>JAOXNN020000036.1:3293900-3355109 GCA_028571205.2 Hydropsyche betteni | reverse complement strand
CGTGAACATCAGCTGCGCCCTGCAGAAGGGCAGCTTCTATCCGGACACCCTTCCCGATCTGTGTCCGCGGAACAAACTGGTCGCGAGGCAACCCCTCGGTTGCTTCCGCGACCAGAAGAACTTTAGGCTCTTGTCCGGGTATTATGCTAATTATAAAGAAACGAACGAACCCGACCTCTGCATCAATATGTGCTTGCAGGGTGGATTTCCGTATGCGGGAGTTCAGTATTCGTAAGTTTATTTAACTCACAGTTCGTCCACCCAACTAGTCTAAAATGATAATGTCGATTCCATCTAGGGTTGCCAACCGTACTATAATATATAGTATTGTACAGTAAGTTCTCGACTTACGTGATTAATTCGTTCTGAAGGTTTTCGTGTAAGTCAAAAAATTGCTGAAGTCAATTGTGCAAAAGTAAAGGTTGTAGGGAGTTTACAGACAAAAATACAATTTTTTCGGCGAAAAAATGACGGCAACCCTAATTCCATCACTCGGAGAACTCGCCTCCCAATCTACTCGTTATGTTTTATGACTAAACTAGTCAGGTGGACAGGCTGTAACGTTATCAATTTATTGTTTTTATTTATTTACCGACAAAGCATCTCGTATTTTCAGCACTGAATGTTTTTGTGGAGAAAATCGTCCCCCGTCCGCTTCCAAACTGGCCGACACATCGTGCAACATGAAATGTCCCGGCAACTCTCGTCACCTGTGCGGAGGTTATTTCACGATGAACGTGTACCAGACTGGAATCACCAGTTAGTATATTATATCCAAAATTGTGACATCATTACAAGCGATCGATTGTTCACTCGTTTGAATATTTTAGAATTTGCACCCCAAACCGCAGCGCTCACCACGGACGAAACCATAACTCCCGTCAGGATCGTTTTCTTGCTCACGTTGAACGGACGAGCTTTGAGACAAGTCAGACGCCTTATAAACATCTTGTACGATGCCAAACATTATTTTTTTATCCACGTAGACGCTGTATGTATATTTTTAATTTGTGATTTATTTTACGCTGAATACGTTTAATTTTCAATCTGTTTCATTTTCAGAGACAAGATTATCTTTATCGAGAATTGTTACCTTTAGAAAAAGAATTTTCGAATATTAAGCTCGCTAGAAAAAGGTACGCCACCATTTGGGGAGGAGCCTCCCTTTTGGAAATGTTATTGAATTCGATGAAAACTTTGTTGACCTTCGACTGGAAATGGAATTTTGTAATAAATTTGAGCGAAAGCGATTTCCCGGTCAAGTCGATAGAAAAATTAGAAGAATTCTTGTCGGCCAATAAAGGTAAAAATTTTGTTAAGTCTCACGGCCGAGAAGTTCAGCGATTCATTCAAAAGCAAGGTCTCGACAAAACTTTTGTCGAATGCGACGCGCACATGTGGAGAATCGGTGATAGAAGACTTCCGTGGGGCCTACAAATAGATGGCGGAAGCGACTGGGTAGCGTTAGATCGTAATTTTGTAAAATACGTGACAATGTCGCCAGATTCTTTAATAACTGGTTTGCTCGTCGTGTTCAGACATACTTTGTTACCTGCAGAATCATTTTTTCATACTGTTTTAAGGAATTCAAAGTTTTGCGAGACTTACATAGATAACAATCTACACGTCACCAACTGGAAAAGAAAGCTCGGTTGTAAGTGTCAATATAAACATGTCGTCGACTGGTGTGGTTGTTCACCGAACGATTTTCGATTAGAAGATTGGCCTCGATTGCAAGCTACGGAACAACGACAATTATTTTTCGCTAGGAAGTTCGAGCCCATCATCAACCAAGCGATCATACTGAGAGTGGAGCAATGGATTCAGGGTGTTGAACAAGACCAGTTAGTTAATATTGACGCTTATTGGCAAAGTATCTATAACAACATAGATAAAAGCCCTCAGCCAGACGATAGTTTAGTAAGTATTTCGGCCAGTATTACGAGGCTCAACGCTAAAGTGATGTCGGAAGAAAGATGCATCATAAAACCTGGTATAGTTAAAGAAGTGACTTCTTATCATTTCGCAGACACATTTAAAGGAAGTCTGATACTTCATGAAGCTCAAATAAATGGTTTAAACAAAGTAGTAGTTGAAACGTGGTTTAAATATCAACATTATGTGCAAATTAACCGTTCATCAAAATTTTACGAAAGACTCAAAACGTTTGCTGTGAGTACAGACTATGATCAAAAAGAACAAGTGTTTAGAAATTTAGTGCGTTCGATCGGTCCATTTTCAGAACCTTCATTAATGTATCATTTTGTTCCTAGTGCTGAAGATATTTCAACATCGAGTAATTTAACATTTTTATGGTTCGATTCAGCTGGAAATATCGCTGATGTCAACGATGCTTTCATCGATGAAGGCAACGTTATCAACTTTATTAAGCCTAGTTTAAAAGTGCCATTATTACCTGGAGTGTGGACTGTGAAAATGTTAGATGGAAAAAGTCTAGTAGCCGTTACAAAATTTCTCGTAACCCCGTTGCAGTTTGTATCTGGAAGTGAACCTTCGCAACAAGAGACTGCCGTGTTACATAGTGGGTCAGTTACTGCATATAAAGATTTCACTACATCTTCGAAAAATTTCAAAAATTTAGTTTTTTCCGATGACGAGAAAAAAGCAGCAAAGTTCAAATCTGAAGCAAATGCTAAGAGGTCCGGGTTAGATTTAAAAGAATGGATTGATAGCCTTACTGTACAGTTTTATAGCGTTTTAGGTACTTGTGTGTCTTCGAATGATCATAAAACTTATAAATGTGGAAAAATAAATCTCATGCCATGTCATACGACAACGTGGAGTTCTCTTGCTCCTGATCCAAAGACATTTGAGGGAAAGATGAAAAAGAATATTGTGAAAAAAGATTATTTCAATTATGATATATAGTCAATATTTTTTTTAGTCAATCGGTATGGAATTGTTACTGAATTTTTTTTTTATTGAGTGCCATAATAAAGCATTTACTTATTGTTTAGGGTAATTTTTGTTTTTATGAAAAACTATGCTTTCAAAGGCTACTTAATGTTTATCAAGCATTATATTAAAATTTATGGAAAAAATGTCACAAAGTTATAATTATGAAAATGTATTTTTTACAATTGTTTTAGCAAATTGACACTATATTGAAATGAAGATATTTTGCAATATTATTACACTTCTGTATATACGCAAGGTATTGAAATTTGTATTATATTAATATACATATCTAAACGAATAGCAATTTAGTTATAAATTACATGTATCATTTCTGACTTTCATTTTTTAATGACTAATGTATTCTTTTTGTCTCGAAATATCTTATTTTTGGTCATCAGCAAATAATACCATAATCTCTATTTTTGTTTAACCTCAGATAGTTAGGTAATGAACTGAAATAAAAAAAAAAATCATTATCAAATTGAGCATCTTTTATTTTCATATTCCTAATGTTAAAACATTACATAGGTAAAATAATTTATTAAATATATTACTTTTTTTTTAAACCATTAATTACAACATCACATAAATAAAATAACTTAAATATAACAATTATTTCATAAGAATTATTTGTTGTTTTGCTATATCACATATTTTGTAAAAATCCGCAGTTATATACAAACGCCAATAACGACACCGACCCCATACAATTGCGGGATAATTTGGGGAAGTTATACCTTGAAATATACGGGCTATAGCTCTTCCTGTAAAACTACAATCTTTATATGTCGATATCAATCCTCTGATATCCCCGATTAATTGGTTTTCGTTTACAGATATTTTGCATGGTTCTATGTCTTCTTCCGAATATGTTTGACTAGTAAAATATTCTCTAATGTAGTTTTTCAATTCGTTTGAATGCTTTGTGATGTTACTTTCGGATTCAAATTCTGTACAGTCAGAAATATTTCGAAATGAAACGTTCGTTAGGGTTTTCGAAACTTTTTGAAGCTGCATTAACATGGTTTTTTCTTGTAGTTGAGTCCTTTCATAAATTGAATCCAGTGCAGAGTCTAATTCGGACGAATCTAAATCACCCGGGGCTTTAACCCTAAAACCCAACGTATTAAATTCAACCCTTATTAAAGTTTTTTTCATTCTTTCACCGGACTTGTCCCATTCTAAATTTTTCAAATGGTATTTTACGAGGCCACTTTCCCATCCAATCGCAGCTGCGACATCGACTACGTGAAACTCGAAAGTCGTCAAATTATCTACGGACTTCCCCTTATTTTTTTCTAAAGCCATGGCCATTGCCAAGGGTGGGCATTTTTGAGCAGTTTCTGTCAAAACGGATGGTCCACCGTAGGAAATAATTTTACATATAATGTACACGTTACTCATAACTTTGACATAATTATTATTGTGAAGTTCTAAATAACATAATAGAGTCGAGATGTTTTCTGAAGGGATATCCAATTCTTTTACAGTATCATCGACTGAAAAGGCCACTTCATGTCCTTGACATGCTTCAATATTCATATCTCTACACGAACACGGAACAAACACTTTTTGTAAAAGTTTTCTAATAACGTGTCTTTCAATTGAATTTGCATGAATATGTCGTAATAGTTCATTTTTATCTTTCCCTTCGTCGTCGACAAAAGCGTGACACTGTGCAGGAAGTCCGTCTCTGCCAGCTCTTCCGACTTCTTGCACGTAAGATTCAAAGCTGTTGGGCATGTTGTAATGCAATACACAACGAATATTTGTTTTATTAATACCCATTCCGAAAGCTATAGTTGCCACGACAATTCTCAATGTACCATCCATGAAATTATCTTGAACTTTTCGTCTTCTAGTTGCAGACATACCAGCATGATATGGCTCGACAAAACAATCGTATCGTTTACGTTTTCTGTTGATTTTATTATCTTCATTATGTGATATTTTGCTTGAATGTTTCAACGATGTTCTTATCAATGTAGCAATTCGCTCACATTCGTCTCTTCTAATGCAATAAATTATGATAGAATCACAATTAGCAAATCTCGTCGTTTGAAGCAATTCCAAAAGAGATTGATCTTTTCTAGTATCTCTGGAAACCGTTAACGTCAAGTTATCTGGAACTGGGGTATTTGTAATTACTCCATCAAAGCCATCAGATATACCTATATGTCGGATAATACTTTCAACAGTCGTTTTAGTAGCAGTCGCAGTTAATCCTAATATACAATTGATCCCTAGTTTTTCTTTCAAAACTCGACAGATCATAAGATAACTCGGTCGAAAATTATGACTCCATTGTGATACACAATGAACTTCGTCGATACAAGCGAATGCTATTGGAGGCAAATGCTTGAATATTCCACCGAATCCTGTAGATCTTTCACCTGAAACTACAGCTTCGGGTGATATTAATAGTATATCAATATCACCTCCTTTTATCGTTTGCAAAGTTTTTTCACGTTGAGTAGCAGTTAAATTTGTATGTAAACAAGCAGCGCGCAAATATTTAGGCATGTTGGCTACTTGATCTTCCATTAGTGATACCAAAGGAGATATAACGAGAGTTAGGCATTTCGCATGTTTAGCAAAGATATATGCAGGCAATTGATAACACAGTGATTTGCCACTTCCAGTGGAAAGAGTTACTAATGTCGATAATCCTGACAAAATTCGCATTATAGCTTTTTCTTGACCGTTCCTGAAAGATTGATAACCGAATAGATGTAGAGCTTCTGTCACCTCTTGGGTACAGTCGATAACTTTGTTATTCGAATCGAGATGGTACAATGGGTCGATCACTTGAGACGAAATTGATTTTAGAGGTTGAGAAAGAAGCTTAAAGTAAGATTGAGCGAAACTTTTTTCTTCAGCATCTGTTTTTTCACTATTATTTGCAAGAGCAGAATCTTGTTCTTCGGTCACAGATTCGAAAAGTATATTTTCACTGAAACTTTCAACAGTTTTGGTGAGTTTTTCTTTAGCATCGGTTAAGGTTAAAAGATCTGATTTGTTAGAAAGTTCTTCTAACGGAAGTAAACTGTTTCCTTTATGAGCACGACAATATCTCGACATATGACCTATACCGTTGCATTTAAAACATTTAAGAATCCCGCCTTCTGGAAACTCGGGACCGAGTTCGTTTAAGGCTTTTTTTTTGCTTTTATAAAGTTGTTTTTTCATTTTACTAAAGTTTACGGTACGTTTTCCTCTGACGAATACTTTTTTCTCTATATTGATTCGCACAAAATTTTCATTAATAGTACCGTTTTCCATTTTTTTTAGTAGTTGGTCATTTTTGGTTTGAGAAAGTTCAGATTTATTTTTTCGAACTTTAGAATGTTTAGGTAATTTCAGTGTCACGGATAAGCCGTCAATTAAATTATTTTCTTTTAATATAGAAGGATCGATCGCAAAACGTGGCATTTCAATTTTGTCTTCGTTTAAAGTGTCAAATTCGTTTTCATCTTCTGAATGCACGGAGGTTTCAATTACTGGAGTTTTGGCTTTTTTGCGTAAAGTTTTCTTTTTACTCCGTTTGCCTTTCGATGTGCTTTTGAGAGAATCTTTCGACGAGTCAGGGTCATCGCGTTTGGGTGCTTCAATTTCGATTTTTGGTTTTTTAACAATCGGTCTAATTTTTTTGAATTTAGATTTCCTGCCGGTTTGTTCACTTTCTGATTCACTGTTTTCAATGAATTCAATATCGTCATACTCATTAAAATGTGACTCCACGGCCTGGACATTTAAATTTCCCAACCCAAATTTACTATCATAATTTTCATCGGATTTTTCAACGGGCACATTTTCGGGTGCACATCTTGCGACCCAGCTGGGATCAATTTTTCTGGTTATCGGTTGAGAAAGATTATGCGATACAGTACTGCATTGAAATGGAGCAAGCGAAACGTTTTCGGTCAAAACGTCTTCAAAATTTTCAAAGGATAAGTTTTCTGAAGTTGTAAGCGAATTTGAAGATTCGATCACCGATTTTTCCGGAGGGGAGCGAGAGAACGATCGGTTTTTTGTTAAAGACTCGTTTACCGAATCGGATTTGTTGATATTTTTTGAAGTGATAGATTTTCTGGGATTTCGGATTTTCAGGTTGTAATTTTTGAACAGATTCGAGGTACTTTTTTTGATAACGTTTGGAATTTTGGGGGAGCTTTTAACTTTAACTTCGGGAATGTTCAGGTGATCGCCCCACACTCGATCTGAAGGCTGTGCCGGGACGGGAGTCGTCACCAGCTCGTGGATCTCCGAAGCCGAAGGCAAATCGCGACCTGGCGACGGAGGTAGCGAATTCGGGGACATCGACAAAGATTTGGTAGGAGACGAGACATCAATACCTACGAGAGCTCCTTCAAGGGCGCTCGATTTCAATTGAAAGTATTTGCTGTAAGCCCTTCGAACTTCGACGCTCGCTTCCCTGATGTCGTGTTTCGAGGGTATCCTTCTGTTCGTCTTTATGAATCGCTTTTCCCAACGTTTCACTGTCGCTTTGTACTTGACGTAGTTTTCGTCGGACAACAGATCGACTTCAGAATTCATGATGGAAAACGCGATAAACAAACGGCGAACGAAAGCACTCAGCTGACCTCGAACGTCAGAACTCCCGCTCGGACTGCCGGGCTTACCAACGGTAATGACAAAAACAAATCTGCAAATATTTGCAATGGAAAGTCGAAAGTTGGCGAACGAATTTCGTCATACAATAATAATAGTAATAGAAATCGTTATCATATTTTCGAGTGAATAATCGCAGGGCTATGGAGTCGGAGTCGGAGTCGCGGTTTTTCGACCGGAGTCGGAGTCGTGAAAAATGAGCGACTCCGATTATTTTTACTATGGAAAAAAATTAAATGGTCAGAATTTTTATCAAAAACAGCCAGAATAAAATAATAAATGGTCGAACTTAATAACGAAACGGTCAGAATAGGTTAGGTTAGGTAAGGGTTCTTAATATTATTCTGACCATTTAATATAAGTTATGACAAACCCAGTTAAAATTCCAACCATTCAATATTTATTCTGATCTTTTTGATTAAAATTCTGACCAATATCAAATAAATTCTGATAAATAGAATAAAAATTCTGATAAATAGAATAAAAATTCTGATAAATAGAATAAAAATTCTGATAAATAGAATAAAAATTCTTACCAAAATCTTATTAAATTCTGACAATTTAAATAGTAGCCATTTTTTTTATTGCGAAATTTATGAAATTTTAATTACGTAATAATAAATGTGTATATCGTATGAATATT
The DNA here is from genome assembly GCA_028571205.2 of Hydropsyche betteni. NCBI lineage: Eukaryota > Metazoa > Arthropoda > Insecta > Trichoptera > Hydropsychidae > Hydropsyche > Hydropsyche betteni. Next base: position 3,346,915 of record JAOXNN020000036.1, on the reverse strand, counting down.
AAACGTGTCGGTAAATGAGAAGATGAGTCACTAAAATTCAGTGCATGCAATTTGATACAAGTCTTTGCAAAAAATATTGCATTTTCTTTCTTATGTCGAAAAGTTACACCGATATTTGTTTTAACTTTTAGACAAAGGAGACTATTTCAAAATGAATTTTGCAATTCGTTGAAAAAAAATTGTCGGAGCTTGTAATTTAAATGTTAATGGCTATCGTAAAAGATTCAGCATTGCCGCCAGCCCTAGTATTCGTAGAGCGATTATTTTTCGCTTTTGAAATCCTTAATTAGCTTCTACAAATACAAATTTGATAAAAGTAATGTTATTTTTAAGAATAAATTAAAGTAAATAAAGTTTAAACATGTTTTATTTCTATGTTTACACATTTGTAATATGAAAATGTTGACTATTTTCTGAATTGGTCGGTTGATATTTGATTTAATACACATAAATAGGAAAGGTAGGAAAACAATCCCTATATATGATGGCGGATTTCTGTGTATCCGTCTGTGTATCTGTGTGTTTGTTCGATAATGCTTGCGACTTTTTCACGAATATGATCTTTATTTGCGTATAAAATTAACGTCTATAATATGATGTTTATTACCTACTGCCTCTGGCTTTGCCTATACGTCGTAATTGTGACAACAACAAATGAACCATTTTGACATCATTAATTAAATATTAAATATTCAAATCGGGTACACGTTTCAGGTTCACACAATCGGGTTTTCACATTTAATCGTTTTCCGTTTCTTAACAAAACCGAAGCCCGACGTTATTAACATCGGGCGCATACACTAGCCTGATATAATTGAAAAAAAATTGTCGGGGTCGGATCGTTGGAAAATTCGCAGCGCCTTTATAACGACTCCCCAACCCTGAACAATATCGATCGAGCGTGCGATCGATAAATTTTCGAACGTTTCGAAACCGAGATTCGCGAACCTCCCCGACGTCGCAAAAAATGTACCGTTCGTCGAAACCGAAAACCGTCGACGGCGACACGGCCGCGAAACTCCGCGGGCCCCCGTCTCCGAGCTGACCGGAAAAGCCCCGGTTGCAGAGCGCCCAGAAAAGTAGACGGTCGCGGGGGTGTTTTGGTGCGTCGGGGGAGGGGGGGGACGGGCGTGCGGTGTGCGGTGTCCGGGCGATGCGCGTCTCGGGAGACGTCCCTGCTCGTCGGGGGCGCGGCTGATGTCCTCGGAGTGCATGCGGCGGTCGGGGGCCTCTCCGCCCGAGCTCGGCCCTCGCCCCGAGGGCCCCGCCGCGCGCCGCCGCCTGCTGCACGCGCTGCTGCAGCTCAGGAAGTTCGCCGAGGCCGAGGCCGCCTGCCGCGAGTGGGCCCAGGCGCCCCGCACCTCCGCGCCCCTGAGGCGCGCGCTCGAGCGGGTGCGCGCCGCCCTCGCGGCCCCCGCCGACGAGCTGGCCAAGGAACTCGCGGGGCTCGACTCCGAGCTCGAGATGCCGGCCGAGAGGGAGGAGCCCCGCCAGGGGGAGCAGGGCCACGCGTGCTCGTACTGCGCCCTGGCGTTCCCCGATCGCGCTTCGCTGCGCGCCCACTGCTCCACGGCCCAGCACCACACGGTCATCATGTCCGACGAAGGTGAGGGGGTTTTTTTTTTTTTAGATTACGCTTCGGTAGGTATGTCGGAGGTTTCGATTGTATCGCGGTTTTTGTTTTCGACGATTGTGACGCGAGGTTTGTGTTTTTTTTTTTTTTTGTTCGGTTTTTTCCGAACGTTCCGTCTCCTGTTCCACCTGTTACGTGAATTTACTTGTGTGTTCTTCCTGAGCTAGTGCAGATATGTACCGCCAATTCTAGGAACGCCACATTTACTTTTACATCAATGTCACCCTAGCCACTTTTTTTCCAAAATATAAATCTAAACATTCAATCCTCTGTTCTGCCTATTATGTGCGTTCCCTTCTATGTATTTTTCCCGAGCTAGCGCAGATACGTCCCGGCAATCCTACGGACGCCACGCGTACATTTACACAGATGTCACCCTAGCCTCTTTTCTTCCGAAATATAAATCTAAACAATCAATCCGCCGTTCCACTTGTTACATGCATTCCCTTCTATGTGTTCTTCCCGAGCTAGTGCAGCTATGTATCGGCAATCCCACGGACGCCATATTTACACCAATTTCACTTTAGCCACTTTCTTTTTCAAAATATAATTCTAAGCATTCAATTCCCCCCATTTTACTTGTTATGTGTAAACCCTTCGATGTCTTCCTCCCGAGCTAGCGCAGCTATGTACTCAAAATCCTAGACGAAACTACGGACGCCAAATTTACACCAATGTCACCATAGCCATTTTTTTTTTTTCAAAATAAAAATCTAAACATTCAATCCCCCATTACACCTGTTCAGTGGCAGCTTGTGAAAATTTGTAGTGGAGGGGCTGCAGTAATGAAAATGAAAATAATACGTATGTTCTCATATAAAAAATACAAAAAAATTATCATCAACACATATAGGGATCAAAATATGTATTGCGTTTTTATTTCTGTATAAAAAGAATATGGGAAATTGATAAAACAAGATACTTTTTACTTTACACAGGAAGGGTTGCAGCCCTTTAGGACGAGCCGCCACTGCACCTGTTACTTGCATCCCCCTCTATGCCAACTTCCTTAACTGGGTACCAATGATCCTAAATAAAACTACTGATCCCACGTTTGCATTTACAGCAATATCACCCCAACTCAACTAAGCCAGCTAAATGCATAAAATATGCTTTATCGAATCAACAATAACCCTCAAACGAAATTTTACTGTTTTTAATAATCTAATTGGGATAGTATACCAATGCTGTTCCCAGAGACTACATTTCACTTTTACATAAGCATAACAAAGGTCTCGTTTTCTAGAAGAACAGGGCATATAGAATACAAAACTAAAATTACATTTAACAAATACATTTTCGTATTACAGGAAGGGATTGGAAATGGCGACCGCCACCCAGAGGGTTCACCTCAGATACGTACGTTCTGTGCGAGAGCTGGGACTCGAACGGCAGTTGTCGCTACGGAGCGCAATGCGTAGAAGCTCACGGCACCGAGGAACTCGCCGAATGGAAGGAAAGATTCGAATACAGACGGATGAAGATGCAGAGAGCTTGCGAGAAAGAACTCTACGGAAAAAGTTATACAGGTCAGTGAATATTTTGAAATTTCCTTTTATGAATGCACGCCGAAGGCGACGACGTCGACTATGACCTGTCATTCTAATGTGTCGAAGATTTGAAATCAATTCACATGAACTATGAAATAAATAAATATTCTCTAAACTGTAAACTTGGCACATATGTAATTTCACATAAACAGATTTTAAATTTAACATTATTCTTGTATTCATATTTTTCAATTTGAAACAATTGTTTCGAAATAATCAAGCTAGGCACGAATTGTGCATTGGATCAATTTCGACGATGCATTTCATATTACGAAAATGTTAAATTGGTCTTCTCAAAATTCAGCACTATTTCATGATTTTTTCAATACAATTTTTATTTTTTATACTTTTAAATGTCGAGTTGACTTTTTGTCATGTTTGTTTGATGTTTCTTTTTAGAACAACTTTTGGAAAAATGGTCTCAAGCCACTTCTCCCGAAAAAATTATGAAAGAAAAATTAGAAGGAGTAGAAGAAACGTGTTCAGCCGATTTAATAACGACAGTTTCGTCTAAAGTTAGTAAAAGAGAATGGACCTTCGTATTGAAAACGAAGCGATTGCTGAAAGCCGTAGCCTTATTGCAAGATGCGCACAGAAACCACTTTTCTTTAAAACAAGTTTTTCCCGGAGAGCCGAAAGCAAACAAAAAAGGACGGGATACACATAAAGTGGTGGAGGCTGACTTGCAGTCTGATCAGGAATGGACTTCTTCTACAGTAGATAAAGCGATAGATTTAGAAAGAAATCCCGTTTTAGAACATCGTATAAAAGTTGGTTTTTCTACTGATATATATGGAACATTCCGACAGTCAGTTGTTTTCGATTTTGGAACTGAACCCGTACTAGTAAGACATTTATGTGTAGACGTTGTCCCCGTTACGGATGCCGACAAGATTAAAGAGATTCGTAAAGAAATGGTGTTATCGTCTAGTAAAAGATGGGACTGTGATAACTCTGATATTGTCCCTTTTAGTTCACCTGTATATCCCGATTTAGCTACTCCATACGGTAAGGAAACATGTGAAAGAGATAAAAATCTCCTCACCTCGTATCATGCACCGAAAGGTGATAGCTTGTGCTTGACTCAATCCACCGTGTCTGAGCGTAGCTTAACGAAAAATAATTACAGAACTCGAATGCACGAATTGCTTTCGGTAGAAGAACTTGCTCGTTGCGAACAAGTAGCAAGATATAATCTCTCGTGTAGGTTAAGAGTAGCACCTAGTTATCTATTGTCTCCTTCTGGTATGGCCACGTCTACCGCCAAGTATGCGCATTCTGGCGAACTGTTTGCGCTTCTCACACTAGGCAAAGATGTATCCGAAGATACTTCAGCTGGACGCCTTATCCTCAATAATTGTAGCACTGTTTTGTTAAGTTCGTCAATCCCTCCTGCAAATGGAATGCGAAAACGTGTATATGAAGCTTTAATTGAAGATAAAGGAAAAAATATGATATACTTGCGTCTCTCGGCTATATCTGTACGAGAATTGGGAATGCGAGCAGACACTGACTTCTCTGCAGATATTCAGTTCCAATTAAATCGTTTAACATATTGCGAATGGCATTATGCTATAGATAGAATTTCGGATTATCGGCTAATTTTTCCTGATACTACTATCGAACCGAATATTTCGTGGTCATCACCGCAACAGTGGGAAGAATCTTTAGATTTTAGACTGAATGTTAAACAAAAAGAAGCTGTAAGAGCTATAACATCGTCTATTGGAATGGCGGTACCACCTATTTTGATAATCGGACCGTTTGGCACTGGCAAAACTTATACACTTGCTCAGGTGATTATTCTTTTACATGGATGTTATTTTTGTGGGCAAAATTCAAATTCAAAACTTATAATTTTCGTTTCAGGCTATAAAACAACTACTTCTCCAAACAGATTCGAAAATACTGATATGTACTCATTCGAATTCTGCCGCTGATCTATACATTAAAGATTATCTTCATCCTTGGTTAGAAGCAGGTATTACTGACGCTAGACCGTTAAGAATTTATTATCACAAAAGATGGGTGGCTACAGTCGATGATACTGTTCAACAGGTAGTATTTAATATTTCGTACGCATTTTTCTTAATATCTCCCCTTTATTCATGGGTTTTAATACTCTTTACAGTATTGTTTGATTGAAATGAATGGTGGGGTGAGAAGTTTTCAACTTCCAACTCTTGAAGATGTACTGAAACATAGAATTGTAGTAGTGACTCTTTCTATATCTATGTGTTTATCAACATTGGGATTGCCTAAAGGTATAATTTCATACTTTCTGTGTTTTTTTTTACAAGTAAATTTTCTATATTATGAATTTTATTTGTATAGGATATTTTACACACATACTGCTTGATGAAGCTGCTCAAGCCATGGAAAGTGAAGCCTTGATGCCGTTAGCTATGGCTACTTCGACTACTCGTATCGTTTTGGCTGGAGATCACATGCAGTTGAGTCCAGAACTTTTTTCAGCTTTTGCGAAAGAAAGGAATTTACACATTTCTCTTTTGGAAAGACTTTATGAACATTATCCTGCAAATTTTCCTTGTAAAATTTTACTGTGTGAAAACTATCGAGCTCATGAGGCTATTATTGGTTTTACTTCAGAATTATTTTATGAACAAATGTTAATTGCCAGCGGTAAACAACCACGACATGAAAAATTCTATCCATTAACATTTTTCACAACCCGAGGAGAAGATGTGCAAGATCAAAATTCAACAGCTTTTTACAATAACAGCGAAGTATATGAAGTTGTAGAGCGTGTTAATGAGTTACGCAGTAATTGGCCGGCTTCTTGGGGTAAATTAGACGAGCAAAGCATAGGAATAATGACACCTTACGCCGATCAAGTTTTTCGCATACGTTCAGAATTACGTAAACGCCGTATGGGAGGAATATCAGTTGAAAGAGTTTTGAATGTGCAAGGCAAGCAGTTTCGAGCTATTTTTCTTTCCACTGTTCGTACTAGGAGAACATGTCAAGCAGCTTCAGAACTCGATTATGGATTTCTCTCAAACAGAAAACTTTTAAATACTGCCATCACTCGAGCTCAAAGCATGGTGGCTGTTGTCGGTGATCCTGTAGCTCTTTGTTCCATCGGTAGATGTAGAAAAGTATGGGAAAGGTTTATTAGTATATGTAATGAAAATAATAGTCTTTTCGGAATAACTTGGACTCTATTAAGATCTCAACTAGATGGTGTAGAATTGAAAAAAACATATACTCTAAATCCATTAGCACCAGAATTTATTCCAAGAGCAATGCAACCCGAAGCATATATTAAATTGCAATTAAATGAAGTGACAGGTTCACCTTTAGTACAAGCTCCATCAAATATACCGATGCCAATTGCTCAGATGAACACTGGAAATATACGACCAACTAATTCCGCTCAGATCCAGCCAATGATGAATTCGACAAATCCATCCATGATGCCATATCCTTTATTTTATTTTCCTGGTGGTAATAACCAACAACAGCCACACGGAACAAATATTTTTTCAATTCCTAGAGCTCCTTTGCCTCAACCTCCTCCTGTTGCTATACCGAATATTCCACAAACTCATCAAGTTAATTCTTCTATAACCCCATGGAATGCAAACACATTCCCATTATCGTCTCCAAATGACCCAGGAACTCCAACTTGGTCCATGAAACAACAGGCCCAAAAGAAACCAGTTGAAGTAAATCCACAGGCACCTATGCGAAATTTGCATAGAGTTGTTTCTTCACGATTCACAGGATCTCCTCATTTACTAACTTCTCAAATTATCCCCAAATCACAATCGTTCCTTCCTATGCCTTCATCACAACAAAGATTGAGTCCTGATAATACTATAATTAATGAAAATTTTCTTCAAAACGATGTTATAACGTCAAACTTCATGAGGAATGCTGCTACGAATATTACACCAGAACGTGTCCCATATCCTCCTAACATGAATAAATATCAAGATACAAATTCTTTGAGTCAAATTGCGAAAGAAAAAGAACAAATACAATTTTTACAAAATGTTCATTTTCCTGAAAGAGCTCTTAATCAAGGATTGCGTGAAATTCCACCAGTTTTATCTATGAATTCTAACACCCAGGAGCTATGCGAAGGTCAAGATATTCAATTACGCTGGTATCAACAACATCTTCTCGAGACCCAAGCTTCAGAACGAGCGTCTAAACTTATGGATATTCAGTCACGGTTAATGCCATCTCAAGGTATGAAGCCTCCAGGACCTCAATTTGACACTTATGTCCCGACAAATGAATCCTCGAGAAATATTGATAATGTTTATCCTGATAAAATTCCACACAATAATCAACCGTATAATGCGTACAATGTACCTAATGGGCATGGATTGTTGACACTCGCAGACGGAGAAAGAATGTGGTCTCTCAATGAACATAAACAGGAGAATGTTCCGAATCAATATGTCAATAGCAAACCATTTATTAGAGATTTCGAATCGTCAATGGTCGTGTCAAACAATTTGTACAATCAAAACGTTAATCCAAGAGATGAGAAAGTTTATAATACCAGAAACTATGACACTCTGGAAGTGCCCTGGCAGACTAACAATTCGTCTGCACAGTCGGTTCCTTTATACCGAAGACAGGCTGCTCCGTCAAAACCGGTTTTAAATCAAAACGAGGCACCTATACCTCAAAATCTTCACATGGAAAAACAAAACTCTACAACTGGTGCGTTTGCTGGCTACGCAAGAGCATTTAGCCACTTAACAGAACCACCAATGTTGAACCAACATAATGCTATTCCCATGCCTGAAAGACCGTTGTTAAATGGAGGTGTGGGACTTACTGATTATCGTCTTCTTGGATCTGCAATGCCACCACAACGTTTACAACCACAAGTAAATTCTGATTATTCTAGGTCATTGAACGGCACATTGGAAAATATGGATAGTGATGGTACGACATATGCTAGTGTTTTAAGGCAAAACACACCTAAGCCTGAAGAAGAAAAGGGCGATCCAATAGCTGTACTTAGAGAATATGGAAATAGTAAACCACAACATGGTTTGTATCATTATTTCAACTAAGCTTGAAATTGTAAGTTAAATGTTTTAGAATTCAGTTTTGAATGCATCAGTTCACTTTTCATAAATATAAATGAAAGCTTAATTTTGAACTGGTAGAATTTAGAAATGAGTGTTTATTTCAAACGTTAATTGAAGATTGTGAATATAAATCTAAATAAGTAGTAACATTTATCTGAGTTATTGGTTAGAATGCAAATGCATTATTCCTTGTAAATGTTATAAAGTAAGTCATACGTATAGTTGTAATTTTAATAAAATCAAAAAAATATATTACTACGAAAGTAATGATATAAAAAAAAAAAATGTAAAAATGAAAACCCAAAAAGTTTCTTCCCATTAGTTTTAGTTTCAAATTTGTACTATGAAATTTACTCATTACTTTTGACCAACTTCTAAATCAAAATCATTTAATAATGAAATTAAATGCTCTCTTGACATTTTTTTTTTTCACTTATCTGTGGTAATCCTTTTATGTGATAATTTTTTTTTTATATTAATCAAATCGATATAGTTGGTCGATAGTGATGTATATGTAAAATTATTTTAATAAATAAATGTAATACTTATATTATTTTATACTGAAGATATATTTAAAACCATAACTGTACGTCTTTAAAAACAAAAGCTTAAAATACATAAAGTTGAGTTGTGTTTTTATTTATTTTTTATTTGAATATCCATAAATAACTCCTAATCTTTGCATACACAAGTTTTCTTACATTCATTTGAGTACTGCTTATAAATAAATAACTATATACATTTGTGTATAGAGTAAAATAATTCAATTTTATAACAGGTAAATTAATATCACTTAAAATCTTGGTAAACAGACCTTTCCAGCGAAAAGTTCAGATATAACTGTTATCCATAGGGATAGCACAAATAAAATATAAGACATGCCTATTTGATGGCTATTTGGTAACTGGTAGCGTTGTCCTCCAATTTCAGTTATACGGAAGCCCATAGGGAAAACAACGGCAGCCATACAGAACAGAACCACTAAAATTTTACAAAATCAATTAACAACAAGCAAACATTTAATAAATAAACAAAATTACGAGAAGATTTTACGTGATGTGAATCCCACCCATCGTGCATATGGAATTACATTTCGATCCCAATGACTCGATACTAGGAGAATAATTGTAGTAGTTATACAAATACACCCCAAAAATATACATATAAGAGAAATCAACCACTCTATTTGTAATTCAGGAGCATAACAAATTTGAGGTCGATTATATAGTGTTACACATGTCCACATTAAACCAAGACGTGTGTCTCCTGTAACAAACAACGTCCAATAAAACCGATAAATGATATGACACAATCAGATATGTTTATTTATATGTCACATATTCACCTCCAACATCTGAAACGATCCAATCAGGCATAGCTAAACTACTGATTGCAAATATGTCGGCAACTAAAAAAAATATACCAGATATCGCAGTTAGCCTGTCCATAGTGCCCAAATTTTTTCTATATATTCAAATGATCATAATAATCTGTCATATACAACGTCTAAAATATGAAAAACAAATTTAGTTGTATTAGAATTATAATATTTTGTTAATTTACTAATATAATAAAAGCTTGAAAAAGGAAATGTTCAAATTTATTTTGCTTTACTCACTGTTGGTTTAGATATCACATTTTTCATGAGTTAATCTTATTTAGTAAATAAAAGTATACAGTAAATTATTAAGCAATAGAATAATTGTGTCAATTTACAGCATACACAAAATAATTTCAATAGAAGTAACTGTCAGAATACTTTTTGTTCCAAACCGAATTTTTAACGCCCTTTACAGACTAAAAATATTTGTAAAATAATGTGGCTAAATCTGACAAAAATATACAAAATGCACTATGAAATATTTTTATGTATGCCAATTATTAAAATAGGTTTCGCGGTTTCTTAAAAATATATAATAAACATTATGTTAAAGTTTATCAAAAAATTTAGTATCTAGGTAAATAATGAAAATTATAGAAATAAATAATCTAAAATCATATTGATCTAAATACAACTATTTATTTAAAAACTGAAATATAACGAATTGCAAAAAGCACTATGCTCATATTAGGATCACAGTATTGATTTTTCTCAATTGAGTAAATTGAACACTTCCTTTGACAGATATTTTATAGAAAGAACTCAAAATGAATACGAAAAACTTGTTTTCCGAAAACAATTGACACAAAATCAACTAATGGTAAATAAAATATCTGAAATATTAAAATATACCAAACAAATTTTATAAAATGTTTTGTGTGCAGCAGGGTTTTCATTCATGTGAATTACAAAAAAACATTAACTATGTCTTCTTCGGGAACAAGTCAAAGGATTTATACACCTTTACCCCAAAACATTACTGATTCTGAATCAGAAGAAGAATTACATAACTCTCTGTCCGTCAAAAATCAAATTCAACCATTGGAACACTTTCAGAGGAAAGAAAAAACAATGAAAAACGGCATATCGTTTCAGCATTTCCCACCTTCTGAAGAAGCAGACGATCAAAATGGATATGTTTTAGGTATGGATTGTAATACTGAAAGTGTTAGTATATTACAAGATGATAAGTTTCCCGAGCATATGTCGATATTAAGAAAATTCTTTTTTGTACTTTCAATATTTGTGTGTTTTTTAACGGTAGTCATATTTTTATGGATTTTACCATGTTCAGAATTAGGGCAGTGTGCTGCCTCCAATAAAATCAAAGTCAAAAAGTCAAGTTGGGAAAATCCATACCACAATATCGAGTTGAAAGGTGGGATTAATGTAGTTGACGGGGTTCCTGGCAGAGAAAAAAATTTAGTATTACTTTTTAGAGGAGATGTGATAAATCCTGTGCATTCTGTAGATGTACGTTCTTCAAGTGATAATGGTATTATATTGATTGTCGGTAATTCTGGAAAAGTAGGATGGTTCATTCCTCAGCCGAGATTACCTACAGCTGTAGATTGTACATTGGTAGATGTAGATAGAGATGGAATTAAAGATTGCATAGTTGTTGGAGAGGAAGGTCTTTTTGCAACATTTAATCCAATCACGGGTACAATAATTTGGTATTTACACAATCACGATGACAGTAATAAATTATTTGATGCTGTTGATTTCCCGATCATTTTAATGGATATAGATGGAGATGGTATAAATGATATGTTATCTTCGTGTACACCATACGAAAATAATAATCACAATGCATTAATACTCGTATCAGGATATCGTGGTAGTGTTATAGGAACACCATTAATAATCTCTGAATGTATGTCTATAAATAAATTACAAATTGATAAAGATCGTATAATAAGTTTCACGTGCAAAAATAATACAAGTAAATCTGAATCGTTAAGAGTAATAAAATTGGCAGAACTTTTCAAAAGCATAACGAACAAACCATTTCTACCAAAATGGGAAAGTTGGACGGTAGCTAAACAGCATCAAATATATGGTCAGAGAAAAGAAACTGAAAATCAAAGAAATATTTACACTGTCGAAGGAAGAAAATTAATAGTGGAAAACCAAGGCCGTTGTCCGAAGAATTGCAAAGTTATGGTACAACTGATAGATGAAAGAAGTGGAAAAGAAAATATATCATGGGAATATAATGCTGTACGTGTTTATGGAATGGTTCCAGCTACATTAAAATTCGATAATAATTCGTCGAAAAATCGAATAGCCGGTTTTGTATTGAAATTCTGGCAATGGAATGTCGGTCCAAAAAATACTAATAGATACGATAGAAATATTGATACAAGTACGTATGTATTTCAAAAGATATTTCAAAATGTTGAGCCTGAAAAGAGTGATGTAAAACACAAAAGAAGTATTTATGATAACAAATATATGCACAATGAAAATATAACAGTAAATCACCTAACAGAAAGAGTTGTTTTAGTCACGTTTAATGCCACAGATATTCATATCGTAAACGCTAGTCAAAGTGATATAATTCAAATGTGCTATGCAGATGACAAAGTTTGTCAACCTGATATGAGTTATCAAGAAAATTCATTATTGATCGCAGATTTAGATGGAGATGGATCTCAAGAACTCATCACTTACTTGACCAGTTTTGTATGCACCGAAAGAACATCTTTGGAAGAATATCTCAGCGACGTGATCAAATGTAATGTTGAGTGGAAACTCAAGTCCACTATTAGAATTGTGCGCCTGGAGGCAGAATTACCAAAGCTTTACGAAGCTGTCTCTCATCACTGAAGAGTGCCTAGATTATTAATGCTCTTGTACTGTTACAATTTTTTTTGCAATATTTCAATTAATGATTTGTATTTAAATGTCTTTTAAAAATTGTTGAAAATATATTATGTACGCTGTATAAATGAGGCTTTCAAATTATCTATGTTGAACGAAGAGAAATAATGGATTGGAAAAAATCATATTTGGGATCAAAATGAATCTGTATTTCGATATAGCAAATGTGATATTTTAGTAAGACTTAAATAGAGTACTTAGTTAAATATTTAAAATATTTTATTTATGTAAATGTGAAAAATAGCATGAAGCAGTATAGTTTTTTGGATGTCTAGAAATATTGAAATTAAGTAAATATAAAATTTAACAAATTCTCGAAAAATCGTAATTTGAAATATAACTGTTTTTGTTATTATTATATAGTACTGAATGAATATTCAGACAAAAGATTACATTTACTTGCACATAATATTTCTAAATTTTAACAATCATCGTTCAAACATATCCCTTAATGTAGATTAAAGCAAATGAAAAAAATATTATGTATTCTCTAATGAAGTTCATTGTGTAATTTTAGAATGCATACAATCGCTTAAATTTTCCAATTGTTTTCTCAATTTCAATAAAAATATGTTACCAATAAATCACAAAAAATACAAATATACTCTTTTATTTAACAAAACGGAAAAAAAAATCCCGTACAAAAAGAAATTTCCCGGAAGAGTTTTCCGACATCCGGTAAAGCAGATTCCTACGCGCCCACCATAACGGTCGGTAAAGCAGCAACCTGCTTCGATCTTAGTTGTTGACGGATGACAGGTCGTTCGCATATTCGTGAAGGTTAGCAACGGGGGCGTTCGTTTGACATGGTGTAGCTCTAGAAGCACCATTCGGACGTTTCGAGCTCCCTAGTGGGTAGGTTGGAAGTGAACGGACGCGCTGGTCGATCTGGGCGTCAAAACGGGAGCGGCCGCCCGCGCTGCGGAACACGTCGCCATGGACGAGGAACAGGGATTGAGGGACTGCGAGGCGTACATTCAGGGCCACAACATCCAGCTGCTGCTGAAAGATTGCATAGTTCAGCTGTGCGTCAGCAGACCCACGAACCCGGTCATATTCCTGCGCCAATACTTCCAGCGTCTCGAAAGGGTGAGTCTGGATTTCGCTTTGTCATTTCGACCGTTGACTTTCGGCCGGATTTTCTATTTGTATTTATGTAAAGAGAAATTTCGTTTTGTTTACGATAGATAACTGGTCCGTTGTATAATTTTTAGTGGCGTCAGCGTTTTGACATTTATGCTGTTGTAGTTCGGACGCGGGCCGGTAGGTGTCGCCGCTTGTGTTTTTTTTCGCAACCGGTTGGACAACCGTTCCGTAATGTAGGTCAATAGTAAAATTAATCGTTTAAATTTATGATCGCCTTTATTTCACTCTAGGATTGATATCCTCGCATCCTTTTTGTTTTAGCGTAAAATACTCTGATTATTGGTTTGTGCCTGTTATATTTATTTTTGATTATTATAATTAAATTTCTAATAATCGGTTTTAAATGTGTTGAAAATTTATTGTGTGGTTTTATAATTTTTGAACAGAAATATATTCATATAAATTACGACGCTTTTATAACTTGTGATTACGTTGCTGAGTTACTATTTCAGTATTAATAATTTTGGTTATCTGTGTTTTCCAAAAAATTGTTATACGGTCGAGAATTTACTCAGATATTGATTAAATCTCAATTTTATTAATTTTTCTATTGCTATTCGATTAAACACGACCCACTGATTTCGTCATCTGAAATATAAAACATAAACCTCAAACAATCAATGTTTAAATAGTCATATTGACTCTTTTGAGAAATCAAAAAAAATATTTACATCCATGTATATTTCCAATATTGAATATATTCAAGTTATAAACACAATATCCGTAAACATCGATAGTTAATATTCAGAGTAAAATTTGCCCAGGTCATACATTCATAATTGAAATGTTTCGACCAATCATGGTACATTTTTCGATAAAGCTTTTAATCCCATTCCGCGCTAACCCTCTATCCGATATTTCCACATTTTCGATAAGAACGAACGAAAACGCCATATGTCGATAGGGCTTCAGTCTAACCTGGAACCGCGATAATTATTCACGTTTTCCGAAGAAAATTTACCGTTTCCGATCGGTTATCAGCATGTAAACGAGGATCTATAAAAAGAAATTGGATATTCGCAAGAAATATGGGAAATTTCCTAGAAAAACCGAGGACAGCTTTAAGGAGGAGCTTTTCTTTTACGCGTAGATCTTTTAAAAGGAGTAAAAAATGCGAGAATGATGACGCCGAATCTAATCAGGTTCGTGATCGATTTTTTTTTCTGAATCAATTGTGAGAATTTAAGCATATGGTTTCGGAAAATTGTTAAACAAGGTAATAAATCCGGCGAAAACTAACCGTTGTTTTGCATACTTTCGCATTGTAGTTAAAGTCGACGGTGTATTTTCGTCGTAACTGTTATGTTATGTACTTAACTCTGACTGGTATTTGCGAATTCGGAAAAATAAGTGCTAACGATGTGATTTGTATAATGGCATAATTAAAAAAAAAAAATCGCCAACAGTTCGCGTGTTTGTCCACATCCGAAGAAATAAACGAAAACTACTTTCGTTTAAAGCACGCCTTTGAAGAATCGGATTTTTATGGATTTTCCCGACACGTGATATTTTCGCGAGTCGGAAAATTCGTTAGTACGTCACGCGTTTCCCGCCTCGGCGAGATTTAATCAATTTCAGAAAATTTTCGCGGAGCCTTGAAACTTTTTTTATCACCCTATCGTCGGCTGCACGTTTTTCGCGGATTGAGCGAAATTTCGCGTGTCGTTCGAATATTAATCATTTCGCGATCGCAATTACCGTGCGTTTAAAATAATTGTCATCGGAGTTTCAATGTCGTGATCTGTTCAAATGTCGTTCGGGAAATTTCGTTAAAGTTTTTCCTTTTGGGGATTTTTTTAGATCGGTATCGCATTATTGCTATTTTGGGAGAGCCGTGTTATAAATATTTCATGGTTTAGGAGTGAATGCGCAAGAATTGAATGAAAAATGTGTAACGATTTTAAAATCACCCCTAATTATTCAGATCTTTGCGATAAAATTGTGACCTTTGCGTGTGAGGTGATGTCCGTAAAAATAGTATAGTCGAAAAATTATTGCTAGTCACTATGAAGTGTGTGTTACATAACCCAAAATTTGATAATTGTATGTGGAAATGGAGAAAATTTTCGTGTGAAAGCTTGAATGTGAAAATTTGAACGACGTCCTTGTAATTTATTGCATTTTTAATTTTATTTCGCTAATTATATATTATTTTTTATATTTTTGACCGTTTTAATTTTAGCCAGAAGTTATTTTGCAACTGCCATTATTCTAAGGTTGGGAAATGTGGTGTTATGTTCATAACCGGCCGCCGTTTTCATTCAATAATTTTCACGCATTCATAGTTCGTTTACATCCGACTAGTGTTTCTCAACTTTTTCGTTTATGGTGTGTAATTTTTTTTATGAAGATAATTTTGTTGGGAAAAATCTCGCATTTCGAGCGACGGGACAATTTTGTTGAAAACTTTTCCTGTAAGAATCGAATCGCATCGCGGATCGTCTAAGTTTCTCAAATCGAGAAAGTTGTAATGGAGTTACAAACTGGGCTAATCGTATTGTGTTGCGGAATTAAAAAAAGAAAAATCAAATATTCAAAAGACAATTTTTTATGAGTTTTTCAATTTTAATAACAATCATGAGTTTTGAAATGAATTATTTTCTACATTAAATGCTGAATACATCGGGTATCATGAAAGTAAATTTATTGAGGAATTAAACATTTTACATTTTTATTGAACGCATTTTTCATTGAAGTTAAGTCACGTATAGTAACCCCCCCCCCCTATAAATAACTTCAAGATAGATTCCAATTTATAGGAGGTTAAGGTTTTTAAATTTTCAAATACATTTGAAATAAATTTAAAAAATTTGAATTTGAATGTTGTAGGGGGGTTTACTATATAGCAAAATAGATGAAGGCGACTATGCACTTTTTGACATAAACCATTTATCAATAGATAATTGTAACATTCAATTTCTTCAAAGTAAATTATCATGTTTATTAAACAAAATTCTCAATTTTCTTCTATTATAGTACTAAAAAAGTTTTTGTAAGCTCATTGTAATAATAATTTCAAATACAATAATTCAAGTTAACCAAAAAAATTTACGGTTTAATAGATAATGCAGGTTTCAGGTCAGGGTTATGCGTTCTCATAACCCTGACCTGAAACTATTTGGCAAAATATATCTGTTTCCAAATCCTTGAGAATTACATCTTTATCAATGAAAACCTAACGTTACCGGAAAAACCTTGTCCTATAAAAGACAATTATACAGTCAGCGTTCAACTGAATTTCATCCCGAATCGACCCATCAATTTCCCTCATTTATAAAAATCCTCATTAAACCCCCCCCCCCCCCAATTAAAAAGCGACATTCCGAAACGACCGCCGAATTTCCCTCCGAACAAAGACACCGAACCCCGACTCCAAGGCCACGGGGACGACCCCCGCCATTACGCAACGTCCGCGCGCGAAAGTTTGGAAAGCGCGGGCGTCGGGGGGGGGGAGGGGAGGGACGGGGGGGGGGCGCGTGACGTCATAGCGCGCCCCGCCGCCACTCGGTCCGGAGTCCCGGGGGCGCACGCTCCGTGGCGCGGCGCAGTTGTGCCCTCCACCCCCGGCGCTGCGCCCCCGCTGCCCGTCGTCGGCCCATGGCGGCCGTGTGAGGACCGCTCGCAGACCGCAGCGCCCCCCCCCACCCACTCTTCGAGATGCTGATCATTCGGGTTGGTGGACGTGTGTTTTGTTGTTATTGTTTGTTGTCGGATTTGATGAGGCGGTTTTTTTTTTGAGGTTATGTGTTTATTTGTTTTGGTGCTGCTGGTTTTGAGATTGAACTGAATTTTGTTTTCCTAACCTAACCCATGGGTGTCTTAGGTGTTAAGTGAGGTTTCTAACCTTTTTTTTTCGGAGGGGGGAAATCTTCGAAAGACACCACCATCATGGTGGGAGTGTGGGATTTTTACCCACTAAAACCCCCCCTCATCTTCAGCTGTCGCCCGGCTACTATTTGAGTATTGCTCAAGGGTGACAGCCCCGTGTGTCCATGTGCACTGCTGGTTTGAAAGTTGTCACTGTTTAATGGTCACTGATCACCGGTAGGCCTTTTCTGAAAGTTTCTAACCTAACCTAACCTAACCCAACCTAACCTTACTCAGCCTAACCTTACCCAACCTAACCTTACCCAATCTAACCTTACCCAACCTAACCTAATCTAACCCATTCAATCCAATCTAACCCAACGTAACCTAAACTAACACCTAGGGGTTATGTTAGGTCTTTATTAAGATTAACAAAACAAAAAAAAGGTTAAGTTTGGTTAAGAAAAATAAACTGTTCAGTCTCAAAACTAGTAGCACTTTTGTGTTGGTATGAGGTAATGCACAAGTGGTTGATAAATTTATAAATTAAGGTTTTTAAAAGGGTGCGATATATTAGCTGTTTATTATTGATATATCGCATCTTTTGCGAATGATTGTCATCTTAAAAAAGCTTACTATTTACGTTTTTCTGAAAAGTGGTCAACTACAGGTGAGTCGACCACTAGTGTCGACACTTTAACAGATTTGAAATATACCCAAAACTCTTTTTTTGACAGTTTTGAAATAACACGGTCCATAATGAAGAACCGATTTTTTCGCACCGTTTTTTTACTTTATAACAAGGAGTAAAAAATGTACAATTACGCCACATATATACATATATACAAATACAGTTACGATGCTTTATGATGGTTTCCCATGGCGAAATTTTTTCACATTTTTTTGGACGGAAGTTCCATTCAAATATACTGATGGAACCTGTCTCCCTTTTTGATATGGTCACCATACCAAAAATAGAGTGAGGTGACCATTCGTTGGTTTTGTTAGTACGGTACTGGTTTTTTTTGTTTATGTGAGTCCAGAACACTTCTTTAAGATTACAAAATCAAAATGTTTTATTCAAATTAATAACAATAATAAATTTCAAAATATTTTACTGTCGATACTTCTGCACGTGGTTTTTCTTTTATTAGCCTTATAATAGTATTTCATTTGTTGTTTGTATTTATCGATTACTTTATTTAACAAACTATAATATAAAATAAATTTATTTACAAATATTCTAATCAGTTTATAATTTTGTTTTTAGAAAAAAATCTCTCGGTTTTGATTTCGAAAACAACGGTCACATTGAAAATGATATTGTTTTTGTATCGGATAATTGTGTTATAGTTTTTTCATATTTATGTGTTAGTTTTGTTTAAAATTGGCGTTCGAATTTCAATTTTCAATTTGAGAATTATTTTCTTATATAGAATGGGTATTTTTTTGAAAATGTACACATGAGATTCGTATTTTAGAATGAGTAATGGTTTCGTGTTAAGTAGCGTTATCTGGTTAAAGTGTATCTTTTGTGTTATTTGATGAAATAGAATTGGGAATTTTTCGAATACTTTGGACAGTAGACAGTTTAAAAATTGTAAATAACGTATGATTTATCTTTGTTATTGTATTCGTAATTTTTTTTTTGTTATTGATCTGTGATATATGTCATTTATTTTAATAACGATTTCAATTATGTGTGTGTGAATGTGGGAAATTAAACTTTGTTTTTATGTTTTAAAGTTATTTTTCCTTGTTATTAAATTTGAGTTTTTTTATTATAATGGTTTTTTTATACGGTTCCCTTTAATTTTCCTCATGGTGGATTGTTTTCAATCCCATATAACGCAATCTAATCATTTTCAATTCTGCAATTTATTGTACAATTGAGAACGATCAGCTTGTTATGAAAATATTTTTTCATTATGATAAAACTTACCCACTGTAAATAGAATAAATCTTTTCTCTATTTACGTTATTTACGAGATAGAATATGATTGAATATTTAATTTAACTAAAATTTTCCTATTTGAAAATACATATTTCATAAATTATACAAATGTTTTATGAGCTCAAGTGATTTTGAAAATGATATTTTTTAGCTTTTTCCCAATTTTTTTCTTGAAATCTTAACATTTCTGCGACTTATCAGCAGGCTGTGGTTTTTACACATCGCAAACGTAAACCATTGCTTTATTCAATAACAGTTAGTTTTTCCTTATCCCAAAAAAGTATTTTTCCATTTTAAACTTGCTTTTAAAATACAATTGTTACGTTCACATATGTTAGCACACAAAATTGGTATAACGAACGTTCTTCATATTCAATTATTTCCCAAACCGCAAGTTTAGAGATTGCTTGCAAATTTGATTACGCTACGTTCTCTAATATCGTATTAAACTGTGTACTTTTGCGTATCTCGAAATTATGGCATACTGAAAACCATAAATACCGTTCCTTAATCGATTCTCTAATCATATATTTTCCCGAACCATTATTTTGCGTACGATCGTTTTTTTTGTTGTAAAAAAGTTGAATTATAATTTGCCTGACGAATTATTCGAATTTGTCTTTGTATTCATATATGCGTGTGCTCCTTAAAAATATTCATTGTTCATTTGATAACATTTTAGAACAATCGTTTAGCATTGAATTTTTTTTTAAAACTTCTTTGTCACGAAAAAAAAATTCAATGATAAAAAGTAAGAATCAACAAATCAAGTCATTGAGCGTAAAAATATAGTTGAGTCTAAAGATAGCGGAAAATTCTTCGAAAACGTAGTCGTACAGACATAATTAACGCTTAGTAATTTCTCCTTTGTCTGCTTTTTAATATTTATGTAACAATTTACGGCAAATTGAACCGCAGCCGAGTTCAATTGATCGTAAATCACCACACCTCGAAATTACACGTTCCCGCAGTGTATATTCCGCAAACATCAGCTCAAAATACAGGCAAGTGTCAGCGGGTTTAAGGGTCGATAAATTTGTCCTAAATAATATCCTCGAGCACGGATCGTATCATAGACGCTCATTTTTCAATATCACCCCCGAAAAAAAGTAATGATTGCACGTCTCAGCTTCTTTTTTTCCGTTGCCGAAATCAATAAAATTTTCAATCAACGATGGCGGAACGTCAACAAACGTATCGGTTTTTTTTATGCGATGTTTCTATCGGTGTATTACTTGCGGTCTATATTCAATTCGGATCGTTTTACAAGAGATGTTGACCTTTGTTGCATTGTCGGCGTTTTAGAAAATGGCTGACGGTTGCGTTTTGCGAGTGCGTCGTTTAAAGCGGCGGTCGCTAACCTTTTTGTTGCAAAATTATAATTTGAAATTCTGTGGAACGTCGTTATTGTCTTATTTTTAAGATAAATACATTTATAAAGTAAATATTGGATAATTTTTATTTTATTGATGTACAGTGTGCACATTTAATATTTGAAAAGCCGCCCATAATTTTGGTTGTTACATACAATCCAGTTTATGGGAGAGGTATGGGAGTCTACCCTGAATTTTTAAAATAATGGCTAGTTATAAGTCTTATCACTCGATCGTGATATATCTATATCAATTATATGGCCCCAAACCCTGAAATCGAGTCTACTTTCATCGAAACTTTATAGGATCCCCCTTTTCAGTTTTTTTTTTAATTCTATAATTTTTTAGCAGTTGCCGAGCTAATTGTGTATAATTCGAAGACGAACAGAATTAATAGATTTTGTCAAAAATATTGTAAAAATAAATAATTTTATGAAATTGATCGATGCCAGGCTCTTCTGCAATCTCGGGCCTAGGATTAGAGCTCTGTTGAACTCCCTATAATGAGGTCATGATCAATTTTTCAAATGCCTTAATTCTTTACTAAAGGGCCTTTCAATAGAGACGCTTGAAATTTGTTAATTATAACAGCCATGTAATTAAATGTTATCAAATTTGGTGTCAATTGTTTATTAGTGTACGGAAAATTACCATGGAAGGTTATACCTTTGATTAATGCGTGAAAATCATCCTTATCACCCAGGGTCCTTATTATAAGATCTTATACTTCGAATGAAAAAACAGCATATTTATATTACAGTAAACCTCCCTATAACATCGAGATAGGTTCAGCGTTTTAGGGTGGTATTTAGGGAAATCAATAATTGAAACATTTTCATACATTTGAAATAAATTTGTATATGTAAGGCGAAATTGAATACGGGTAGTCCTCAATTTACGACGGTTCGCACTTACGACCAAAAAAAAACTTAATTATTTTTTTAAAATGGAAAGATAAATCTCAAGCGAATGTGAGAAATAAATACGGAGGAATGTAGAACCGTCAAAAAAATTCGTATTGAAAAAAATAATTGCTACTTTTAATTTAATTAATCAAAGAATACAAAAATTAGAAATGATGGGCCGAATAGTGAAAGATTTTCAAATGTTATTTATTTATTATTTCATTATTGTATAAATAAAAGTAAGTAAAACTACCGAAAAAATAATAATTATATAAGACTTACGACCGAAGTTCAGGAACGTATCTCAGTCGTAACTCGAGGACTACCCGTATGTTACATCCTCCCCCTAAATCACGAAAAACCCTAACTACACCAACACTCACAACATCATATTCCCACATTTCAAAAAATCTCCCCCTCCCCAGTCGACAACACGCCCAAACCGCCACAAAGCGATCGAACCCCCCCGATCCAAACGAGCATTCTCGAACCGCACACACCGTGTCCCAAAACTTCCGACGCTCCGCCGGCCCGCAACTTCTCTTTTCGAAAGCGGATTTTCGCACTCGGCCTGCACTCGGTGCACGTTTCAAGAGCGGCTCCCAGATAAGTGAACGGCCGTCCGAAATAATCCGCACGTGACACGTCCGTGTGCTAGATTTTCGAATAGAAAAAAGCCGAGCGGACGAGTGTGTATGTGCGACGGACGCCGGCGCGTCCATATTTGAGGTGAGGAGCGGTGTTCGGCGATGGCGCGACTCGCGACGTCTCTGTCGTGAGTCATGAGTGAGTGAGTCGGATCGGGGAATGGCGGAAATGAAATACGGTCAAGTTCATGGGAATTCGTTTTAATAGTCATATATATATGTTTGATATATAAAAGTATATTTAATAAATAACAGTACAATATTGTTCACAATGTTCATGAGACTTTTTTTTTTGCATGACTGAGTTTTTTCTAATCTAGGTTTTTTTATTTATTTTATTTTTACTCACATTGTGTTTTTAAACACATTCTACGCCTTAAAAGATTCATCACACAATTTCTAATTTTTGCACATTAAATTTTTAAAAACTCGATTAGTTTTTTTTTTGACTAAAATATTTACATTTATTGTGATATTGTAAAATATCAATTTGTCATGACTATATTTCTTGGAGAATGTTTCAACACAATTAAAATTATTTCAAGGGAAAAAAACTCCATAAAAATAACTTTAATTCGCTTATATTAATAGTAACATGAATTATAATCTAATATACATACTTTAACTTGGTCATATTGAAATTAAACGTATATATTTCGTAAATACACACCAATAGGTAGTGTAAAAACATTAAGAATTAGGACAGTCGAATTTAATAAGTTCGTTTTAATTTGACTTATCGAATGTATGTACTATATAATAATATTTTTACTAAATCGAAAGTTCGTATTGTTTCTATAAACTCGGTTGCATCAAATCAAATCCAATTGGAAAAACTCCGCGATCGGTTACAAACCTATTTAATTTCAAGTGATTTACCTAAATATTCGTGAAGAGATGTGGCATGGTATTTATGTGCGGCGTATTCGCCGCCATCAAACACCTCTATATACATACACTTGGGTAGTGCGACCACGTCGTAGCCAAGAATCAGCCACGAAGCACTACAAATTCTCGAGCATTTCGAGTCACGAGACAGGACAAGAGACGTTGGCGAGCGCGGAGTGTTCGCCATTAAGGCACTCCGCCTATGTACTCCGGCTTCCATAGCTGATGCGAGAAGAAGTTGCTCACTATGTCGACGTCCCTGTCCTGGTCTTGGGGCAAGTACGGCTTAGGGGGAGTCCCTTTGGGGAAAACCGGCATGCACGTGACCGAAGCCGGGAGCACTAATCCCACGGGAAGAAGCGTCTTCGGGTTCACGGGATACGAGAACTTTTGAGCTTGGCTCGCTTGTTCGGCCATCCATTCTCTGACGTCCCGCAGGACGTCGTCGATGTCGCATTCCTTTTCGTCTTCGGCTTCCGCAGTCTCTTCTTCGTCCCAGTTGTACTTTTTTCGTATTTCCTGTTCGACTACGAGGTTCGCGTGGGACGGCAACGGCTTGCTGCACTTGACGTTCTTCTGCAGCCGCCTCGTCTGCCTCGTGATGATGACTCGTTTTTCGCTCATCAGGTGAATGGTGACGAAAGCTCGCAAGCACACTTCCACGTGATCCCAGTTGGGGTCGACGACCATTTCCTTTTCGAAGTAGCGCGGATCCACGCCCAGCCAAGGGTTGACTTTGAAGTTGGGATCGATCATGCGTTCGCCCATGTGCGCGGCCATTTTCATCTTCAGTTCCTCCCTCTGCTGAGCCTGCCTCTTCAGATCGTCGTCGGACAGTATCGGCACGTAATATCTAAACCCTGTTTGCCGAAATCTCCTGCCCGTGTTCGTAGTTTTGACGTCGGCGGCGACATAATGCTTCGACTTGAACTGTATCAAACTGGCCAAATATTTGTACTGCTGATTCCTTTCGGGTATGCTCTTGAAATACACGCACACCCTCTTTATCAGTTCGGGCGTGACGCGCTCGGTGCATTTCTGTTGGCAAGTGCACAGTTTTTCCGGTATCACAATCGGCTCAGCATCTGCAAACACAAAAGCACACCAGTTTAAAACAAAAGCAAAATTTATCTCTAACGCCGTTTTTTTCAATTTCGCAAACCGGGACAAAAAAAACACAGTTGACCGTGACTCGACATTTGCGAAACGCCTAGTTTAGTTTGTCTCTAGCCTGCGTTTTCTATTTGTGTAGGCATCGCGAATCTCGCCACTTTTGCGATCCACATAAAACAGGTTACCTGCTCTCGTCCGGTCGCGCAAACGACACCTTGTCTCGTCTTTCGGCAGGATCGCGAAAAAAAAACAAAAAAAAAAAACAGGGACGTCACGTTTCTGAGGAGCGCGAATCGCGCATAATCGAACGGCGTGTTTACGTTCCTCGAATGCACATAACGGAACGCTCATGCAAATTCGTAAACGGGGTCGATTCTTTGTTTCTGTACTTTTTATACGCAGAGGGCGGCGTTTTCCCGATGAATCACGCAGGGAAGCGCCATTTTTTTTCGCAGGATTCGCACACACCCGAGTATCGATTGGCACAACGTTCGGTTTTCGCGCACACGCACACTCACGCCTTTTTTTCGTCGCCGAAATTTTTTCGATTTTTTTTTTTTCTTTTCGCGAATCGAAAGTCCGCTCCACTTATCGTGTAACGGGATCGATCCGAGCTTCGGAACGTTCTAGATTATTTGTACAGCATATTTACCTTTGGGGGGCGCGCGTAGGGCAGCGGCGGCGGGGGTCGTGTTGGCGGAGGGCGGAGGCGCCGGGGGCGGCGACGCGGTCACCACGACCGGTTTCTGCTTTAATGTGATGCCCGGTGGTAGTAGAGGCAGAAGGGCGGCGAGATGGGAGGCTGTCGCGGCCGATATGGGGGCGCCGACGTTCGCGTCCATGTCGAACTCGCGTCAACGCGGCCACAGCTGATCGCGGCCGCCGCGCCACTGCGGCGCTGTGTCACAACATTGCGCCGCTCGGTTGGAGCGTTGCCGAATGTGCGTAATAGATGGCGGCACTTGCGGCGTTTTTGTGAAGCTCTATGGCTTTGTTGAGTTCGCATTGGGCGGGTTTTTGATTGTTTTTTTTTTTATGGTGTGTGTTTATCGATGTGTGATTGAGGTTAGGTGCGTGGATTGTTTGTTGAAGAATTATTGTTTTGATGAACGTGCGTTATAGGTGCTTAACGCTGTTTCTACCGACGCGGTCAGTTTGACCGTTTCAGAAATTTCAATCTTGAATATATACTTTTTTATTTTGATACTTTTTGGTATTTTCCTAAAACGCATACAGTTTTCTCCCGAAAATAAGAATTTTGTACCCTAAAATCGTGATGGGGGCTTACTTTCGATAAAAAAAAGTTCGTGCATACGACAATTTGTACTCCTCGTAGATACATGTGATATCTCATTCAACAATGGTTTGTTCATAAATATATAGCTCAAATGCTTTTTTTAATAAAATACAAAGTTTTAATTAATGGAAAAATTGCTGGATCAGAAAACGAAAAAAATATGCAAATATAAGTTTTATCAAAAATTTAACATATTAAAAATAAAATTAAAAAATATATATTCGTACAAAATCTTAATTTCATGTACAGAGCGCCGAATCAGAACCACTGTGATAACCAGTCACAAGTACCACATTATCGGACATTTCTTTACTAGGTCTTATTTTCGGAGTAGGACTTATTTACGGGATAGGATTGTAAAAATTCTTAAAATCACGGTAGGGTTTATTTTCAAAAGAGGTCTTATTTTAGGGAGAACACGGTATGCGATCGTTTCTGTGTTTTTTTTTTTTTATTTATTCTTTACCACCCTTCTCTATCGAAATATTGATATTTAATAGTGTACCTATTCCTACTACAGCCGGTCATTTGATCGGTCGAACATTTCATACATTTTCACAACATTTTTGATTCTAAAATGATTTCTTATATATTATACATTCAAAAATAACTAACTGTAAACCGTAAATATAACTATAGTAATTTTAAATCTATATATTTAAAAATGGATTTTTGTATATGACGTCATTTCACTTCAATACCGTTCGACTGATCACTATAAAAATTGGCATGTATATGTATTTTTTTTATTGAGAATGTTTTTGTATCATTGAAACAAAATAAAATCAATGCGAAGAGTCGAAGATCTGTCGTTTGTTGAATTTAGTTGCTTTGGTTACGCAATTCATAGAATATATCGCGACGAAACGATTATTGATGGAACTTTGAGGAAAAAATAGATTTTTTTTCATTAAGTATTAAGGTCGTTAATTTATTTCCGTCAAATTTTCCGGACCAAACGGAATCGTATAAGAAATCGTATTCGATTTTCGGAAAAACTATTCTGATGGGTCTCGGAACTAATCGGATCTTGAAGGCGGCCGTTGTGTTCAATCATTTTTGTTAATCGAATTTCCGTCCGAGTTGTGCGCAAGTTTTATTTAAGTTTTCCTCTACAATGATACATATGGTATGATTGATCATCTGTGTTATAATAAGTACAAATTGACAGATCTCCGTCCGAAAATACAGCGTCCTTCGATTTATCAAACGAACGTTTCGCCGAATCTTTGTTGAAATACAACACGAAACGGGCAAATAGATTTACCAGGACGTCTCCTAGCCGACAACTAATACACAAGATTAATTCGAGATAGGACGGTTCGAAAAGGTTTTTCCGCGACGAGAATAGACTTTAAGTCGTTTCTGGTGAAATTATTTTCCCGTTCCCGTCTCCGGGGCGGGAAAAGTGCGCGCGAGATTTCCAATAGATTTCCCATTAGATTTTCCATCGTCGCCTTTTACTATTTTCGAATGATCTTTGATTATGACTTCGACGCGGAACACCGGTGATTTTCTATTTTCGATCAAGTTCATCATCATCTCGGCGAATTCTAAAAATGAATATGGCGACGTCACATTCACGTCTTGTGATCGAGATCGGTATTTATTTCCCCGCAGATTAGCCTTAGGACCATGACGAATTGCACGTATGCGAATTCGAAATAATTGCAGATTGTTTCCGGGAAACTTGTTAATGTCCAAGATGTTACGCATGTTCGTAGAGTTTCAATTTTCCCCATACAACATTGGAATTCTGGAAATTTTGTATACGATTCGAATAATGTCTTATTTGGATTGAAATTGATAATGTTATTTATTTATGAGCGATTTCCGCACGTCACGTCATCCGGAATAGAATTCTGTAACGCAAGACTTTCCTTTATCAATGATTTCGTACGTATTATTGTATCTTGTTACAAATATTTTTAAACGTGGGCGTATTTGTGTTCTGAAAATATGTTATTTTCCTTTTGTGGGATGTTGGGTCGCATTGGAAACGCTTCTTTTCCCACCCACACTCCTAAATTGCCGCAGGGAATTGAAAGTGGTCGCTCATTGCTATTTAGAGATTTGTCGAGAAACATAATATTTCTACAGGTGAACGAGAAATCCACGCCAGAAGCTTAAAAAGATCTGAATCTACTTTTAAAGCAAAATTGCTTTGCGATATTCTATTTTATATCGCTGGAAATGTGATTCGCTCGAATTTAAATTCGGATCTTCATTTTTTCATATTCGTTTTCATATTTTGTTTTTAATTTATCTTATAAATAAATTATGGAAAATATGCGTTTTTTATATACAGGTGTAATGAAATACGATACATAACCTTATCATTTGGAATATTTGAAGCTAAACATACCTTAGTCCAAAGTATTATAGTTATCGAGTTTTTGTTATTTTTTCGATTTTTAAGAAAAAATCTAAAAGCTCGCACTTGCACACTTATAATTCCCAAATGAACAGTAATTTGGTAGAAAAATCGTATTTTATTGTGTAAATATGGATACAAAGATCTATATCAACACAAAACTATTAAAAATACACGATTAGTTATCAAAAACATGATGAAGTTTACTCTAACATGTTTGTGTTTTGAAAAATCAGTGTTTTTTGATATTTTTATTAAAAAAAACCAAACCCAAAAATTTCAAATATTTTTAAAAAGATATCTTAAAAACTATAATATAACACTTTGGACCTTTAAAATATTCCAAATGTCATGACCTATCACCCCTTTAAAGTTATGTATCGTATTTCAACACACCTGTATAATAAATTTCAGCAGCTTGATATAAATTTTTTAACAAGATTTAATTTTCTTTTCAACTGAAGAAAAAATTATTTGTTTAATCAAAATTTAAATTTTAAATAGATATCATATTTCAATTTGAAATATCGCTGTATAATTTTATATTAAAAAAAATGTATTGCATTTTATTGTACTGAATAATTTGAACTGATTACTTTTTATATACAAACTAGCTGACCCGGTGAACTTCGTATCACCTATAATCGCTCTTCGTTAGTCTCGCTAAAACTAAGCTGACCATACGTCCCGTTTTCGCCGGGACTGTTCCGTTTTTGTCGTGTCTTGCGTTCGTCCCGTTGTTTTCGCACATAAAAGAAAATCTGTCGTCAACAAGCGACAGATCTTCAGCTGGATTTTTTTTTCATCTTAAAATAGCGCCCGTTGGCC
Source organism: Hydropsyche betteni (assembly GCA_028571205.2). NCBI lineage: Eukaryota > Metazoa > Arthropoda > Insecta > Trichoptera > Hydropsychidae > Hydropsyche > Hydropsyche betteni. Next base: position 3,318,055 of record JAOXNN020000036.1, on the reverse strand, counting down.
CGTTGTTCCCGTTGTCTTTACGCGTTCTGCACACACCGGTTTCCCGATTCCCGTTGTGAACACGCGTTCTGCACACACCGGTGTACCGATTGCAATTATCGTCACAAACAATACTTTTCCATACAAAGTTAATTTCAAAAACACATTGAAAATAAAATGCCCCTGATTGTATACAATCTACGCAACACAACTGTCGGCCAGATTGTGGAGGAAAACGAAATTCCCCTGATTTTATGTAATCTACACAACACAACTGTCGACCGGATTTCGGAGTATTCCGTCATTTTTCGTACAAAATTAATTACATTATTTTTTGGCTTTTCTTTATGAATTTCCTTATTATTTTTCTTCGTAAACCACCCGTTAGTGAAAGCGAACAAAAGAAAAAAATAAATATCCAAATTGGTTTTTGAGTTACAGGCGTAAATCAAACCACGATTCATTTTTGTATATATATGTTACAGTTTGAGTGTCCACTTTGTTTGTGCACGAATAGACTAGTCTTTTTATACACTTCTAAACAGCTCTAGTCAAATTGTTAGTGTGGTACGTCAATTTAAGTTGTTTGCATTCAGATAACGCTCTTATGCTAAATATCAATAAGGTGAAAATTGGTATGTCAATGAATGATCGAGAAATACGCGCAATGTCTACAAATCTACGCAAATCTACGCTAACCCATGTTTCAGTCTAGACGCATTATATGTAAGTAAAATTTGACAGTTGACATTCAAATTAAAATCGATAGTTTGGGTATACCCAAACTATTATAGTATGGGCGTAAACAAACAAAAGTTTACACTTGAACTGTGACATATACAGACAGGAAAAGGTATCATTTTCAAAATAGACTCGCACCATTTATTGATACTCAACGTAATATTTTGTGCACCACGACAAAAAAGCAACAACACGTACACAAGCGTGCAATCGAAAAACATCCCGCGGCGGAAAATCGCCCGGCATTTTCCCAATCTTCGAATTTTCCCACAAAGCCTCATCCAGCCCGTCCAAGCGAATATACCTCATACGACGGACGCGCCGTTTCAGCCCACGTGCGACCAACAGGTGTCTGTCGCTAAGGCTCATTTTCGCGCTTTTCCCACCGGCGACCGGTGCGGAGTCACAGTCCGTAGCGGACTCTCGTGCAGTTCGCTCGTGCGCGTTCACTCCCCTTCGAAACTATTTAAATTCGTTTAAATTTAAGTTAGTGTTTAAAGGGACATTTCATCGGGAGGCTGCGAGGATAAATGTGATCCACGTGCGTGGACACGAGAGCGGTTTTTGTCGTTTGTTTGTTTGTTCACGATTCGCGATGGCTGCAAAGGTAAATATGGCTTTGTGTTTTGTATGGGTTCGATTGGGCGCTTGTTGTTTTGTTGAACCTTTCACTTTGTCGCGAACTTTATCGTGATTATATTCGTTCGTGATTTATGATAGCTTAGTCGTTGCCGCTGATCTATTTTCGTTGGTCGCCCAGCGTCGTTTCGGTATGTGATATCCGAAAATAAAACGCTCCGAGATGATATTAAAAACATTTTTATCCTACGACAAATTTTCGTGCGTTCCTACGATTTTTAATCATATGAAAATTTCAGATTTTTCAATGTACTCGAGCGACACTTTCACGGTGAAACCTAACAAATGTAAATCCACTTTGTTATAGTTTAACCGTATTCTTGTCCGTTTACAATAATAAATTATTATATTGAAAAAAATTCATTACGATAAAAGGTCGCGTGTTATCCGGTAGTTTAATTACGTATGTGTAAATACGGAATAATTTTTACTATGTGCCCGACGGCCATATGCACACTTGCTGTTTCCATTTCGATTCATATCGTAAACTGAATTAACTCTCGTTGAATGATTTGATATTGATGCGTGTTAATGTAAGCTCAGAGAACGAGTTAATATAATATCTTATATTGCGCGCACGTGTACTAATTTTGGTAAGGCTTCGGAGTTGAAGTAATTATCTCGTAATCCGTTTCATTACTCTATATATATTTTTTTCGTAATGTATACGCGTTCGCATTTTCTTAGATTTTTTCATTACCGTAATACATTATAATTTCAGCTTCTAAATAAATAAACACAAATGTACATTACCAATTACGCCATTTCGCAATCTGATTGCGTATATAAATATTTATATTATATAGAGCAAAATTTTCGTGAATGAACTTAATCAGATTCAATCAATTAATTTGGTCCGTATAATGTCGAAATTATTTTTCGCTCCGAAAAATCTTAATGCCCGACGTTTTATACGAAACGGGGCACTCGGGTTTATCTCTAATGTTTTTGTTTTTGCTATAAGAAACTCCGCAGCTTATGCGAGAAAAGTTAGGAAATTTTTTTCTCTTATTATTAAAGCCCGTCAAATGGAAAACGGAACGCTGCCTAAGGAATCGGAAAAATTGACCAGATACCCGCACAATACTTGATGCGCCCCTGACTTTTATTGTGAGCAATTTTACCGCCCCAACGCACAAGAAAAGGTTATAATAATACGATATATAAAACGACTCGGACTTTTTCGCGTGTAAATTATCATTTTCCGACCGTGCCGAAGTGAATTTTCGCATTTTCCGCGACGCGTCATAAAATTTAACCATCTTAAACGCATGCGATTTCGCTCACGTAATTATTTCATAATACGGATTAAAACATCAGTTGAACTCGAAACGTTGAAATCCTTCGACACATCATTCTCGTATACAGTATTAGGCCAATATTGAGAAAGTCTATTGAAGGTTTTATTCGGGATTTAAATCCGTTCGTTTCCCAATCCCCCTGAGTACGTATTCCCAATCGGATGACACTTTTTGCGCATTGTGTTTTAAAAGCTTCATATATCTTTCCTTATGCCGACAATGGATTGACATTGAAACATCCATTATGGGTATGTCGAGTCCCACGCCTTCGCCAATAAGCGCACATGTGTCGCCCGATGAATTATGTACATAATTCTCCTTTGCAGACGAAATTTATATAAAATGCATGAATCGCAGTTGGCTTTATCATTTTCCGAAAGTGTGATACTATCCGATTATTTGTGTGATTGATGTTTGAACTTTGTTGTAACTGTCGATCTTGCATAACTCGTTTCGCCGTCGGACACGTTTGCGCCGCTGAAAGCCGAGAAAAAAATCGAACAGTTTTATTGTCGAAGTTTGTGTAAAAAGTGACAGTGATTGGCGTCGAGAGAAGCGCGAATGTGTTCGAAATAATCTTTCGGGGGCGCTAATTAAAAATTAATGGCGATTATGTCGGACATTTGCAAATTGAGTATGAAACTCGCGAACGGTTGGCGGCGTCATATCGATAATATTTAATGTATTCATTTTGCCGCTATGATTGTGCAAATTGTATTATGTCGATGTTGAACCTACACGTGATTCCATATATGTCAAATTAATTATTTTGTTCTATTCAATCGCGCTACCAGGAAATGACCATATAAAGACACCATTTCTATTGATTCAATTTATTTTCATTATGTAATGAAAAATATAATATTCGTTTGACAATTCTAAGAATTCTCACAGTCGTATTATCTTTCCATTATTAAATATTTAAGCCAAGTTAACGTCTCAAAGCAGATTAAACGATAAAGCGATTATACAATCGCTAATAAACATTGGACTGTAAATTATACATAACGGGATTGAACAACGATAAGAATTTGGGATCGGCCGTGCTCCCAAATTGAATTTCCGAGGTCTGCACAATGCAATTGTGCAATGGTTACTGTCCGACATTTATTGTATTGCAAATTTCATGTCCTTTCAATGTACAAACGAAACGACACAGCTGTTATGTCGGATTACGCTTTTAGTCGTCGTTGCGAAATTCCATTCTCCTATCTTTTCACTGTCAGAATCGATATTATATTTCGCATCTGGAAAAAGCCTGGGATATTTTCTCGCGTGAAGATTCTATCGAAATCATGTTCTATCTCATATCAACGCTCAAACAAAGCGGTCAAATAAATTTCCGCTTTATTATAAAGAGTATCGAATTTTTCACTTATCTCGTCGCAGATCTTTCCGCGTCGCGACGAACAAGTTTTCGCGTCTTCCTTTCTTTTCAGCGAGGGTAAAAAAGTATGAAAAGAGGAACACTTGTGGCCACACTTCAATTATGCTGGCTAAAGGATGTTGTTCTCGAGTACGTGATGCCATCATATTGAGAGCGGTGTGCTTAAATGTGTCGAGCCAATATTCCGTTCGTTTTTAATCCCACATTTTATAATATTCCTTCACACTCGTGCGGTTTGCTTATGAAAATCGCGTTAGCGTTAAAAATCTTTTATATTAAACGGTGCATGTATTCGGCGGATTTCCACCGCGTGTGCTTTATGAGCTTTCCGTCGGCGAAGCTGTTTTATTTATTCGCTTGATTTATGACACTCTTTAAAATACTTATTGAGATCGTTAACATTTTTTTATCCGGAGCGTTTACGCCGAAGTGTGTGTAATTAAATTTTCTTTTGAAGCTGGAAAGATCTTATTTTCGCTTTTGATACGCGTGTCTGAAGTCGCGTGCTATTTCCCTTATCTTGTTTTGAAACTGAAAACATCGTTTATTTGTTTTGTGTCCGTTATGTAGTCTTACACGAATCGGCGTGTCACGTGCGTTGAATTTTAATTATTTCCGAAGTTCAAACGTCCACTTATGATTAAAAATTTAGATTTCGTCGGAGACACCATTCGAAAATGTGAATGGAAGTTGGCAAAGTGTTATCCCGATGTGTGACGTCTTCGTTCCGATCTAAAATTGTGAACGTGTGACAAACGGCACACTCGTTGTTGGCTTCCACGAACACAAATAGTTCAGATTATGAAACTGTTCCTATACGAACGGTGACCAATCTTGTTTTATTCACTGGAAATTGAAATCCTGCCATGCCTATTAAATATCTAATTGATTTATTCGTTTTGTTTCAGGTAAGCGATAACTACACGAACATCCCGAATAGAACGTCTTCATCCATTTGTGAGTTGTCGTTTCGGCGAATACCAAATTATTTTCACGAAAATATATATCGTTTTATGTCTGCGATAAACGTCCGAAATCGCCTTCGATCAAGCGTAGTACGAAAAAAACTGTTTGTTCGAAGATTTTTGCGTTGTTCGTTCGTTATGTTTATGACTTTGATGGGATTCGTGCGAACGTTACATAAAGAGCGGCACAATGACACATTTCGTAATATTTCACGCGGAGAATTGACGTTGTATTTTCGTTTGTTACCTTCGAAGTTGGAAAACTCGGGCCGCGACACAATGTCCGCCCAAGTTTTATTGCCGTAAATTTGTAATCAAAGGATTTCCCGTAAGTCGTCCTGGCGGGTGATAAAGGTTGAATTTTCCGCGTTCAACTTTTTCGCAAACACAACTCGATTACGCTCTCGCGCCCTTAACAATGGGCGCCCACCCTCACACTCCTCCCATCCAGTTTAGCGATCGGTGTTCTTCATTAAAAACTTCTTAAAATCTTAACGAAGGCTTTAATAATTGATTGAACCTTGAAATCTCCCTTTTCTCTAACAGTTTTTTTTTGTAAATTTAATCTCGACTTTTTTGATGTTACATTTAGATTTTTTTTCATCTATATATTCACAATTTCATCGTCTAGGTTGTTCACGTTTGAATATTTCGGGATACGGTCGTGTGCTGTTGACAGGTGAAGAATTAAACTGGAAATTGTTGAAAGTCGGTCGTTATCTTCCGCTTACGATCCTAGTGAAAAAGTCGTTTTGCTGCTGTATCGTGATATTTTGAAATTAATTTCTTTTAATGGTCTTTGCTTTAGTTTCGCTGCGCGTATCTGAAATTATACCTGATATTAAATTTCTTTAATACCCTTGTCTATTTCTCGACATTGCAGAATATTGTGGACTCGTAAAAATTTCATAAATGTGAGATCGTAAAATATTTTCATCTTATTTGATAGTTATTTTCGTTAAATATTTTTCAATTTTGGATAAATTCGTTTTAAAAACAATTTTAAAACTCTATATTCAGCACGATGTAAATCTAGATCGTATTTTTATTTATGTGTGCGAAAAATTGAAGCAGACCTGGTGAGGCATTTTATTCAAATTCTGCTTGTATTTGTATTCCGATGAATTGTTATATTCGAAATAATAGATCAATTCTGTACGGTCTCTGAATTTATAGCAGCTCATTCAATTTTCTGTATATTTTCTTATCGTATTTTATGTTCGACTCTGAATCGAGTTAACTTTGTAAAACGAAATTCATCCAATTTATCGAGTTTCAGCTTAATTTTCTTTAAATAAAATATTTTGCTTTCCCTCCGCGCATTTTTTCCACGAACTTGAAAAATTCCGTCTCGTTCATTTTTCCGATAAATTAGCATTTCACTATTGTACCTTTGCAAAACTCGGATCTTCGTTATTTTCCTCTCCTCCCCCCCCCTCGAATTTTACATACCTCAGTTCGTTTTTCGCGAAATATTCACCCGGTCCGAACTCCGACTATCGACCGAAAAGCTACTTCGATCCGTTTTTATCGGAAGATCATCATTTGCGTATCAATTCGTGAGCCATGGACTTAGTTGTCCCGTCGCTCGACGACTTAACGCAAATATCTTAACGACCCAATTTCGCTAAGAGCTCCTTCCTACTTTACTCTTCATACGTAATCGTGGATATTCCACTTGTGGTCATGGATGGAGATTCCCGGTGAATTTTCGATTTTTTTTTTATATTATACATTATATATGTTCACACGTAATAAATATCATTCAGCTTTAATAATATGGTTTATAAAGCTCGATCCTGCGAACGTTGCCTCGATTTCAGTCGAGTAATTTTACACGAAAAATGCATTAGGATCTTTGCGATCGAATCTCTTGCTCGGTCCTATTAACATTTATACTTTTCGGGAGCACAAAGTACGGCTCTGGTTACTTTCTTTTATTATTCATTAAAGGTCATGTCGTGTTAAGCGTGTGTATATAAAACGCGTGTGCTTATTCGGTACGCTCTTGCGTTTATCTGAATTGAACTTGTTATCCAAACATGTGCGTATCGAGAAAAACACTTTTAGAACTTCGCATGTTTTCATAGCTGAAATTTATATGTGCGTTAGTCGAAGGCTAACTCGTGAGAGTTTTGATAGAATTCGACAGTAAAAACTTCTTTTATGAAAATGAAACTGTCATTTTTTTATGCGGCGAAGTTCTGTGGGCGAATATGAGGAACAGTAGTCGGACGTATCATACGTTTTATTATTATTTCTTTACCTTGAAGCTAACTGAAAAAGTTAACAGCGGAGTGAAATTATATGCGTGTATTTTTTTTTTCGGATTTCGATTATCGAATTGCACGCGAATTTCTATTCGATCAAGTGTTTGAAATTTGGTTTATTATATTTGGGTTTTCATAATTATTAATTAACAATCGTTCATTTGAGTAAATCATATTATTCTTCTGTATAATAGTATATTGATAAATTATTTGTTTTTCGTACTATTGTTATTCTAGTACGCATACTTTGATCGATTTAGGAGATTAATGCCGTGACTTATGTGATCAATCGAATTATGCGATAAAATTTAATAATAAGATAATATTTACTTTTTATTAGTTCATTTTACAGTTGCTACTTATTATAATATTCTTTCTTTTCGCAGTATAAATCACGTATGAACATAAAATATACTTATTATATTTTTCACACACTGTTGTCAATTTTCATCACAGCGTCACCAAAATATACGCATCCATAACGTTGACGCAGGTCGTCTTCGTTTAGCTGTCAAAAAATGAATTGCCTCATCAATTCTATCATTTTATGGATAGTGAAAGCGAAAGATGCTTTTCCCAACGAACACTCATACATATATATTATTTGTGAGACACGCGAAAAAAATTATATACTACGTTCGTATCGTGCCTTGAAAATAATCATATTGGACACATTTCATACATTTTCATAATCTCGCCACTTTTTATACGAAACTCGATTCGGCATACATTCATGTTTTTTTTAATCGAAAGTTGATATTCACATGCGATGTGGTATTAAGTTGTTCTCTATTTCCTCTGTGAATTTCATTAAATTTCAATCGTTAACGACCGCTCAGGGCGGATTTTGAAGGGCTTTCCTCCGTTAATGATTGCTTTGCGGTAATCATCTTTCAAAACTGACAATTATCCATTTGAGGAATCTTTCGAAATGGATTTATAATTGAATGGAAATGTTGACGTAATGATGATAGCATTTATTATTTTTAAATTCGCACGCGAAAGTTTAGCAGCTCATGAATATTAGATGGCGTGATGTAAAAGCGCTCGTTTGCTCGGGAAGTTCTATGTAACGATTCAAATTATGAATATTAACAAAAATATCATTATAAATTTGATTTTGCGTTACTAAAAAGATACATGTGTATTCATCCAGCTGGGATTTCACACCACCAAAGCAGATTTTCGCCGATAAAGTTAAAACATCGTATGTATTAAATCTATCGGCCTTTGTTAAGTTTTCGAGATTAAATTTTTCTCCCGTTCGCACAATGTTATATTTTCGTATGCACAGTAAATCATGCTATTTTAATGCTATAATGAGCGTCCTAATTTATTCGCGTTTCGCAAATGAATAAGTTTCGTGTTTTAGCAAAGTATATTTACGCAGGTTAAAACTTTGTTATTGAGCCTTAAAATTGGCGTGCTAGTAGAGTTTCATCTGGCCGTAGACAGCAAATGGATGTCTTGAACGCGAGTTTGAATATATAATATGTTTGTACACATGTACGATAATATGAATATTTAAGTTATACAACTGTAACCAGAAATAACTGCGAAATAGTTTCAGAGCCAAATTCAAATGAAGAAGTACCCATTCGACAATCGGCGCTAAAATAAAATAAAATAATTTTCGTATTTATTCAAAGCAAATTAACACCCACATACTTTCTAGACGGTTATTTTTCGATTCGGAGTGTCGTTATTTTATAATGAATCGCGGTCAACTCGACTCGTTCGAAACTTGAACCGTACACTTCACTTTTGACGCGGTGACTTATAAACATAGGGGGGACATTATCTGTTGGAATTGAGGTGAACCTCAGTTTCAGGCTCATGAATATATCAAAAGGTCGTATACAGTTTGAGTCGCGTGGGTTCGGGAATATTTCACGTGTCGTTCTCTAACCTCGTTAATAATGCATCGAAGTGCTCGTAAGAGATTCACCGACATGACAGTTGGCTATATATCCTCGCATTACGTATACATTAAAAAATTGGAATTTATCGAAATTAATGTTTGGGGACTCGTGGGATATAGTGTGGTTTGATCTTTCATCGAGTAGAAATTGGAAATGGGACTTCGACGGATGATGGTTTTTTTTCGGACGAATTCGTTAATAAGGGTTTTCTATTTTTAATCTGTTTGATATCAGTGTATTAAGTGGCGGAGAAATGCTAGAAAGTTTTATTTTTGACCTTTAAAGGTCGTCTAATCAATGTAGAATTCGATGTTAAAATAAAGAGGGTGTTTAATCACTGTCTATGTAGAAAAAGATTTTCTTACGTAATAGTAGCGAATTTTTAGCATAAAAGTGTTTTGTAATTATACAAATTGCGCCGTTTTGTTAGGAAGTGATTATGCGTTGGTATTTTGAAGATTCTTTTGTATGATATTTTGTCTTCGAATATTTTCTCCGCTTTTTCATTTCATGTGTACTAATTTTCAGTGCTGAAGGCCGTTGTGCGGAAAACAATTTTTTTAATATGGGGTTGTAGACAATGTATAAAATCGAATTTCTATTTATATCGAATATACATGAAACAATTGTACAATTCTATTTTTGAATTTCTGTATACGTAGATATTTAATTTAATTTAATTTAGCGAACCGGTAGCACTATTGGGGATAGTCTTATCTATTATGCATGCATCTTTCTAATTTAAGAAAGGGAAAATAGAACTGATGGAGATAAAGTCTGTATATAATTAAATGTAATGTCGCATTTGCTTTTGCATTATTTATATTTCATATTAAATTTTTCGTGAGGATCAAGTAATTCGAAAGTTTCGGAAGCTTCAATTTATTTCGATAACTTCCACTTTTAAACAAAATTTTATAAAACGCATAATTATCGAAAAGCACGTTAGAATATTGAATTTTCGTTTGAAACTACGGACATTCAAAGCTGAAACTTCCCCGTCCACAACAACCACAACAATATTTTCCGCCAAAACGGATTATCTACCGCAAAATGTTTACAGCCGAACGCGGATTAGCAACGGCCCATATTTTCGGCGATTTTTCTTTCGCGCTCTCGATAAGATCTTTTCATTTTGGCACTCTTTATAAAAAGTCAGGGGCACTAATATGTTTTCGCTTTCAACCTTGGCTCGTGTATCAACAACCGTTTCGATCGAGCCTCATACTTGTGACGACCCCCGACATTTTGTCGAAGCCTTTCGAACGAGGGAAAACTGAACGACCGCAAAGATCTTCGACGCATCCGGGAAAACCCCCGTTTTCTCCACAGCGATATTTGTTTAGTGTAAGGCTGACCGTGCGTTCCGTTTTCGCCGGGACTGTCCCGTTTTTGTCGCGTCTTGCGTTCGTCCCGTTGTTTTCGTAAAATTGTTTGATTTGTAAAATAACATTTTGTATTTATTTTTTTATTTTGTTTCGCTTTCTATTTTTGAAGAAATTTATGCGTTATTAAAAATTATCATAATACTTTGCAAAAACAAAAAATAAATAAATAAAAAACAAAAATACTATTTTTAGTTGTGTGAAATGTAATTTTTGCAATTGAAATTATCTGAAATTTTTTTGCAAGCAATTTAATGCTTTCGGTGACCTCAGCCTTCAAAAATACAGAATTTTATAAACATTGAAGATATTTGTTACAAAATCGAAGGCAGAAGATGCTTGGTAAATTGATCCAATTTTGAAAACTAAATAAGGTATAGCGTTTATTTGTTTATAAAAAAAAGACATTTCGAGTGTAACGACCTAATACATGAAATATTGTATTTAATTTTCTTTATCTTGATGAATATTTCCTTGCATTCAAAAATTATAATAACACATATATTTATATGATGGATAATATATTAAATAATATATATATTTCCTAAACCATATTGAGGAAAAATTTTTGAACGCGTAACACAATTTTTTTTATATAGAGAGGAACATGTTTTTGCAAAGCGTCCCGTTTTGGGTCCTGGGAAATATGGTCACCCTATTTAGTGCGCATGTTTTTTTTTCAATTACTATCAAATCGTTTCAAAGGTTAGTTTTTTGTCATTAAACCGCACAAATATTATAGTTAGACAAATGAGTTTTCCTCGGGGGTAATCGAGAGCGTTGTGGCGAGTAATTAGGCCACAATGTTCACGTCAATAATAACAACATAGTGCAAAGCTATTTATAAGCAAGATAATAGCCCGAGTTGTTCCATTACGCAAAATTTGAAACTCGAAACGGCTAGAACACAAGTTTTAATGGAATTTTCCACTCTCCCTTACTCCTGGCGCTCATAATGCATTCACGATCCGTCCGAACGTCTCGCGGATATTTCGTTTCGTTGTAATTGAAACGCGGCTTTTTTTTTGCACGTCGCATGTGTTATATTCGCAATGTACAATTATACGGTCTGCGAAATTTTTCGATTTTGGCCGCCACGTGCCTGCGGAGTTATGCAAAAATCCGTTTTTCGGCGAAAATCGTGACACCGAGGATGCGATCGGTCATTGTTCATCATATGGGATTTGGAATGGCGTCGTATAAATCTTCGTTCTTGTCGTTCGAGATGATAGTGATGTTTGGGTCGTCGTTTTATATATTCAGAGTGCGTAGTTTCGATTTATTTTGATTTGTTGCGTTTCGCGAAATCGATTGTTTATCTGTGTGTGTTGTGTTTTAATTGTTAAATCTTGATAAATGCGTTGTTTCGATTTGATCAATGCGTAGATTTTAACATGATGGTGTATAGGAGTGTTATTTTTGAAATTGATAATACGTTATGTAATCGAGTGTGTTGCATACGAAGCTATTGCAAAATTAAATTCAGGGTTTTGCTTATTTTTACTCGTAATTTATAGCTGGCATAAGCGAACTTTTGTAAACACTTTTTGTCGTTGCTCGAAAATATTATAAATTGCGCATAATTACATATGAAAGAAAAAGCTGAATCGTTAAGGAAAAAGGTATTTTCCTCTTTAGCTCTTGTTTGTGCATATTTAAAAGCTAAATCTTGATAAATATTGATCGTGTTTTTTTTTTTATCGCGGTACGAAATCCGTAAAAAAAGGAAACAAATTATATTATTATACATACAAATGAACAGCAATTTTCCGTTTTTAAACGGTCGTGTTGATAGTTTTTACACCGAGTGGAACTGTATACATTCATTCGTACCTGAAAATTTTCCTCCCCCATATTTGCATACGTATCATTATTGAATTTTCCATTTACGTACTAAACTTCGCGGTTTTTTTTTCAATCACACGAACAAACAGGCGCGCACGCATTTTCCAATTTATTCCCCGTAGATCAAATACATGTTTATTTGTTTATTATATTTGTGCACGTTACAAAAACGATATTCACATCGCAACACAGTCAAAGTGCTAATCTGATTTCAGTTTCGCGTCGGATTAATCCGACAAACAACCGACGACCCGTTTATATAATAGTTCATCCACACACTGCATCCTTTGCCATACAAAACAAACAACAATTTGCAATTCAAAACTCCTAGATTACCCCACTTCGCGCTCACCATAAATACCTTATATTGCGAAACATAACACGGAACGATGAATGAAAGCTCGCCGCGAGCTTTGCGCGACCTTCTAGCAAAAGCTTTTTTTAAGTTCAAGGCTCCTTCCGACCAACAGGACTACGTCTAGAAGAATTATTCGCCGCCTACCGCCGTGTCAAAGGTCAAGGAATCGAAAATTCTCGCGTGACCACACCTCGCTTTATACGAGCGCGGTTTTGCAACAAAGCGTTTCCGCGCCGTTTAGCGTTACGTTTTTGGCACGGTAGGCTTTCGCGGCTGTCAAATGCGTTAAATAATTATGCGCCGAGTGTGTGTATGTTCGTTACGGGGCCTTTCATAATAACGGCCTCGTTTGACGAGAGCGATTAAAGAAAATAATGGCGGAGGCGAAGGTTTTGCGTGCGTGCGTTTTCGCGTGCCGATATCGTCTTTGTTATCGCTCGATGGAATGTTCGATTCTGTTTGTTTGTTTATTTATTCGGGTCGAATTTATACGAAATAAATATTGTTTTTTGAGCGGTGTCTGAAGTTGTCTACGCGTTTCGATTTCTCGACTCTTTTGTTTTTCTGCGATGTCTGTCGATAAGCGGAAGCCTTTCATCGGTTCGAGAGCCTTTCTGCGATTTTCAAAGTTTTCCCAACAGAATCTCGTCTTTTTTATATCTAAAAAAATAACATCGTTATTTTTATTAATGAGAATGAAATATTTAAGCACCTCTCCGAAGCGTGTAAACAAGTCGATAAAATCAATATATTATATATATAAAAAAAAAACATTGTATTTACAAAAAAAAAATAACGCGGTTTTAAATTTCTCTAAATTCGGACGGTTTGCCAATTTTTTCATTACGCTAATAAAACTCGCGCTTATCTTATTATTAGCCCACTCCGTCTCCGAGCACGACCGCTAAGCAAATTACGCGTTGAACTCTCCGTCCGAAGATTCCGAACCGGCGGCGAACTTCGGCCCTAATGCGCCCTATCGACACATCGCATCGGCGGTTATCCCTTCGGACGACCCTCCCCCGCTCCGGGGGCAGTTGTTTCCGTCGGGGCCTGGCGGGCCTCGTGCTTTCGGCGGTTCTGTCGCTTAATTAAATTAACCGGGCCCGCGCCGTGCGGGCTTGATCTCGTGTGATCCCCGGGAAAATATATTGCGGGAATCGGCTCGAGAACGGGCGCGGCGGTTTCCCTCGTCGTGTTCATATTTAATTTCGGGGAATAATTGAGATTGTAATTTGTTTTGTTAGTTTGGCGATGTGTGAATCGTGCGAGGTCGCTACCGGGACGGGTTGGAGTGTGTTATTAAATCGTTCGCGAGTGTTTTCTTTAGATGTTCAGTTATGTGAAACGGTAATAATACCGGTGTCAAGACACATACCCCTCCCGGACATAAACTCCCGACAACCCCCCCTCCGTGCAAAAATCCCCACCATTGATAAAATCAAGTATTTTATTATATATATTATACATTGTCAGTATTTACAAATAAATGTCATTGCTTAAATTAAAGTAGTCAGTATCAATACTAATTTATTTCAGTCAACAAAATATAAATTCTTTAAAATATCTATAATAAAGTACGACTTTCACTCGTAAAAATATGAATTTATGATGCCCGTGATTGATCGTGTTACGTACGGATTGCGTCTGTTTTAACATTTCATACGTTTGATTTCGTATTTTGATAAAATTGTTAATAATTGCACTCTATTCAAAAATATCACGATAAATCGATGCGAGGTTCATATATTAAGATAAACCGCTATACCATATTTAGTTCATTGATTTAATATTTTTTTTATTATTATTACGATACGATTTTTGAATGATTTTTATTCATGCGCGGGGGGAGGAAGGATTAAATAACTAATAACACCTTGTTTAAAAACAATATAATTTTTTTGCTTACTAGCTGACCCGGTGAACTTTGTATCACCTACAATCGCTGTTCGTTAGTCTCGCTAAAACTAAGCTGACCATACGTCCCGTTTTTGTCGTGTCTTACATTAGTCCCGTCGTTTTTGCATATATAAGAAGATCTGTCGTCTACAAACGATAGATCTTTGACTTTAAATACTGGATTTTTTTCATCTTAATATAGCGCCCGATTGAAGCGATTGTAGGTGATACGAAGTTCACCGGATTAGCTAGTTTTAAATAAAAATTACAACGTTCAATTCACATTCGTGTTACGCACCACGAATTAGGCATACCTAATATTTATTCAACAACTTAAAAACCGACACCCAATTTTCCTCATCGTAATATTTCACAGGCCCCGCCCTCAATAAAAACTAATGCAGTGATGGGTAATTTTATTATTTACCATGTTGGCGAGGCGGCTTTTATTTCCCAAGCGTAACCTTATACGAGCCCTTAGTTGTAGGGCGGGTCTACCCTCGGTCCTCGTGTCCTCCTGCTTCACTAGTGCGGACGTTTTAACGGCACGTTTATATTCGGACCTGACTCCGTCTGACGATATCCTCGACCGCCAACAGTTGACCCGGACATTCCTCACGAATGGAATACCAATTTCCGGGTCGTCCGAAAAATGCGGCGTGAAAAAGTTCGTATATTATCGTTTATTGTTAACGGTCGGTTTTCGCTATATTGCTTTGAAATATATTGTGATTTTTTTTTAGTATGATTTTAGTTTGGGGACAATTTAAATTGTGTAAAATAAATGTGCATTTAATCAAATTAGTGGGAATTAAAAAAAATGATGTGTGAATTTTACACGAGCATTGAAATGTGTATTTTCGAAAAAATATTTGCTTAAAACTAATACAACGTACATTAGAATGAATATAAATAAAGGATCAGCAACGCCGCAAACACGAACAGGACGAAATACCAACCGCACCACCATCATTCACAACTTTCATAATAGAATCAAATTGGAAAAAAAATGAAAATTAAACTTTGAACAAAAGAAAACATTGACAGTTGTATTGTATTGTCTGTGGAGGAAGACTTTACTCTGGCGACATTGCCACCTCTCGATCATTTCAATGCACAAACTATTTTTTCTAGGCAAAAAATTGAATAGTCAGAATTTTAATAATGTTTTGGTTAGAATTTTAATCAAAACCGGCCAGAATAACATGATGAATTGTCAGAATAAAATAATAAATAGTCAGAATTCAATAACGAAACAGTCAGAATTGGTTAGGTTAGAAGTTAGGGTTCTTTTTTTCTGATGATTTAATATAAATTCTGACAAACCCAGTTAAAATTCTTATCATTCAATATTTATTCTGACCTTTTTGATTAAAATTTTGACCAATGTCAAATAAATTCTGAGAAATGGGTTAAAATTCTGACCATTTAAAAAGTAACCTTTTTCCTATTGTTCCTTTCATATCTTTTGTTGCTCAATTTATAATACAAAAAAATTTTTTCTTCATTTTACACTATAAATAAAATAATCCCCGATACAATATTTTTAATGCACACCGTATATTATTCAAATGCACTAGTAACTCGTTTAAAGGCACAATCTATATTTATTCAATCGCGCTTTTTTAGTTTTCGAAAATCTCAAAGATTATTGGTTATTTATTGTGTTGGCGTGCAACTCGTTATACGGATTGTCCTTTTCCTTTTTTGTGTTTCGAGTTAAGGTGGTTTATTCGTCGCGAGTTTTTTTGAATTTGATACCCGTTTTTCAATTTTTTTCTGTTTTCTTTGTCTGCGTGTCTTTTTGTTATGTCAAAGAGTTTGCGTCGTTCTGCTTACGTGCTCGGCCCTCAATTTCTGGTTTGCGTCGCCAGCGACTTCAGTCTCTTTTGTGACTTGTACGTTTCAAGTGTTCTCCTCCTTCGGGGGAAAATTTTCGTTTTTTAATCTCGCTAAAATTTCTTTTCGCTCTTGCGATTTTCGCATATTTTCGTTTTACTTATTGGATGTACGTTCTTTTTAAAGTTTAACGATTCGCTTTAGTGCTAACGTATCGAAGGATTTATTTTGATTTAAGAAGTTTATGGTTTCTGTATGAGGTTTTCTATTTTGGACC
This sequence comes from Hydropsyche betteni, assembly GCA_028571205.2. Taxonomy (NCBI): domain Eukaryota; kingdom Metazoa; phylum Arthropoda; class Insecta; order Trichoptera; family Hydropsychidae; genus Hydropsyche; species Hydropsyche betteni. The sequence goes on along the minus strand of JAOXNN020000036.1, from coordinate 3,301,248 downwards.
GTTTCGGTTTATACAGCTGTCTCGTTTTTGATACATCTTGGTATCTCGTGTTTTATGCTGATTGAACGTTTCAAAATTGACGTACAATTTTATGATCAAATACATCATCATTTTAAAATATTCTATAATGTATACGATGAACGTCAAATTGTTTGTATTAAATCATGAAATATGTATTCTCGTTCATGTATTCTATTTTTTATCTGGCTTTAACTATATTGTCATTTTCTTTTGAATATTTTTTTTCCAGAAATAATTTTTTTTTATTTAAGTTAGTTAACCTCTATAAAATTTAACGAATGTGTGCATTAGAGATTTCCGATTTTATTTTTCGGAATGGCAAGTAAGCTGAATTTGTGGGTCAAAAAGGTTGACTCTCGAAATCAAAGTTGACGTACTTACAACTGTGTCGAGCGCTTAAAGCAGCTTTCCTATATATTTTTTCCCTTTATTTTTCTCGTTACGACATGATTGTTATATCGTCATGCTCCGCGACTTTTCGTTTTCGAGAGAAAAATCCTCGCCATGTTTTATTCATTCGCATACCCTTACTTTTGACTTTGCGATTCTACAATCCCGTTATTCTAGCTGAAAAGAAAAATCGAACACAACAAACCGTTTTACAACGCGAATCTACAGTCATCCGTAATATTTCAGTGTTTTAACCAAAAAAATATCCTTAGACGAAACGTTTTGACACAGGGCTAGCATGTATGCCGAAAATTTTTCATATCAAATTTTCCGGCGCATATGTTAATTTCTTTCCGTACGTGTTAGCTTTCTTGTTTTCCGTCAGTCGTTCCGCGTTGTAGGGTACGTCAAAAATGTCGTTTTTTTCCGAGACCCATTACAGAAGCCATAATTTTTTCGCACCACGCACTTTTTTCCGTCTTTTCGTAACGTGTACACGTTTTGTATTCCGTATGCGCCGTTTTCGATAAAGCCCCTAGCCATGAGGAGGTGGAGCCGTTGGAATCGTCATTCTGGATACTTCACACCCGAAGATTTTCCACCGTACGCGCGAAAAGTACGTATGAACTTGGCGAAGAGGGGAATATTTCATTTGTCAACCGAATTTTTCATTTTCATACAGAAAACGGTGATTTATTCATCGGCGATTTCTGTTTTCTACGGTTATTTTTCCATAAATATTCAATGTCTTTATACAATTTTCCGTATAAAAATAGTCGGTGATTGTGTATTGATGTTTTACCAGAAGCACTCAGGTAATGTAATTTGCTCTGTTCTGCTCGGTTTCCGCTAAAAACACAGCCTTTATAAATTCGATAAATTTATAAAACAAAAAAATATCAATTAATATTAAAACGTATCGATTTTCCGAACGAACAACCCTATATTGTTGAAGTCTCTGACGATTGATTTCGCAGTTTGCAAAAGAAACTTCTGACAGTCATACTGGGGGTGGGCCAGGGGGTGGTTTCGCTAATGATTCGCAATCGCAAACGGAAACACGCAACCGTTTGCCGATCGGCGAAAACGTATATACAAGAAACGTTATGCTTTTCGGACGTGTTAGTTTTCCGAACGGAAATCGCCACGTGCGGAACTCGCCGAAAAATAGCCCACGTCAAGGTTCATGAATGCGTGTATGTGGTAATTTCAGTCGATTTTCTTCGCTTTGTGTGGGAAATTTTCGGTTAAACGGTGTGTCGAAGGAGCTTTTTGAAGTGTATTTTTTTTTCGGTTTTTTAATCTTTAAAGACTATTCGAGTTTTCATATATATAACAAAATATATATGTAAACGATGAAATTGTAATTGTAATAAACTAGTCATAAAACTTTATTACATTTCACATTGTATATCATAGAAACATGAAAGGAGTGAAGAGGGACAGGATGTCTAGTATATTTTTTTTTATTATCTGCATTTGTTGGGTTGTTTTCGGAAAATGAAAAATTATTTTATGTATTGTTCGAATTTTTTATGAGTTGATAAAATAACATAAACAAATACACCTGTGTTTATTGTAGTTCTCGTTTAAATTACACGATGAAAAAGTGAATGCATTTGAATTTTAAATCGTAACCTTTGTTATCTTGTATTCTAAAAAAGTTCATAACCGTTTCATTCTTATAACTCTATTGTTAGAGCGAATCTAAAGTACTTTTGCAACTTTTAAATCTTTAGCTGCTTTTAATTTAAGCTCGTGAAAAATGTGACTCGATTATATTTCGCATGACTTTCATATTATCACCTCAACTGTGGTGAAATTAATCAGAATCGCACGTAATAATATAATTCGAACTTTTTTCCCAAAAAAACCGCAGCCCATATGCATGACTTGTCAAAAAGTCGGTAGACAAAATTTTTAGCAAAATGTCGTCGTATCGATCGAAGAGCGGTCGTGTTTAAATGGAGCAAATAATATACGACCTTTTCCAAAATGCTAGCATTGCAGAGACGTCCGTATTTACGCAACGCGAACCCGGACTCCGATATCAATATTGAAAACGTAAAAGGTAAAAAACGGTCAAAATGACGAACGAGCTCGTAAAAAAAAAATCACATAAGTGAAATATTTGTTCCGAACAAATGTACGCGTGGTCGATTGATGACCGTGCACGTTTAAATAATAGATGAGGCTAGACAAGCACAAGGCGACAAGACGATACTTAGTCTAATGCCTGTTCCGAACGAATTTCACCCTCGGAGATATGGCGTTCAAGCCTTTGAACATTTTCCACGGTAGTAGGGGTCTATGACGCAAATCTCCATCGAACACATCAAACAAGACCGTTTTCCACGTGTTCAAAGTATCGCGAGAACGTAGTTTGGACTTATTCGACGTCGTTTCACATCTAAACAATTTTTTTTTAAACGGGTTTTTTTATTTCGTTTGAACTTTGCACGATCGAAGTCACTCCGTTCGCAAAGTTGGGACGAGATTTTCGGCGTTCGAAACGGAAGTTTCCGACGATAGTTTCCAGCGGAATAAAAAGGTTGCGAATGGAGACTTTTGTCATTGGCGTAATCCGATTCGCGCCAGTCTCGAAAAACCCTTTGTTCGCGTTTAACTTGTAACCCGAAGATCCCTTTGATGTGCACTGCTTTTGCGAGAGGTGCATTAAAATTGCGACCCGTATCCGTTTGCTTCGAATCACTTTTGCAGATAAAAAAGCGGCGTTTTTATTATTTGTTTTCGTGTCGTTGCGGGTCTTTTCGAGATGATCGGCCCCAGTGACCCATTTACGATCAAAACAACCATTCGAGAGAATATTGAAAAGAGTTCGCTACCCTCATTCGTATTCAGATCACAGTTCTATCTATTGAATAACACTATTACAAAATTCAAACCATTCAATTAACATAATTCTACACCATTGCGCCACGTGCTGCTTTCGAACGTGTCATTTATTATTTACCCCTTTTTTACCCACACGTAATCGCACGGGGTGGTCAAAGTCGATTGTTATTGCACGCCAACTAGTTCTTAAACGGTCCTTTTGTTTTTTGCACTTCGTGCCGATCGGCTAGCGTGATCGAACAGCCTCTAAACGAATTTTCCTAATCGAGAGCGGGAAATTTTCACGGTTAGGGGTGCGTTCGCTGCCTCCCTTTCGCATATTAAAATATTATGTGTTTTCGCGATTTTTCGCGGTCAACCCGCCTAATTCGGCGTTCGCGTGCCGACTATTTAGCAATCGATTCAAATTAAAAATAGTAGTTTTGTACGCTCACCGTTCGGCGGCATTCTTCGTTCGTGTTTTCGTTCGTTTTTTTTTTTGTGTGTGTAAATTGAAAAATTACACGGCGATACTCTGATTTTGGAAACGTTCGTTTATTTTCGATTGAACGGTTTTATTTCTGTTCGCGTTCTTTGCTATTTTAGAGTCGCGGCGAACGTTCACGATTGTTTGCTGTGATGTATTTTTGGCACGATACTTGTCAACTTCGTTTGATATATCAATTGGTGATTTCGTTGCGAAGGTTTCGTGTTAAATGTTAAAGATCGTACGTGAATTATTTATAATGAATAAAATTATTAATATCCTTATACAGTCCGTATTATGAATTTATAATGCGTACTCGACATGCAGCTTTTCGCCTTTAATCCGCTAAGTCGTTATATATTAAAAACATTGAAATATCGTGTTTTACGAAGTATAAAGTTTTTAAATGAGCCAATAAATTCACAATACACATCGGAATCAATAGCGTTTATAAACTCGATAATAACATTCATCAAAATTATTATAGCGATACAACAATAAAAAAACGACGCATACCGTTTATAGTCTTTGAATGAAAAAGTTCAATATCCAATCGATTCGCAACGTGCATGTGAAGTCTTTATTGATTAAATAATTTAGTGTTCGTTGCCCCATTTCATATACATTTTGCGCGAAATCGTACACACGCACAGACAACAATAACGTGTGCTCTGTATATGTCTTCTTGTTTGCAAAATTGTTATGCGTGCATAATGTACGAAGCGCACAGAATTAATTCAATCATGCCTCGGAATAATTAACCAATAGAGAGTTGATGTGCGGCAATTGCGTCAACGTTTTCCATTGTCTCGGATCGCAGGAGTTTCAGCTGAAGCGGTTTCGATGTTGATTCAATTGTCGTTCGTTCCACTTTTCTTTGTCGCCGGCTTTGACACTTTGGAATGCCATCGAACATATTTGAAAATCCGCTATAATAGTTCGGTGTTTCGGCCGAACGTAAACGGAGTGCTCTATTGTTTTTGGAATGCGAATAAATTGGAGCAGCGAATGCAATAAGGGAGGCTTTTATTTCTCGTAATAGACATTCGAGGCGTTTGTTGTCTTCACAAATTCGAACGTTCTCGAAGGTCGGATCCGCTCTAAGATATGGCCGATAATGTAAATTTCAGCGGTTATTTGCATATTTTTATCGAACGAGTGGAGGACCCTCGTCAATATCATTACTGTCTTTCAACGGAGTTTTTTCGTTCTTGGGTTTGTTTTTGTGGGCAAACAGCCGCCGCCCAAACACTCTGTTCCTGTATTATTATATTATTACGTTGTCGTGAATGTTTGCGTTCGTTCAATAATATCATTGATGTAAATAAAATTATGCGGTTTTTTTCCCCGCGACGTATTGTTTGAGGACGTTGTGTGACAGTGTCCGTCGTGTATGAAATCAATTTCGTTCGATTAACGATCTGTTTATTTTTGGTCGTTTTTAAAATTGGATGGAAACCGACAGCGTTCGATCGTTTGTGAACGAGTGACATTTTTTGATTCCTATAAAGGCTTTTCGGTGTTGTTTTATTCGTTTAAAATTTAATTAAAGGTTCACCGTTGCAGAAAATGGCGTCGGCTTGTTTCTCTTCTAATTAATATTTCCTTTCTATTACGTCAACAGCCCACTCACCACAGAGATTTTATTATAATTTTTAATGCTGAAATGAAATACGGACTAACTTTAATACATATAATGTTTGTTCTATTATGCTCCACTGAATAATTATAATGTTTCACATGTTCTCAGTAATAATGTTTTCTTAAGATAATTTACATTTAATGTTTGCTTGGTGCATAATACAGAGTAAATAGTTTTTCCCTACAATGACAAAGTTTCGAAATACGAGATTAATTTGATTGTTAAACATTTCGTCTAAAAAACTTATTATAACTTATCTATATCACACGTTTTTATCTTATTTTTCATATTTGTTTCAAATATATAATAAATCGAAATTAAATTATTATTATATTACATATACAACGAAAAACTTTTCAATTGAAATATTCATAAAATATAACCGAAACCGTATTGAAATTTGCACAATGTCAAAGCGATATAACTAGATCTTTTACCATCCCCATTCAAATCAGACATTGTTTGCACTGGTTATACATAGTTATCGCATTTTAACAATCGTTCGATAATGCAAACAGCAAAGCTTCATGATCGTTGAAGTGTTCGCATGGTCGTATTTTCAATACGAAACTTTGCATGTTTCATTGTCGACGCACGCTCTAATTTTTTTTACACATTACAACCTCCTGTAAATCGTACTGATTTTTTCTCGGTTTATATATTTATAGCAAACGTTCACCTCGCGAATTGTGTGGATTTTTTTTCGCTCTGTTTTTTCGGGGTCGTGTGCAATCGTCGATTTCGTGTCCGTTTTGATTCCCCCGGGAGCGATACAATTTTTCAAGAGTCGTACGGAACGAAACGTGCGAAATTGTAGATTGAATTTCGGAACAGGGTGCGAATTTTATGCTCGAAATTATTTTCATTCGTTCCTCTAATAAAACTGTGGATGAATTCTTTTCCGGACACGCAAAAGCGGTTTCACTTTAAATAAGCGTAGGTATATACTACAGAGGATTTTCCAATTAAATAATATACAATCGGCTCGAGAATTATAATTTTCATATTAAAATGTCTATGGATGTAATGTGACTAAATTCTTTTTGAATATTTTTTCATCATTTTCGACTCAGTTGAGTCGCACAATGTGTATTCAGATTTGAAATGGGAAAATGTTTGGATTTCGCCAACGCGAACATTTTTCATTCGAACGTTTTTATCGCCGTTGCTGCATTCGTTCACAAAGAACTTTCTGAAACCCTCCTATTCACATTTACATTATAAAATTACACGTTTCCAACGAAACAAATTATCAACTTCAATTAAAAGCGTCACTCGCCTTTACACAAACCTCTTCCACGCGGTTCGCTCTGATCACCATAAAACACCAAAGCCTCAACAGCGCATTATTTCCTCGCGAAAAGGCGATGCGTTTCCGCACAAATGCGCAAAACCGCACTGCACCTGCGTCAAGCCTGCGAATGTCAAGGATCTCCACAAGAGCGGACCGCAATGCGAATTTTCGACCTTTGCCGCCCGAGCTTTTGTCATTTCGATGTTCCCTATATATCGTAGCGGATTTCTGTGCGTTCGTTCGTTCGTGTATGTGTCTGTTCGATGACGCTCGCGACTTTAAAATGATCGACCTGTCGATACGATTGTTTTTTCGAATTAAAAAATCATTGTCGAGCGGTCGGGATTTGAACCCGATTCGTCTTACTCGCTATACGAGCAACCAAACCTCGACACCAACGCCGGCTTGAGTCAATGTCATTTTTTTTTAAATATGTATTATAAAATTATTGACAATTATTCTAATATGGTCTTTATGCTTATACACTTAACGTCTATAATATCATGCTTATGAAATAAAACGGTAAATGTGAACGGTATATACGTATCTATTGATTTATTTAATAGAAAACAGCGTCTATATCTAACGTGTATGCAATAAAACATATATTCGTTCAAATTTGTAAAAAAGTGTCGATTGGCTGCATGTTCGTTGGGAAAGCGTCTCTATTGACTTATGC
>JAOXNN020000036.1:3270563-3293800 GCA_028571205.2 Hydropsyche betteni | reverse complement strand
TGGTCATTATAATAACGGCTATAATCTTATCCTATATAATCTTATATTCTGGAAACATTTCGCAAGACCACGGTTATTAAATATATTCAATGTTTGCATATATTCAATTTTTATTTTATTACGTAATAGTATGGTTATCACTTTTATCGATTTTATTAACATCGGGCCTATATACTAGTAATAGTATAATGTTGGATTTGTACGGGTGTAGAAATGAGAAATGGATGTCATTTGTTGTTTTTATGGTAATGTGCAGTTTTGTTCGGAAGTGCACTTAACGACTTTAAGCATTAAATATAATAGATCTATTATATAATATTTAGGCTATCTTGAGGAGATTTGTGTGATTTTTGTGTGGTTCAAATGTGCACGAGGATGTTTATTTTCTTTGTGAATTGTTAAAATATCGCGTTTTTTGATATTATATTATCAAGATGTATATTTTCGTGGTGTAATATTTTCGAAAAATTTATAGTGAACTCTGAAATAAATGTGTCGGAAAATTCTTAGTATGGGTAGTACGGAGAAATTTGAGTTGTTTTTCTTGAAAATTATGATTTGATTATGAGGTTTTTTTTAAATATCGCATGTAAATTTAAAATATGAATAAAAAACCTAAAAATTAAAAAAAGAGAAAAATTTTGTACTGAAAATCTAAATTACGAACAAGTTTTTACGTTAAGATGATCGATTTATAAAATGAAAAAATAGATTCATGGACTACATATTAATTTGTAGATCGGACATCAAAATTCGCCATTTAAAAAAATGATTACATCCTCAAACCGGTGTAATGTTTATATTTTTTCAATTAAATTTTCCATTACCCGGCTTACCCCTATGTTCACATAATCTTGAACTGTTTTATATTTTTTTTTAATAAAAAAGATATTTTTTTCAGGTTTCCCATCACCTGCGTCCTACATAAGTGCAAGTTTGAAAAATGGAACACATAGTTGAACCTGAGTGAACGCAATCTCCTAATAATGTTGTACGGCTTTTTTTAACGTTAATTAAAACTGAAGTAGGAAACAGGCGTTAATTATATATTACACGCAAACATATTTATCATAAAAACAACATATCAACTTTTCAAAGAGTTCACATTAAAACGAAGCGTATCCGAAAACGAAAATTGAACATTGTGGCTTCGAAGCAAAATTGCCAATCGAGAATCTCCAAACACAATAAAATTTTGACGACGATCGTTAAATGATATTTTCAACACGGGACAAAGGTTACTCCCCAATTGTACCACAGCAAAACCGAAATAGTTACACAATAAATAGAAACGAATTAACAACCGATTACGTCAAACACAGCCGAAATAGACCCTTTGACAACTCTCAACATTGTTCACAGTTTAAATAGCATCTTGTTCGGGTAATACGACGTTTGCACAATTGCCGTCGTGATTACAACTCGAACTTTTCCCGCAGCCTGCCACCTGTTCCTTCTGTGTAAGTTATCAATGAAAATTTTCCTGCCCACCACATTCGAGGCGAAACCTCCGCCGAACAACAATAATATAAGATACAATACGGAGGTGCTATATAAAGAAGGGAGCCCGATGTTTTATTTATTGCCGTTTATTATTCGCAACATATGCGGGTGCGTTCGTGCGCGAAAACATATTTAAATTCGATAACCATCCCGCGCATAATGCTCCCGCTCTGACATTATGTAACGTGCAATTTCGCGCAAATTTTCATAAAAGAGTCGGAGCGAATCGGACTTTTGTCGGTGAAATGAAATAATCCTTCAATTTGTGCGATTGGTTCTTTATGCGTATTTCGGTACACCTCCGCGTCTAGAGTTTTTACATTATTTCCTATTTTATTTCGCCGCGTTTTATCTTTTATTTTGGTTTTTCTTTTCAAACGTTGCTCTTTCATATCGTATCCGACGCCATTTTCTTGTGTTTTTTCGTTCTTTATATTCACTACCGCCGTATAGTCGTAAAGGGCTCGTCTAAGTTTCCTATCCTTCTGCATTTTACAGTCGGCCTTTTCCGGAACGAGTGCTTCGTTTTTATTTTCAATCTATGCTCGAGATGTAACGAGTTGAGCCTACTGCTTATTATTCATTCGAAGATCGAATGTTCGTTTTACATAAAATGAATCTGTATCTTCGTATTTTTATTAGAAAGCCGTATAAATGAAAATCGAAGCCGTTGAACTCGATTACTTTTTTTCCTATTATATGATAAAATAGGAAAAGCGTAATATAATCAGAAAAAGTGTTATAGTGTGCAACTCACATTCGCTCAATTTGTGTGTGACCCGGAATTGGACGGGAAGGGCGGTTTCAGTCAATTAGCGTCCGAGGGAAAAACAGGATAAATTCATTTGGAAAAAAACGGACGCACCATTAGTTCTATTCAATTAACGCGATACATGTGAGAATGATTTATATCATTTGGATCTATTTCTCGCTATTGAGGAGTGGCGATCGTATCACGGAGATGTTTTATTAGGTTTGCGTAGAAGCGCTTCATTATGAAAAAAATAAATTTTGAAATTGGAGAAACGAGATCGAAAAGGAAATGAAAATGCGGCGAATTTTTTCCGTCTGCCGTAATTATAATGTATAAGGAACGTGGGTTTATTGTAAGTAAAAATCCTTTGACATTTATATGGAAACCTAACAAATTAGCCTTTCATTGTTATGTTTATTGTATTTATGTAATTCGAAACGTAGAAGGAATGTGCTTTCATTAAAAATACAAAAGCAATACGGAATTGCTTCCGAATTTTTATTTGTTCATGATATTAAAGAAAAAAAGCCGCTCACATAATACAAAGTTTTGAAACAGAGAAACCAGATTCCATAAAAATTCAACATTTTCAAGCAAATGAACACGAATACTTCCAGAACGGAAAACACACAAAGGGCAGGAAGTTGCATTTCCCCCTTTTCCAATACGAACAACAACCTTCCACGTCACAGCAATTTTTCCATCATAAGACCGTGCACGAACCCAAATATGACATTTACAACCCGGCTCACCATTAGTGACACTCGAGCAAGCAGCAATACCAATCCCGACGTCTAACAAGATTAACCTAATACGCGGAACAGTAAGATTTGCTTCAGTAATGAGTCAATTAGAATAGTCGATTGCGACTCAATATTCGATCGATTATCGAAAATTCAAGACTAGTTACGAGGTCGATTGACACGACGACATGCGAGCGCGTTCCGCCGCTGTGCAATTCAATTAGCTTTATGCTGTGTTCGGATGTTGTGGTGGACAGGGTTTTGCCGATGGAGGGGTTGGAAAATAATTGATTTGTTTGGAAAATATCTGATATTGTCAGTGAGGGTGTTTTGGTTGTGGGGATGATGAGTTTTTGAGTGTTTCGTTGGTATTGAAAAGTTGATGAGAAATGTGGTTAATAGGTTGATTTAATTTCGCGTTGTTGGTTGGTTTAGGATTAATTGTAAGGGATGTTTTTTTTTTAGTATTTTTTGTTCTTTGATAGATACTTTTCCTTTTTTGATATGTAGTGGGTATACGCGATGAGGGAAAGTGCCTTAACTTTTGATGATGTATCGGAAATGTCTTGTTTCGCGGTATTATGTATACAATATAAGATAATGATTATGATATATAGTATATAGGCCCGATGTTAATAACATCGGCTGCGAATTGATAACCATACTATTAAGTAATAAAATAAAAGTTGAATGTATTTATGCGAAATTATTTTATAACCGTGCCGTTGCGTGATGTAATAAAATAAAAATTAAATGTATGCAAACATATTTTATAACCGTACCCTTGCGAAATGTCTCCAGAATATAAGAGTCGCGACCATCATCGACACAGATACACAGACAGACAGACGAACACACAGAAATCCGCTATTACATATAGGCGATTATACATTATGAACATAAAAAATTTGATCTTTTTTTAAGCATACGGCACTTTAATGCAAATCTTCGATAATCCCAATCTATTACATAATAATAAATCGCACCGTAAAACACAATAAATTATTTTTTATTCGGAAACAAAATTATATATTTAGAATTCAGTGAATTTCGCAATATCACGCTGAACCAACATTTATTTTTTTTGACATTTTAGCGACCCTAAATTTTTCCACTTGACCCCGACGAGGGTCGATGACCTTTATCTCCAAACCACCACCGCCAAACATACAATCGACACCGAACAAAAAACCTAAATAAAACAGCCAAAATTTACACGAATCAGAAACCAACCACAAACCCGCCCCTAGCGCACAAACGGCTCATGCCACGTGCAGCAGCGTAACGGCAACAGCCTAACCATACAGCCTACCTCTACCTGCGGATTTAACGGCATTAGTTTCCTCGACACCCGCCCTGCCCAGCTGCACTCGGTTAATTGTGATAATTAGGCCCGCATTCAGGATAATTGGGGACCGGGGCCGGCGTCGGCTCTCGCAAAACAACCGCCCCTGCGATTAAAGGGGTGTTTAACGGCGCGTTTTGCGCCCACGTCTTGTCGGACTAGGAGGGCTGAATCGAAATTCGCTATTTTTTTTTTTGTGTTCTGGTTGAATGGGGAGGTGATCGATGTTTTTGTGTTGTTAAAACTAGTTTAGTGTAAAAAGATTGTTAGAAAATTTCAAAAGAAATGCTCGATGTATTGCGTGGTATAATATAATACAGGGTTGGCTAGCATATTTGACTAGTACGCGAAGGATTTAAATTTTTTTTTAATTTTCAGTTTGATTTGATTGCGGATTTGGAAATTTTCAGTTATTATATGAAGTTGGTTTTGCGAATAATAATTTATTTATGTATCATTTAATCTTTAAAATTTTTGAGAGCTTTTTTTTGATAGTCAAATTTTATTTGCATGCCTGATCTCTGTGAATTTTTTTTAAAATACGAACAAAAATATAGTACGCCACCACTGTTATAATATATTGAACTTTATCGTGATTATTATACACTCCGCTAATTTATATGTGTGCATTATATAAAATTTTCAACTATTATTTCTAAAAACATTAATCAAAACGTATTCGGATTATTACTGGAAACTCTAATAACAAATAATTATATTAAATATACAAGTATAATATAAATTCAAAAAGACAGAATAAAAATATAATAATGTAATAGAATAAGAGTGCCATAACTCTTCATTAAACGGTTTTTCGTGGATTAAAATGTATCTTGAGAGTTTTGATACTATAGGCCTTATAAGTACTCGTATATGAGCCGGCGCCAAGGGGATTTTCCGACTTTTCCGGGGATTATTTTCGCGTTAATCGGGTATTTTTTGTCGTTTCGTTGAGGTTGTGAGTATTCGGATAGTGTAATGAGAAGTGTACGAGGATTAAGTTTTATGTTAAGTCATTTTGAAGTCGTTTAAAAAGAATTGAGCAATTTTCCATTATTTTATAAATTTGCCTTAAAATTTGATAGTCACTTCATTTTAAATTCAGTAAAATATTCATGCATAAAAGTGAAACGTAAAAATATCTTGTTTATATAACTATTCAATAGGAGAAATTTGTATTATATATTTTCAATCACAATTGAAATGAAAATACAAAAATAGAAAATTTTAAATATAATTTTAATAAGTAATTCATTGAATATTTAATCATTTTTATGAATGAAATTCTATACACGAATATAAATTTAAGCTCAATTGAGTCATATTTACAATGGGTAATATTAGACGTCCACGCCTAAGTGACTAAAATTAAAATCTATTCCTACACTTCATCATTACGCAATAGTTATCCAATCTAGACCGTACAAAATACAAAAGAAACCAGCAATTATTTGATATTAGAAACGAGTACAAAGTATTTGATTATAGCACATTATTATTATTTATCGTTATCAAAGACGCACTAGGCGTTTCTATTTTGGGATAGATTTGGGAAAGGGGATATTTTGCTCGTGTCCAACGCGTAACCTTTTCAAAAGCCTCATATAAATAGATTAACGACGTCAAAGATTAATTCATCAGGTATTTAAAACGCACCGTTGTGGAGCGAACAAATTATCTCGTTAATTCGAGTGTTTACCCTGAAAAGATTTCCAGTGAATTCGAAATGCGGAAATATCCCGGAGAACGACCCGGGGTCGTATCCCTATTAATTTAAATCGAGTTTTATCTAGAAATATTAAAATTGTTCAAATCTGAAAATATTATATGGAATGAAATATTTTTTATAATTTTATGAGTGTTTGATGTGAAATTAAAGTCCATCTATGTATATGCGTAATCAAGGCTGAATTTGAATACAAAGTCGCGTATGAATATTTCATTATCCTCAATTATATAAATTATGATTTTTCATACTTTAACCTTCATATTTTATAACATAATACTAAAAAAACAGATAATTTTAAGATGAGAGTTTCATAGAAGGGACTAAAAAGGCACTGTGTTTTAAGACGATGTCGTTACATGAACATTTAAAATGTGAAAGAAAACTCTAAACTAAAATTTATATTATGAAACTTTGCGTTGAGTTATATAATTTTATAAAAAGAAGTATGCTGCATAGTTTATACTTGATATATTTTTAGATTATTGATTTATTCAAAAAAATTTTAATTTACGATGAAACGGTAAAGTGCAGATCGGTCTAATTTTTACGCACGATCAACCGCTTGGTTCACGTGTGTATAATTGAACTGGAAAACTTAATTAATTAACCGAAGATCCCTCGCAGTCGATTGAATACAAGCTTTAAACGTACCCACTGATTGCAAATTATTGAAGCTTGTGTATGTGTATTTATAAACCGCCCAACAACGCGAATAATGGTCGTGTTTATATGAAGATAACAAAAACATTCACCTCTCGAGTGCCCTTTCGGATTCTGTGAATTGTTAATAATTATTTAATTCTTCAAATTAAATTATGGTTAGAGCACCATTGTCAGTGATTAGAGATCAAAACCAGCTCCAGTACATCGCGCGAATACGGAAGAGCATTACGTGAGATGTATGTACAAGTGATTTAATATGAAGGAAGTTCAGTTCCAAAGCCTTTTAAAATATTGAATTTTATATTTTAACAATATCGTGATTGAAAATTTTAATTTTATCAAAGGAATACAAACTGCATTAATGATTTTGGTAAATATGTTTGAAAAAATCGTTTAATAATTATCATTTCGATAGAAAAATATAATATAATATTTATTGACTAAAAACTACGCGCGAAATTCGTTAAGAAACCTAATTTGCGGACAAAGTTATAATGCACAAATTTCGCATGAAAAATATTAAGAAAATTAATTTAAGCACCTAAAATGCATTTTATCTAAAAATGTATATTTTTTGTATTGTTTATTAAAAAAAAAGTATTGAGAAACTTCAATATTTTTTCGGAACGAAAACCCCAATTTTGTATATATCCTAAACCTCATATAACACGAATTTGTGTTATATGATGTTTTTGTGGACCCATATATTTATACATTTCCCAAGTGTATATATAATATTTACATGAAAATTCTAATACTATTGAAATATTTTCACTATACACAAACTTAACTAAAATAAAAATAATATTCAAACAAAAAACGCATATAAATATTCATAATATAAAATTTATTTTTAAATGGTTTTGGAGCTCAACTTTCCATATAATGTCGGTGTCATTACTCGGCGTACACGTTTAATAACATTATATGTACATTAAACCTATTATATTATAATAATAACGTTCGTTTCATTCAGGCTGTGTAGTTTCCGGTACTAGTAGATGTCCCTGGCCGTTCCATGACCCACTGACCCGTCGACAGGCAGCCGGGAACCCTGTTGCACCAGCTATTTTCTAAAACTGAATGCCAATGGGGATACGTCTACGGCTTCGTTCCCGGATGTTCCCGTTTTGTGCTCGTTCGAAAATGTGTGTGTGTTAGCGTTTTTCCGGGTCGGATTGTCACTTGCCGGAGTGAGCAGTTCTCGGTGGGATCGGAAGTTTGTCGGTGTTTAGTATTGTGATGAATGGTTTTTGTGCTGAGGTCGAGTATTGATGTGCGGTTCGGAAGATGTATTAAAAAAGTTATTTTTGAGGTTGCCGATTGTGCGAAAGTTTGGGGAAATGAAAATTGTGTACTAATCACGCGATAACAATAAGATGTTGCTGCGAGAAACTTTTCGAAGGAAAATATAATAGTAAGACTACTAAATCAAAAGTAAAGAAATGAAGTTTGAAAAAAATTTTGAACATTCTTCAAAAGTATTGGGTTTGTATTTATATACAAACCAAATAATTACGTTGAAATGAAATTATACATGATGAGAAAAATGTATATTGAATCATTTTCACTTCGTGAAAAAATCTGTACGAGGAAACCGAGAAATCGCTTTATCAAAAACGATATTCATTTTCTTCCCACGCACAATAAAGAAATAAGCTGTTCGATTATCGATTATCGTACAACGTTGTAAGCATTGTTGTGTGTGTGCAGAATATTCTTGATAAAGATGATATTTAAGCGAAAATCGAATTGTATTGACTTCTCACAATAGAAATTTATTGTATGTATGTAAGTTTAATGAGGCGTATGATCTCGTTTTGCAACGTCGGGTGAAGCTTCTTCCCTTTATTGATAAAGTTTTGGGATTTCTCCGTTAATCCGCTTAAGATTCGTTTAGCTTGTTTTTGGTAAGGACTGCGGTACTTATAGATTAAAACCAAAATAGTTTATCCTTGTTTATCCCCAAATGAACCAATTAATTAATGTGGAAAATTGGCGCCCTCACGCTTTCGATAATATTATATAATACTGTTTATACAACTTCACATTTCCACTTGAAGAAATTTAACATAAAAATATCTTGATTCTTTTTTGGATAAAAATGTTTTTCAAAAGAAATTAAATAAAGCATATGTGTTTTATATAGCAATTAATGTTTCTTAGTACGAGAAAAATTCATCTGTATCTGATTTTTATTGACAAAATACACTCGAGAAAAAATAAAGGTACGTATGTTATTCTTTTCTATAATATTTTTTTTCCGCTTGTTAAGCTTATCACAGCGTCGGGGGAGCATTACTGAGATGAAAGAAAAACAAGATAAAATACAAATATATCGTTACGAGGGGTAGAAACGATCCTAAAAATAATTATTCTATGCAAATACTACTTAATATACGTTTTAGTGCCTGCCTACGGGAACATATATGTTTACTGAATCGTTTAACCGTCTAAATAAACCGAAACATTTAACGCTCAAACGCTATTATAATATTTAACGACGAATAATATATACATTAAGACAAATGGGAAAACGAAAATGGGGATTATGTTTCTTTTCCGGATTGAAGTTTTTTAAACGATCCATTTTCGAATGCGAACGACCCGAAACGCGTGTGTACATTATAATGTTGCACGCTCGGAAAATGCTCGGAAAATTCTCGCGTGAGAAAGGGGAATATTTGTTTTTCGTTTTGTTATTATGCGAAATGGAAATGACAAATAACAAAATTATAATAATTTAATAAACTAACGTCGTGCATGTCAGTGTATACGTGCGTGAGAAAGGACGCCTGCAAATTTAATCGTTTTCCGTGAAAATTATCTTTGTTGGGGATGGACCTGGGAAATTTCTGCGAAACAATTTTCCGCAAAAAGTCACCCAAGATCGGTACGTTTGTGCTTTTGTGTTTGAAACGTCTCCGCGAAACAAATTCGAATCGGGTTTGAAATAATGATGAATAATTTCGCACTTTGAGTTTATCCAAGTCAATTTCTGTATACAAATTTTCGACTAGTATTAACGAAAACGCTCTACATATTAATAGGAGCTGTGAAATATATATTCAGCGATTAAATTTTATTGCGGTAGTTGACGAATCGTCATATAGTTTATAATTAGTGGAAATTCAGAATTTACTCTGTATAAACGCGTCTCGGATACCGTTACGAATTAACGATACAAATTAATTAACAGCCCGATTATGTTGATTTTAATTATACACGTAATAGAACTACTAACAAAGTTATTCGAATAGGAACTCTCGACGTGGCGGATATACGCGGGAAGGTCCAAAAGTTTTATGCTTAACTTTCGTAAATGTCTCGTGATCTCTCGTAAAGTTCGATGCGTTTGCGGCAATCGGTTCTATATTACGAAACTTAAATAGATAAAAGATAACGTTCGATCTGGTTTATAGTTAGTATTATATTATATTTTGAATTAAATTAAATTTTATTTATTTAATTTAAAAAAACTTGTCATTTGTATAATATCGCAGTTTCTTTTTTGACAATTTCACAAAAAATAATATAATTCCAAATTAAATTTCCGTGTAGAAATTTTGCCGAAAATTTACCGTATCGTTCAAAAGTACCATTTGGCGACTGCGCAATGTTGACTCAACAGTATCTGGGGACTCGTGCGCGTTGAAACTTCACGAAATTCGTTACGATTATCGTAACGTTACATTTTTGAAGTTCGAAAACTTTAGAAACAGCCTTCGCACAAAACAGTCCACAGTTTAGACACACATACGCAAAATATACTGTGCAATTAAATCAAAAGCCCACCGAAGGCTCTATGCGCCACCAGACGATTGCTGAACGATTAACCCCGTCGAAAGCACATACAATTGTATAATATATGTAAATCAAACAACTGCGTCGCCGACGACATCAACAACAACAACAACAACAACAGCAGCAGCGACTGATACGATCCGCCTTAGGGCCACTCTCCACATAAAATTACGGCCGCAGATTGGAGTAACAATGCGGTCCGCGCGAAAGCCTTTCATCCCCTTTCGGTCCTCGGTTATTAGCAAGTGAGATGAGTCCCCAGAGGAACGCCTCCAGGCCGCAAAAGAGTCTGGAAACGGGCAATTCTCCACACAAGAATGTATGCTCTTTGTGCGTAGGGACTCTTCGTGTGTAGGGCTATTTCAGAGGTTTCTAATCTTTTTTAGATCGAGTTTATAAAATAGATTTACGACGCTCATAGAAAGTGCGATGGGATTATAAAGAAAGAAAAAGTGTTGAAATATATTGGTTCTATTATATTATCACTTATATGATTTTAGTATGTAGTTGGTGCACGCGATAAAGATAAAATATCCTAGTTTTTGATGTATAATAAATATATTTCGTTTTATAATATGTTATTATATCGTATATGTTGAGAGAGTAGAACGAAAATAATTCTTGCCCACTTGTGGCAACAATTCCTCGGTTATCTCCATACTAAGCTACAGGTTAATACCATTGCCGAGAAACGACAGAGTTAATTCCGAACTTCATACAAAGCCCATCATTTATTTACAATTATCTGCCCCGCAATCCATTTTCTTAATACAATCAGCGGTTTAACAACCCCTGGACCGGGTCTTACACAGGCCCGCGTCCTTTACCGCACCAGACACCACACAAGGATAGATTCCACATATGAATAGATCCAACACATGAACGGCGCGGTAAACGCGCCATTCGTATACGAAGCGAGTCGTACACATAAAACATTCGTCGTTTAACGGAAAAGCGTCTGCTCGGCCAGATTTTGCGCGGCCGCTTTTCTACGGCGGGTCGGACTCTTTTGGTTTTTATTTTTAGATTTTTTTGATACGGAAAAGGCAAAGGCGTTTAGCGCGAGGCGCGAGAACGTCGGCGGTTTTCGCGGAGGCGTTGGTTTAAAAAGCCTGTTTGTTAATTAATGAGTTTCTAAAGGGAAATGCATCGCGTTTGTGGTGTGATTCAGTTGTAATTAAGCGCGGATGTTGTTTCGTGGTTAAGTAGTTTTATTGGAGTATAATACTGAAATATTATATGAGAAGAATTGTTTAATAAGGTACATTCATAAAAGTCAGTCAAGAATGAAATATTCAGTTGAATTTTAAATTGCAGTAAATTAATTTTTCCTTTCTATGTATAACTGAGAATATATCTCAGTTTTTCTCATTCTTTATGCGCCAAAAGCTCGAAAAATGTCTTCCAATGACATTGAGATGGTTATGAAGCGTCTTTGCAGATTTCTAGTATCAAGAGTGGATAAGCCTGAGCTGAAACCCGCGGGTCGGATCTGACTACCAACATTTTTTTACATAGCTCGTAATATTTTTTTTTGCCTTTCATAGTTTCCTACTAGTGCAAAATGACCAAGGCAACTATAATAATATGTATATATTTCTTTACATATCTTGAATTGAATTCAAACAAAATGCAAATTCAACTACACCATAAAAATAAACGAACAACATAAAAACACGAACTTCATTATTAAATTTGAAAACTTCAACCGGGAAAAATCCGAAAATCCCAAACACTTTCGCAAGCATTAATTAAGTTCACAGCCTATTTGCGGTCAGCCGAAGCATCGGCGGACTCGCTATTAGCGAATCTAGAGCCCTCATGATTTCGTAATTAACAAAGTTTCCGAGATGAAATTTCTCGCAAATTATTCATAAGCGAGAGGCGCGCCAACTTCTGTTGTTGTTTGTTGTTGCCGTTTTTGCGCTAATATATTTATTTAGTGCGCGTCGGGCGTGCGATTATCGTCTCGCGGGCCTGTCCCATTATCCATTTTGTTAAACGCGTCCCAATTGAAATGCGCCCTTTTATTGCGAAAGTAGGTGAGCGGAGGTGGCCCTTTTTCGTCGGCGTCGATCCGTTGCGTAAGCTGTAAGTTACGCGAGTCGATTGGAGATTTGATCCGATGAGATCGGATTTATGGTTTTTTATTGTATCTTCGTTCGTCATAATCGATTGTGTTGCGTTGTGTAATAGTCAAAGCGTGTGTAATAGCGTTCAAAGCGTTGTGTAATAGTCAAATTTCCCAACAAATATGCTCATATGATGATTGAACGGAATGTTTTTTATGGCTCTTTATGGATTAGTATAAGACTTTGGACGAATACTGGATCACCTATTGCTTCTATGCAAATTGTGAAATTGAACCATGGATACCGAACAAGAAATCCAAGAACTAATAATGGAAAATCGAATAATTTTCATGGGTCATCAAAAACTTAGGAAGCACACAGTCGGGTGTATGGTGTATTCATAATATAATGATTTCAAAAAATTTTCATTCTGATGTTAATTTTATACGTAATTCGCGCGGAGGAGACATGCCAATGCCGCCAACTTATGAAAATTTTCGGTCTTAATAATGTAAAATTCTACAATATCGAAAATTAACAGTATTTTATGATATATGAATAATTATGTATGTTAAATAAAATTATTTTATTAAAAATATCTTATTTAGTTTAATTTTTAAAGGGTTCATTTTTAAAAACGGTAATTTGAATTGAAAAACTATTAAATTGAAATGAAAAATTGTTAATTTGTAATTAAAAAGTGTTAATTTGAAGTAAATAACCGGTATCAACATCAGTTGACTCATTCAATTGTATTTTTATTTTTAGAGGACCGACTTTAATATCTTCAATCAACTCCTTTATCAACTCCTCCGCGATCGTGTGTGACTTTTTTTTCTTATATGCCATTTGATAGGACACTTTTAGTATGGGCTTTTGAATTTCTGCTCCGCATAATTTTAGGATAGTACCACTGCTATCAAATCGAGCCTTTTTTGATTTCAAGTTATTCATGTTATGATCTGCACCTTCACCGCCATGCACATTGATGAAATCCTCTAATAACTTTGACGGCTTGAGATTGGAATTTAAAAATATTTTAGAACATTGTATGAATTGAGGTTGTTGCGTACCATCTTGTTCTGTTGTACAAGTGATTCCATAAGCAGTATATTTATCATTCCATTGACGTTTTTCAGACATAGTGAGGGTTCACTATAGTCAATTTATTTTTTTAGAAATAACGAATAAAAAATTTCAAATAATTATTTGGCAGGTTAATAATAATACCTAAAATGATCAGTTACTAACTAAGTATTATATATACATGTGTATTAAAATATGAGGTAACTTTCGTAATCGAATGTTTATTTGGGTGTACGAACTCGTCTCAAGAAATTTCACGACAAACTGTGAATTTCGCAAAACAACGGTACTCATTTAGCAAGATGGGGAGGGGCATAGTAGGCACAGCCAAACTACCCAGCAAAAATTTAAATATTTTATTACAAAATAATCACTATAACTCTTGTTCAGGGATGAATTTGTAAATCAAAGCGTACCTGAGAAAATTTTTACAAAAAAAAAAAATAAAAGCATTCACAAAACTAAATATTATTTCAGGAAATTACCAATATTTTCACCGATCTAATCCATCCCTGAGGTTAATGTTGTAATGCTTGGATGAAACAACACGGATGATAAAATTCTATGATTCTAAATGATAAAATAATTATTTAGTAGTTAGCAAAATCTTTATCTGACAAAGTTTTATCAGTTAGAATTGTATTGTTGTGATAGTTATTTGTTGCAATATCAATATCCAACATTAATATCATCAAGCAAAATGAGAACTGTACTCGTTCTGTTTCAAATTACTGTTTTGTGCTCTGTTAGTCTTGGTGAAAAGAAAAAGCCCAATAACAAATCAGTATATGTGAGTGAAAATATTTTTCAATTTAATTAATGAATTAAAAAAATCAAACAATGAAGAAAATATTAAAATTAACTAATTGCTCATTTTCATTTAAGGGTCCATATTTTTTGAATGTACACAACATTTTTAATTGTAATAAATCCGAAAATCAAAATAATGAAGACCCATACGAAGTTAATTTTAGAAACGATACTTTTGACGCTTTGGTTTTTGATTTTCACGTAAAAAAAGTAACAAAACTCACAAAGGTAAATTAAATATATGCATTTAATTCAACATATCCATTCATTAAAAATATTAATGAAACACTGAAATTTTTTAGGGTGTAGCAATTTCTAAAATTTTAAAAAACAATGTTTATGTGCCACTCATCAATAAAACAACTACTAATCCATGTGCAGATAGTTTCATTCGATTTTTTTTCCCTCAAGATGCCATTGTGAAAGGAACAGATTGCACATTCCCCATCGTGTGTTATTATTAACTTTGTGCAGTATTTTTTTACAATTCAAATTTAAAATATACTTTATATAATTAGGGCAACTTTTCAACACCAACACTCTATCCCAATAAATATGCTCATTTGATACTTGGACGGAATGTATTTTATGGATCTTTATGGGTTAGTTTAAAGCTTTGGACGAATACTGGATCACCTATATGCTTCTATGCAAATTGTGAAATTGAACCACGGATACCGAACAAGAAATCCAAGAACTAATAATGGAAAATTGGAAAATTTTCATGGACCAACAAAAGCTTTAGAAGCACACTATTGGGTGTATGGTATTTTAATAATATAATGATTACAAAAAATAAGGTTTTTTTATCGGACTCAATGAATTTGATTACAATATAGATCTTATTTTTCGACAACTTATTTCTAATCATAATTATGACCAACCCACTCAAAAGCCGATTGCGGAATTAAAAACCCGAAATTGGTTAAGTTCTGTTCACCGTCACGATTGATGGAAAATGGAAAATTCTTCATGGAACATCTAATCTGGTTTGCGAAATGACATTTGTTGTGTTTGCAGAGATATTCAGGACCTGGATCATATCTTGTGGACTTGTTTTCTGGTAGAAAATATAAGAAAGGGCATGTTTTCCGGGTTTGGCATTTTTCAATATCGACCTTGTTTCCTCAAAAATCGCCTTTTTTGCGTTGTGTACCTTTGCCAAGAGGTCGGCTCGCGGAAGGACATATTACGGTAAATTTTTTTAAAAATTGTTTTTGTAATAAAGTTTTAGAGTTGGAATTTTAATGATAAACTGAAAAACTGTGCTAGTTCTATAAATAAATAAAAATACTAAACAATAGTTTTTTAACGAAAATTAAGTAATAATGTGTTTAATTAGAACGGAAAAAATACAAGTTTTTCTATTTTTGGAACGTCGATACTTAACCTTTTCGTTCCAGTGAGAATTAAATGTAAATTTTGTTATTTTTTTCCCAAATATAAAAGTTTCTGAATTCAATTTTATACAAAAGTCAATTATTATTTTAATAAACATTTCACATGAAAATTTTAAATATTTTCAAAAGGCCACGCAACACAAATCGAACACAATTTCACCCTCCTTTCAAAAAAATCATATAAAATATTCACAGAAGACCTCAGCTAACTAAGCGATCATACGTAAATTATTCAAAAAAACACATTAAACCGACCACAATTCGGAAATACATCATACTTACCCGAGATCCAAGCGGCGGTTACAAATCGCCCCCATCCATTACCACGCACCATTTTCCCGCCAACGCGCGGAAAACAGTTAATGCACAATTGAGTGGGCGTACACCACGTCCATCCCCAAAACGAAAGGGTTGAACATCGCCGAGAAAGTGTCACGAATCCGAATCCGCCGACGAACCCGACATCTCGAAGGGTGTGGGGCCCTTTCGGGAACTTTAGCGAACCACGTCACGCTCCGCGGGGACTCCCTCGGCGGCTTTTCGGGGCCCCATCCGTCATGGGGCCCCCGAGGATGATGAGCTGAGAATTTGGCGCATATTCGTCGTTGAGATTCAGCCCGTGCATGGGCAATAAAATCCTCGTATCTCCACGTGGAGGGCCCCGGGCTAATTCGATGTGTCTTCGGACCGATTCCCGTTCGTCGGTATTTTTAGCTGGGTGTGTATGCGAATCGTCGATTTTATAAATGTTAATGTCTGTATGAGATATCGAATGTTGCGGGCGGATGGCTTCGTTGGAAAAACAATTGCGATGTAAAATGTGTAAATTCCGCGAATTAAAATAAGGTGAAAAGTCTCGGATGCCTTACTTTAATGTTAATAAAAGAATTCCGAGTATCGAGGGGACGTGTAAAAAAAAAGTCAATTTAAATTTTTCTTTAGTATCCAGTCTGCGTTTTTTCACTCTGCGTGGCTTTTATGGGTCTATAAATACGAAAAGCGAATCATTTGGGATAAACATTTGCATTTGGGGTGTAATGAACTTTTTTATGTGAGCGCGATTTAAGGGACTTTTTTTAAATAATATCCGTAAAATGTGGCACAATTTTGCATCACGTGCGACAATTATAATTGTTTTAGATATATTGGACACCTGTAGAGACAAACAATTTAATGAAAATAAAATTCCGAGAAATAAAAGTAATAAAAATTCTGATATGAGTAATACGCGAAAGAATTCTATTGTTTATCTTCATCCCACCATTAGATTAAAATATTCATAAAGAGTCGTGACCTTTAAGATTGCGAAGAAAATCGAGTATGGGGGGAAGGGAAAGGAGGAGTTTTAAAAGAAAATACGCCTTGTGTAAAGCGGCGATGAACGCGAGGAATTTTCATATTAAATATTTATTGGATTCAATTTGTAAGTAAATAAAAAGATGAAGGAAAACCAATTTGAAAGCAATAATTCCGAGGAAAGATTCCGATGGTGCCGTGTGTACATTCTTTAGTCGGACGAAATTGTGTTTACTTCGGGGAGCTTTCAAGTCGAGCTGAAATTTGGAAAACCTTGCAAGAGAACAAATTAAAAAGAAAATAAAAATATATAGAGCAGGTTGAAAGCTAAGCGCACTGTTCACCTGTACACCGAGACATGCCTCAACAAAATCAGTTTATTTTTATTACCAGACGAGATTTTGAATTACGTTTCTATAAAAAATAACAACTCCGAATAAATTTTTCGAAAATCATTCTGGAAAATCCTAACGACAACAATCAACTTTGATTACGCTCTAAATTTCATTCAATTACATTACACAAAGAAACACGCCTTAAACGATCGAACACACAACACTCGTACAAACATCAATAAATTTCAACCAACAATTTCAAATCAAACACCGAAACACTCAAAACAATCCGAATAACACCAAAAATAAAACAAAACAAAAAAGACGCCAGACGTCGAGGGCACGACAGCGAAGGGCGTCTACGGGGTCAACAACAAAAGGGCCGACAAACACCTTTTCGGGGGTCCGACTCTCGCAAACATGATATATTCGCATTAGCGTACCCGCCTGTTGAGCGCGGGCCCCCACGGCGGGGGCAGAGCCCCCGTCGGGGCTGCGCCCCACGCCCCCCGGTTCGTGGGAGTCATTTTTGTATGACGGGTAGTGCGACGCCGCTAAGTGCGTTAGACAAATTGAGATTGCTTTTATTAGGGGTGGATGTGGGTTGCGGGGAGTGGGTTTTTTGTATTTCGGGGTGGGCTCCGTATTCGGGGTTTTTTTGGGTTTTCGTTTGGATTGTTCGGTAATATGGGTCGGTTGATTGTATCGGTTGGAATTTTTGTGAAAAATGAGGTTAAATTCGGTTATTTTTCATGTCTTTCTTGTTTGTTTTCGACGAGGAGGTTTTTTTTTAATGTTTTTTTTATATATTGGATTTTTCAGATTATAATGGCAAATATATATTATTATTATTCCAAATTGATATTCGAAAATATTTTTTAATTCAATTTTTCTTTTAGAATAAAAAAATATAAAGTTACCGTAATTTTTTTTCAAGTTATGTAATATAACTTTGAAAAATATTGTAATGTGATATTGTTGTAAAAAAGGGTGAACTATTACATGTTACGATCTTGAAAAAGAAAAACATCGATGTGTCAAATTTTATCAAAATAATGATGTAAATTACGAGCGTTTTGTGACGTGATACATTTCTATTTTTTGATGGAAAATGGCATTCCATTCAATTTAAAACGAAATTCGATGCGTTTGACGTTAACAATTTTGTCTCTTTTATATCATTTTTCGTATCGCACGTAAATGGAAAATATGTTTGTGTGTTGAGCTTCATTCAAAGCTCAGGATAATTTTATATTTTCTGTTAAATACGCACCGAGTTAATCTCAACTAAATATAAATCCAGTCATATTTAGCCCTTTTTGTGAATGACGTTGTTTCCAATCTCAATATTCGTTGACCTGTGAGATTTGATACAGAGAAATTTGAACTTTCCCCTTCTGAAAAATAAACATACGTATATGAAAAAAATCGCCGCAAATTTGTCGAATTAATGAATATCATTGAGCTGTATGTCTATTTTCAAAAGCTTTTGATCTGTAAAAAAATTTTGTATCTCTTTTAAAAACGATATTTTTCAAAATTGCTCCCATTCAAAAACACAAACAAAAAGCACTCTCAAAAGTGATCGATATATAATACATATGCTTCAGCTATGTTCGATTTAAAAGCGCTAATTGATTCCACGAAAATATAATACTATACAGATTCACAGGTATATAGTACGAATTTCAGACATGTTTTTCGTTATAAAATTCAGATTTATAAATGTTAACAAAATAAATATATATGTAATTTTTTTTTTTCATCAATATTGACAATTTTAACTTTAATAAATTAACAGCTATTGAATAAACGACATTTTTTTTCCACAAAGTACATTCATTCTAAAGATAGAAAAAAAAAATTCGTACAACACACCCTTCTTCAATTTAGTCTATTCATCACAACATATAATATTACACATAATCTTCAATAATCGAACCATCAATGCGACATATCAACATAAAACAGCCATAAAAACACATACACACGTTCTATTTATGTTTATAAGCCGACTCTCACAGGAAAGAGCCGTTCGCTCTTTGTGTTTTTCTATTTATGTTCACAGTTAGAGGGAGCGAAAAGTGCATAAACTCAATTTCATCAATTTGTACCGTAAGCCTTTTTCGTTCGGCACACCACACCGAACCAACGCATGCGTAAAAGCGGAAAAGATATATATTTAATATACATATATATTATATATATTTTTTACGTAATTTTATTACTATACATAGACTGAAGAGTCACGTGTTTGGTTCCCACGGATGATTTGAATATATTTTTATTATTTTAAAGTAGAAAATTTTTATCATACGGTCGAAAATTCGATAAGTTCTATTGTCATATACCATCTATATATAGTTTGTTAAAAGATATTTAATTTTGTGAAACTATTGGAAGTGTGAATATTTTTTTATAAGAAGAAGGTAATTGAATACTGAAGCCATTGATGTTAAGTGGTATTAAGCTATGTGCGATTATTTTTATACTCTGGTCGCAGCAATTGTCACATAACTTTAGTGATAAATTTTAAGTGGCGCATGCAAAATGGATCGAATGTCAGTTTTATTGACTTAAAATATATACAAATATTTGTGATCTTAGGTTTACAATAGAAATTAAAAATTAAATCTCATTCTTGAATAATTTCAATTTTTATCATTAACGTAACGAAATCAAAAAATACGGATTCAGAACGAGTTATTTTTACTTAGCGTTTTTCGATTAAAAAATAACGATCACTTATAAATACTCCGAGATTCAAATTGAAACAAAAATTTTCTAGAAATAACTTCAACGGACGACCAAAAATCCCTTTATACATATTAATCATTTTCCACAAACAAAACAGAAACATACACTAATCACGCTGTCCAATAAAATCTTACACAATCACCGAATTAATCCCGGCCACAAAACACAAACAAAAGATCGAAAAACACACGCGACTTTAACCTCAAAACACACAATCACACATCCGAAAGTTCCCATCGGGGATTAGCGTCCGGCCGGAAGGCTTCGACGCTCCCACACCCCAGCCCGTGTCCCGTTTGTTCCCGAAACCCATCCTTTTTACGTGATTGAAGGTGGAAAATTGAAAGCTTCCACGAACCCGAAGCCAGGAGACTGGGTCAGGGACTCGACCTCCGCTGACCTCTGGAGAGGCTGGGCTTTTTCGTCGACGATTACCGTGAAATTTAAATAACGCCTGCGTTTCGAAAAGCAATTAAGGATTTACGAATATTTAAATAAATTCGTCTGAATAATCTCGTGTATAAATTTTGCGCGATGAAGTGTTAAGGTGGCGTGTTTCGCTGGTAAGCAATAAAGTGTCATGCGTTCTGTGATTGAAAATGATTTTGTTTATATTTTCAAAATATTGGAGTTTTAATAAAAAATTATGTGTAATATCAGATGCGTCAGTGCAATGCATGTTATTTTACATAAAAAAGGATGCTTTTGGAAAATCCTCGGTTTTCATTATGTTTTTTCACGAGTACCACTTTGTGTTGTGGCAAAGGTAAGTGAGGCGAGAGCGAGAGCTTAAGAGATATTCTTAAAATATCTCGGATGAATAAAAATCGATAGACTCATGAAAAGATTTCACCATTAAAAAAATCAGAGCGAACGACTGAAATTGCATTCCATTATAAAATATTTAAAATTAAAAAAAACCATCACATAATCCAATGAAAATTTTTATGATTTTTACAAATTAAAATTTTTATTCATCAACGTCAAAAAAAAATGATCAGAGAATACGAAATTTGTTAATAAAGCGTCGAATAAATTTCGTGACGATACCGCGAATAAAAATGTTATTTCACAATCGATTATAATTACGTTGATTACTTGCGAAATTTGTAAAAGGTCGTTTATTTAATGGGGTAGTCGAGTTCGACACGAATTCGAATCTAATAACCTAGGCCTAACAAGGTTTAGCCGATGTTATGTCGAGCTTTTATCGCTGGATCATCCCTTGTCGAGACAGTGTTATCTTTATAAAGTCATCGCCCTTTTTCCTCGCGAAAATTGAGATTGAAGCTTTACAAGGAAAACTCTGTACGCAATCAATGGTCATGAGACGAAAAGAAATTTTTTCCTACCTACGAAGAAACTTTCTCCTCTCCGAGAATGATTTTTTGGAGTTATATTTTTTGCTCACAGTACAAATCTCCGTGACAGGTTGTAGGCGACCTTTGTCTGAACCGGTGTCCCATATCGATTTTCGGTTCGAGATGTTCATTTCGGACATCGTTCCAATGAAAAATGTCCAATAATGGAACTCGATAAATGAAAATTGACAAATGAGCGTTTCTTTTTTTGCTGAGCATAATTCGAATACTGATTTTAATAATTGAACAGTTTATACGCACCAGTGTTAAATATTCAGACGATTTTTTTCACGTAAGACGAGGAACCATTTTCCACTTAAGCCTGAGCAGGTTTTCATAGTTCACGCGCGTAAATAATAAATTATTTCCATTACGGACAGAGTGCGCGGCAAAAGCGTACGAAAACGTCGAGAGGAATTAATATTTTTAATTAAAAAACGAAAAAATCCCATCAAAATATATATGACTTTTCGACGCGCAGCTTTTGCGTAGCTCAGTATAATTTATATTTATTCAGGATAGCCAAACAACAAATCCCTCCCCCGCCAACATAAATTTGCGCACCGATAGAATATTTTGATTACTCGGCCATTGTTGCGAAATTCGAAATTCAGGTAATCGTCGCGCGATATTCGACGAATTTAACGCCGTTCTTAATTTCAAATTTCAATCAAGTCAGCCAACCGCACCAAACGGGCGCGAACCTTTCGTTTTTGAAAAGCGAATTCAATTTAGTCTGAAGCGGCCGATAGTTCAGCCATGTACGCTGCTAAGGGTGCGCTGCCGAAATTGATGGACGTTGAAAGTTTAGTTGTGTTCAATTCAATTTTGATTTCAGTTTGTGAAATTTTATTCAAGTGCTAAAAGCAAATTGAATCTTTTGTGATGTAATATTTTGGTAATTGGTTGATGGTTTAGTTTTTGTTTTCTATTTAAATATATGAAATTCAATATTTCTAATTAAATTTTTTTTTGGGTTCAAAAAAATATCCATGAAATCTGAAGAAGTTTTTTTTTTAAGGAAAATATAATATTAGGTTAGCCCATAAGTCTCAGCGTAATTTTTCAATGGTCAAATATTTTGATTTTTTCTCCAAACTAATGAATAACAATTGTATTCAAACTATTTTATTATATGAAAGATACGTTTCAGAATCTTTCAATTTTTGACCTAGACAGTAAATAATAAACAACACGTAAAAATTCTTGAAATGTTTAATAATAAATTTCATTTATAGCATTTTTCATTGTATTTTTTTTTAAATGATAATGAGACCGTGGTAACCAAAAATAATTGTAATACGTATGATTAAAATAAAAATTCATTCAAATATGGAGATTTTTTATTAACTGATAAACATGATGATAAGGGCATGTTAATAGCCATAATTAATGATGATTTACGTCGAAATATCAGAGAGACCGTGATAAAGATTGGAGTTAATCAATAAAAAGTGCACTATCGGCTTGATTAAAAAAAATGCGACGAAACTTTTGCATTGACTTAGGCCAGGCGCCCACAGGCGGCTAGCCGCGGCGCGATCCACAATGGAACACACCGCTTTAGGCTGAAGTGCGC
>JAOXNN020000036.1:3238242-3267122 GCA_028571205.2 Hydropsyche betteni | reverse complement strand
CTACACCGAACCGATCGATTTTTTCAAAATCGAACCGCACACCACGAAAATCTCTCCATCAACGAACCGCACAAACGACCCCGTACAAGGCGGCGCGTCGAACCCCCTGAACTTGTCCGTTCAATTCCTCGGCCCGCTTTCCCGCCGTTTCGCGGACGCGCACAAGCGAGCCCGCCTTGGCGCAGATCACGGCCAAAACCCGCGAAAATTCAAACGGCCAGGTGCAGCGGGGTGCATCCCGCGCGCCCCCGGTTGGCCTCCCCTGGCGGCGGTTGCGCGCGGTGCTGCGCCCCCACGGGGGCGAGGGGGCGCAGCGCCAGGGCGGGCGGCAGGGGGCTCACTTGTTACTCGCCCGGCCCGGGCAGCAACAGTCTGCCGGCGACAGCCCGGGGACCAGCGCGCCACCATCATTCGCGCGCGTCCGCAGTACTGCCAACCGCCATCATCGCAGTCATCGGTTTTTTTTGTTGTTGTTGTTATTGTTGACGTTTGGTTTTTTTTTTATTTTTCATGGTGGTGTCCCGGGATATGGACTCGATGGATTGATGTAATTTTCGATTTGTTGTATTCGCGTGATCGATTCCTATTATTATTTTTTGCGTACGAAGTAATTGGATCGTTTATGGTCGAATTTCGTTTTGTATAGGGCGGTGCGAAAGTGACACGCGCGCCCATCCGTACATTTTTATCCGATTCTTATATTCGTTTGGGAAAAATTGTAGGCTTTGTGAACGTTAATTTGAATTTTCTTTGTATTCGAAGCGAGCATTTTCGCTTAGTAATGAAAAAAGCGTTCCGCGTGAAAGTACCGAATAAATTTCGAGGGCTCCGAGAAAAATCGGTTTAAAAAAAATTATTGTGGAAGATCGAATTTTCGATATGGCCCTCGTAAGATATTCACCGATGGACGGAGACACATAAAGGTAAGCCTCATCCATTCATTATCCATTCATGTATTACGGACGGGAAAGCGTATACTTAATTTTATTTTAAAAAACGAACGACGTCGTTATTTTGCGCTATCTAGTGATGCGGCGAGCGAGTAATGAATTTTTTAAAAGCTGTCTAGGTGTACGTGTGACCTTTGTTCAGAAGGTGGCGGGAAATTTAAACAAACATTTTTTAATTAAAAAATACGACAGAATTGTAAGCTGGATTATTTGATATTTGCCGACGACGTGAAAAGGGGAACAATCGCAACGGTCCGTTCGATGTGTACACACGGAAAAAAGGTTATGAAATAACGGATGATGAGGTACGAGGTCCTCGTTTTTGGGTCAAGGATGAGTAAACAATACGACCGTGACCTGTAAAGGTGAAACGTATCGGTTTTCAAATCTGAGCTCTTCCTGGAATTCTATGCCCTTTCCCGTATGCACTTTTACCCGAAGACTCATCCGGGCTTGTTTATTTGGTAAAAATGTACAGTGCATTCAACAGGTATTGTTTACCAACATTTTCGTTTGGAGATGTTGAATTAAGAGACGCAAAATGGGTTTTTTTATGTTGCGGGAAAATGATGGGTTTTTCCTTTTTTTTGTAATAAAAGCGGGATATTATATCCGATGTGGGTGTGTAAAACGAGAAAGTAACAATGATGTGTCGAATGAACGAGCTGATATATTCGCATATGCGGCCTGAATAAGCAATGAAGTTTGAAACAGATATGTTGGCAGAAGTGTTGAAATTGTAGAGAAAAACTTCTCAACGTCAAGGGGGAGAAAAAGTAGAAGAAAATCTATCGGGAAATTTCCCACTCGGCTAGAATAGAACTGACTGAAAGGGTTCAAACTATTACCGTTTGCACGACGAATATGAAAAGTTACAAATGAAACTGAGAAAGTTTCACAATGTTTTTTGTCCACTTTTTTCAGTTACATTTAAATTCGAAAGAACGTCGAAGCAGTTTTTTTATTTATCACAAATAGTCATAATGAAATATTCGACGGAATGTAGTTTTGTGAAAAATATTGTTTTGCAAAAATAATACGAACCGAATAATGGAGACAAATACGATGCTTAATTCTATATATGAATCTTATTTCATGAAGGGTTAATTCGATCGGCGCAAATCGGTTGTCTCGAGACGACAGGAAATAATTACATTTCGGTTGATTTTCTCGAAGAAATGTACTCACAGATACGAAGTTCCGTTTTCTCTCACATAATAGTGAAATATTTTTAGAATGGCCTTTGTGAAAAATCATATTACATCCTAGGCATGCGAAACTATACCCGCGGGTTCAATTTGATCTACAATATTTTTTTTGTATAGGCAGTCTACTTAATGCTCCGCAGTTTACTTAATTCACACTCATAAAAATAATTTGGGACACTTTATATTTGTCGCAACGTAACAAATAAATATAAAGTCAAATATTTTTTTTATAAATGAGCCTTTCATACGATTTTTTTATACTATTTCGACAAAATAAATTAACTTAACATTTTTTCCTTTGCGTTATAAGATTTGTCTATTTTTAATTATTTATTTAACCTTTTATGGATTCGAACCGTAATTGACGTCTTTTTCTCGTCTAAGAACTTCAAATGTTAAAGTTGCCCGTTCAATACACGCGATATAATCAAAAAGAACGAAGCAAACAAGTTCAAGCTTCACGCTTTAACGATCCATTCAAACTTATTTTCCCAACATAACATCAAAAGAAAATCGTTTCATTTCAAATCATAATCAAACAAAAAAATTCAAAACATAAAATAACAAAAACCTTCAAATAATTTATCACAACTCCGACCGCCATCTCAAAACCCTAATCCAGAACAAAGGCGGAGTAAGCACAGGCTCACAGTGCCATCCAAGCACAACCCTTCAAACCTTCAACATCTCAAAACCCAAGCACCAGAAATGGTAGAAGGTATCGGTTGATTTGCGAGTGCCGGTACTCGCGATACAAGGTTAATGGGTGGATCGGTATTCGGGTTACCGTCACATTTAACGACCGCCCGTGCCTAGGGATAGTTTCACAGATGAACACGGACGTGGCACATACACACGCTCTGTCCTATTAATGTGCCCTATTACGTTTTACTTACACCATTATCCGTTTTATGGGGTTGTCAACCGCGTTTGTGTTATGTGCGTTTGTGCGTGGGATGATTGTTCTGGATTTTTCGCGATTTAGAACCGGAGAGGTTGGGTGGGATGTATTATGCTTTGGTGAAATTTGATTTTGGTTCTATTTTTAAATTTATTATTAAATATTGGAATACCGTTTATAGTCTGTCTAGTATCCAATTCAGAATAAGTACTTTTTGATCTCAACAGAATTTTTTTTTTCGGATAAATATTCTCTTCAAGAATCGGATGTTAAAACCAAATAAAATTTTCGTTAATTCAATAATATATTTTACATATCCCTATCTTAGTACTATTATAGTTCAACATCTCTTAACTTCGGTAATCAAAGAAAATCGATACGATTAAACGGAAAAACCATTAAAAACTTTTGGATTAAATCAATATTATGGTTATTTTGACCTCGCATAATTTATTAATAACAGTTTTGTATTAGCTTAAAAAACCGTTTAATATTTTACCACACCTAATATAATTAGTGTATTATCACCAACGATGAAAATTGCGGAAGTTTCGTTAATTAAATTATATAATTCGGACAGTCAGGCAAATTTTAAGGATACTTCACAGTAGATCTGATTATTGCGATACTCACAAACCAACTACTTAATTGTCTTAATTACGTTTCAGTGTTGAAATCACGTCGGCCTTTTAAATGACCCTTTCGCATGATTATTTAGGTTAATACACATCCATGGGGATCGTCACCATAATTCATAAGAGACATTTTGATTATTGATGCTTCTGAAAGGACCGTGCCCTTAATCGAGCGCATTGTTTAATATAGGTCGAAATAAATTTAAAGTCTGTGATATTTACAGATATATTTTTTTTTAATAGTGTTTGAAAATATTGTCAAATACAGTTTTACTACAGTGAAATGTGAAGTACTGAAGCGTACGTGGGGAAACTTCAATGTGAAGTGTTTCTGAAAAGTAATATTGCACATGCATATTGTGCGCCTTGGGAATATGTATTAACGTTAGTAAATTTTCATACAGATTAAAAGGAACAAAGAACGCTTTGTCATTAATGGCGGTACAAGATATGAATAAGCCGTAAACCATACATTTTGTCGGTGGGAATCCTTTTTCATTATAATGAAAATTCAAGCATTTATATTACCGTGCTGATATTTTTTATGCATCGCAATAACTAGCTGCAATTTATAATATTGTGTTTTCATTTCAAAAGCAAGATACCTTTGCGGTTGCACTCATAATGAAAGCGTATTTTAAAATTTATGTTTAGCTGGAAAAGCTCGCTTCGGACACCGACGGACGCTTAAATTGAAACTGTAAAACCACATGCGAAAAATTCCTTTTTTCGTAAACGGAACATTTGAAAAATAAATATGAAACGAAAGTGTTTTCTAATCTTCCACAAGGCCAACATGCCGTTTTTTATATTTTTTTCCATTTTAAAAAAGTAATAAACACACATAAAACAAAAAAATTCTGAAACAAATGGAAAATTTGCATGGAAATCCGCAACGAGTAATCATGTAAACGCTTTATTGTGACAAAAAGTAAACAAAGAGCAACAACAACAACAAAAAAGAAAAGGCAACGTTTCTCACAGTGAAAATTGAGCGCCTCCCTAATTTCCTCCCAGCCGTGGAATCAAATACAGACTCATCATAAAAGTACGAACGTTTTAATAATAAAACTCAACAATTTACACGAAAAATAACTTTTAATTATAAATTCAAATTTCTTCTTTTAATTTGACATAATTTTATTATATATAAAGTATTAAAATTCTGATTATTTAAGCTTAAATATCCTCAAAAGTTAACAGTGTCAATTTTGCGAAAAGGTATTTACAAAGTGAGCACAAATTAGATCAAACATAAAAGTGTAAATGGATTTATAAAATATTCATTAAAACACAAGCCCATTAATCTGAATATTTTATAATACCCATTCATCGATATCTAGGATCAAAATCTCACTCCCTCACATTTCACGACAGTATTAAAAAGCCTTCCTGGAAAGAAAAACCAATTTGCGTCCGCAGTGCTCACATAGTTGGCCCACCGAGCGGAAATTTCCATAAAATCGCATCCGCGAATATCCCGAAGGATACACACACACAAAACGGCCGTATTAAAATCCAGAACTTTATTAAAAAAATATTCTCGGAATACAACATTCGCTCGGCGTCCGACACGGCGTCATTTTTGGGCGCCCCCTTGGGCGCTCCGCCCCCTCGGCGACTCAATAATGAGAGCAGGTCATGGAGTGGGGCCCCGGGCCGGCAGCCTGTTGATTCGGGGGGCGGATCACCCGGGGGGAGGCCTCCGCCCCCGTCAGGGTCCGAATAAAGAACTAATAAAACGCGGCCGAATTCGCGCGCTTTATGGCGGACGTTCAAATTTACACGAAGGTTTTTCGATGGTTCCGTGAGAAATCGCGGACGAATTTTCCGTTTTGTTGTGTTGTTTGTTAATGGCGGTTAGTCGGGATTTATTCTGTTTAATGTAATATTGCGCTGCAGTATAAGTTGGGCTCGTATATTATATTACAGAGGTAGTGGAATATGCCGGCGGCTAAACGATTCTTCTGGGAGGGATTAAGTTAAGGAAGTTTTCCTTTGCTAACATAAATAATTTGAACTCACTGAATGCGCAATAGACCTTACGTATTTGCCATAAAAAAGAGAAACCGAACGTTACGGATAGTGACCCTTTTGCAACAAAGATTCCGAGTGAATTTACGATCAATGTGACGGAAGTGAAACGTAAAATTTCACTAGCACCGTTGAAGAAATGACGCTTTCGTAAAAAAAAAACATGCCAAACCTACAAAATATATAAAGCATTTAAATGTAATTGAAATTAAATTAAATTCATTTTGATATAAAAACGTTTCACAATTCCATTCGAAATATGTTGAATACCCGTCTACTTTTCGTAATTGAATTCACGGCTCGCTGAAAGATCAACCTCGCATCCAATTAAATACATCAAGGCGTAGATTTATAACGAAAATACGCACGAAATAAAACAGAACCTCTGCAGCAAACGCCAACGGTCTCAGGTGTCGTAAACACCGTTTTATTCTTTAACGAACAAGCGACTCTTTCGGAATAAATAGCGCACGTAGGCGGAACAAAACGCGGCGAAGGCTCTTCTGCTCCGCGAAAAACGCGAACTTTACGTTCGGGCAGATGTTTTAAGTCCGAGAAGACGGGGAAAAAGGGCACGTCGGCGAAATTCATAAAACCTTACGACCCTTTCCCGCCGAAAGTAAAGTTAGTGGCTGAGGAAGTCGACGCGGTTGCGCTCTTATTGAAAAATACGGCATTTCGGTCGGCGTTTTTGCCATACTTTTGAACGGAGGGCCGTATAAATTCTGGCCCTCCGGTTCCCGACGAGGGTTTCAGCGGGAATGCTTCGGCGAATTTTCGCAAAAATTCTCTTTATTCGCTTGTGCGCTTTTGACGTCGAGATTACCTTGGAATATTTCGCGAATGTCATGTCGTGCGTTGCTGATGCTCTCGAGTGCGTCGCTCGTTTCGTATGCCTGGTGAATGCGTTTGAAATCTAAATGTAACGTAAAATTTTTATAAAAATCTTATTCTTCCGTATTATAAAGCTCGAATATTTCATTTTATTATTTTCCAAATCGGATAAAATTCGAATATTAACACGTTAAAGTGTTTGCGCTTGAAATTAGTTTATAAAGCATACACATCAGATTTTGCCATAAAAAAATTATAATAAATAATATGTGATTGATCGCATTTCCGAAATTCACAAAAGCCTATACAAAACAATACGCTTATTCAGAATGATTCGTTCTCATAAATTTGTTATCGTTTTGTTTATGACCAAAGATCCACGATATATTGCATCAACGTAAAAACGTCATTTCCGAATATACGCTTCAGCGACGCGTCGTTATCGTATATTTGCAATAAATTCTAATTTTATCAGATGCAACAGGTTTCACTTTTTTTTGCAGGACTCGCGAAAAAATTGATCGCGCTCAGATAAAAACGGTGTGATCTACGGCGGGTATATATTCAATAATGTCACGAGCGGTTTTAATAAATTTGCCGCACTATTCAAGCACGGTCTTTGAGTCTCTAAAGGGCACATTATATTAAGTTATAAGGGGTAATCAAGATGATAATGACCATTTTGTAGAACGGAGCTTATTAAGTCACATAGTTTAATACTGCTTCAATATGTAACACGTTTTTGGGGTTGACTAATGTGACGCGTCGGTTAATCCGTTGGGATTATTTTTTTTTTTTGCGAATTTCGTACATTTTATAATTTTTAAATATTTGCTTTATAAAATCTGTCTCTTTTCGTGTTAATATTCTGTATATCCTCCGTTCATTCCATACACACGCACAAAAATAAACGTAAAATATTTATGACGGAAAACGGCACATTTTCGCGACGTGAATTTGAAATATCTCGTGTGGAAACAACAAAGAAAACCTAGTGAGTAAAGCCGGGTCCGCTTTATCCTAAATTTATCTAAAGCCTCGCTGTTAATTTATGCATTTGAAAAACCCTACTTAGAGCGACTCGTTGATATATAAATAGTGTTGAAAGGGATAGGAAAGTTTGTACACGAAATGACCCTAATTACGCTAAGTTACTATTATTGTTTGAGTGAACGACATCGTAGTATGGAGTTTGCTTAAAAACATTGTGATGTGTGTATGATAAGAGTTTTATGTCCAGTTTGTGTGGAAATCATATTCGGGATGATTCTCGGTGGGTGTAGAAACATTTCGACGGTTCAGTATTCGTTTCATTTTATTATTTTGGTATTCGTGCAAACTTTTCGGGATGAAAATATTTTTTGCCATGCGAGTTTTGAGGTGTGTTTTTTTTATTTTTATAAAAATTTTGTCGTGAATCGTCAGCAAAGAATGTTTTATATGCAAATTGAACTTCGTTGGAGATGCGTTAGCGTCGGTAACGTAGTTTTTAAACGTAAATGAAAATGATAGCATCGTCAAATATCTGCTCTGCGTGACATGAAAATATTCAGATTAAATTATTATACATAAATATTAATTGTCATATAAAAAAAACAGTAAATATAATTATTTCACATCAAAGAATAAATTTTCTTCATTTTGGGCACTTGTCTAGAGAGAATATTAAAATCGAAAAATCTGTGCCATACTCAAAGCTGAAAATCATAAACACACTTTAATCCCTAATTCGAAATATGAAACGAAATACTTTCCACCTAGCTCAGCACAAATTAACAACCAACACACAAACGCGGATTTTTAACCATATTACCTCACGCTTAAGCACATGCGCATACCCAAGCACCCTTTCGAAACACCTTACACGCACATAGTCTATTTTACAATTCCCTTTGCCATACCGAATGAATAATTAGGTCCACGAATGTGAACACTAAATGTCTGTACTATTTACCGCGTCATCCACTACATCGTTCAATCAAATAGAGACCTTCCCATGACGCTTTTCCGCTTTTTCCGTTGGGGTCTGAGGTGTATGGAGGTAGTAAATGGGGGCCCAGGACGAGGGCGGAGCCCCCCATGACGTCAGAGGATCGGGTCCGGCGAAGGGTGAAGGGTCTCTTTCTCCGTTTGGGTACCTGTGACCGTAGTGACAAACCCATAAAGCCGATTGTTCATTCGACCAATTACTTATGGGATTTTCCCCAAAGTGGACTTCGTATTCTTCTTGCGGTCGAGCGGAAATTGGCGAGCGATGCCCGCTATATACGCACAAGTAGTCGAATTATAATATCGTGCGAAGCCTTTTAAATAACGAGTTTTGAAATAAAATTTTATCGCTTTTTTGATTTATTAATATTGGTTTATTATTATTATTTGATGTTTATTTATTTGATTTCATCTAAAAGTTTTTTTTTTCTATCAAAAATGTGTAATAAAATAATTGGTTTTATGTTACGTAGAAAGAAAGATAAAAAATAAGCAAATAGAAAGATCTTTATTGTATAATACGATTATGTTATATGCAATCTTGTATTTGTCAGAAGAGTAGTAACAGAATGAATATATATCTGAATATTTAAAGAAAAAAAAATGTCTGGAAAAACTATATGACTCTGAACATTTTTTTACCTTTTTATCTGGCGGAAGACGCGACATTCAAATCGTCCTAGCACCAACACAGCATTGATTCAAACGCGTAATACGTCTTCCCAAAATTGAAAGGGTTAAGGAATAAAGCAAACACGCATTTACATCCCAAAAAACTGTCGAAAAAAAGTATTTATATTGAAGAAAAAAAAAAAGATTTACGAACATTCCGTCGACGCGCAAAGCCTTCACCGAAATAGACAAATCCGGAAAGAGCACCGCGCCACACACAATTTCCAAACCACACCTTACACTCTACACACCTCCACACACGAACCGAACGCGGATTTATATGTAAATTCGAGAACATAAACACCGAAACGGCGTCGATTGTGTGCGATTGAATATAAATCAAAGGCGAGGGGCGCGCGCCCGCCCGCCGGGGCTCCGGTCCGGGCCGGGGGGCGCTCCTTGACCAGAGAGAGGGCCCAGAACGCCCTGGGGCCCCTTCATATATCGATCGGCTAAAAATAACATTGTACGACTGTCTGGTGCTTCATGTATCTCGCCGATTTGGTGCCCTTCTGTTCCTCTCGCTCGGCCGTTGAAGCTAATGCCCTTCTAGTGAGGTTTAGTGTTGATCGTGGTTGATGGTTTGGATGCAGGGAATATGGGTTTTGATTTTGGGGATGTGTCGAGTTGTGTTCTGAGGTTTCCGAGTTTGTTTAAATAAGTTTGTAATGATGAAAGGTGTGGATGTAAATGGAATCGGTTCGTATTATTTTTCGAAATTTAGTCGAATAATAAGAATTAATATGAATTCGCAATATATAATAGTCGAATACTCTTAAAAAAATGAATCGATGAATTCAGCGGTTTCAAAACAAATAAAAATTGAAGATATTGTGAAACTTTTGATTGAAAGTGACGGTGAGTGTGAAAATTTGAATGAATAAAAAATGGGTATTATTTTCCGACGTAGATCTATTATTATTGAACCATGAATATCAATGGCTCTTCGACGTATTCATTCCTTTGTGCAAAAGAGATGGAAGCGAGAACTAATAAAGTCAATCATTAAAATGCAATTGTGATAAGCGTAACGTTGAGGCGAATGCGCAATCAATAATTCAAATATTCAATTATCCGATCGATCATACATATTTATTATTTATTCGTATTTCCATTTCTTTCCCCAAATTATTTGATTGTACATTTTGAGCGATGAGCGTGGAGTCAATGCTAAAAAGCTATCCGTTAATTAGGGCAAATCAACAATTTCGCAATCGTTTCATAAACATTTGCGACGTATGGGAATGATTAATTGATGGAATAATGAATTGTTTTCACTGTGAATATTACAAACCATCATATTGACATTAATTTAACAAAAATCGTTAAATATAATTTCGCTCATTCGGCACAACTCGTTCTATAAAAACAATAAAGCGGAACATTCGTATGTTGTGTAATGGTGAAACGAAAATGAAAGCAGGCGATATATTGATTAAATGAAACGATTCCATCATATGAACGAACAGCTATAATTAGTTGTAAAGAATTCGATTAGAATAAAAGTGCGTAACAAATTTGAATTTTGAATACATTTGTAAAGTCACACAATTCAGGATAGAATGAATAACGTATGGTTTTCAACCTCTGTTAGGCTTCAAACGTGAAGGGTCGCTCATTGGGTTAAAAGGGTTTTCAAATTCTCCGGAAAATTGACAAAGAATGGGCACGAGTGGACCGCTGTACTAGATTTCTCACTCGCACTCTAATTATCCACATTCGTTATTGTACGCATGAGGACTTTGTTGCGTTCCATTTAGTTTGTTTTAATTTTGTCGTTCAAAGTATCATGTGTTGTATTATAATTAGATTATGGAGCGATTCGATATTGAAAATTATCGAAGAATACTGTGCGCACGACCTACTTGATCGTATCACGCTTTTATTGATCAAAGAATCCAAATTAGATTCGAGCGAGTTATCGTTTTGTCGAAATATTTTCTAACGATTTTATTATGCGAAAACAGTATCATCGAAATAAAGTTTTCAATAAAGTATTCGATATAAGTCCGACGAAATTATTTTTATTCATTTTTTCCCCTCGGAGAGTTCCATTATGATTTCTTCGAGTTTTTCAACGTCTAAAGAGCAGAATGGGTTCTTAAATATACGTTCCTCCATTCATTTATTCACCTTCGCTCTCCCAATAAGGCTTCGAAGAATTTAGTCAGAGTCGGTCACCAGCTACTGCCGCTCAACTTTTACAATAAAAGTATTACGGCGCAAAGTTCCTCGCGAAGTGGGGCGGGATATTTTGAAGAAAAATGGGGAACTCACGAAAAACTTCGTGCTATTCCCCGAAAATATCTGACTTTCGACGATAAGCTCGCGGCGTCTGTACCGTTTTTGAACAATTCTAGATATTGCGAACGAATAAACACACAACCGCTCCGATACGTTAACGATTACATTGTATTTCTCGATATAATAAGCGGTCTTTTCGACGAGATAAATTCCACAAATTCATTCGATCTTCGCAGCCGATATCCGCTCAGAACTTTTCTATAAATAGCAGACGACTGTTCTCTTCCTTTATTTAAATAATTATCGTTTTGCCGGCGGCAGTGGAAGTTTTATTTATCTGCACGCCCGGTCGAAGTCGAATTTCCTATTGATAACCCTTTCCTGCCCGAAAAGTTTTAATGATAATCAACAATTTTCCACCTCGGTGGGCTTCGCGGGTAGTAGACTTTAATAATAGTATAATAATAAAGTGCCTCATAATGGCCCCCTACCAGTGAATCTGGCAGGCAGGCTTTTGCCGAGAACGCACCTGTCGATGACTTGTTAAACAAAGCTTCATTAAAATATCATGTTTTAATTGATGCCAACCAAAATAGAAACTTGGCATATATTTGTTGATATTATATATTGTGTTTGAGGCAGTCGTCCCGATGAGAAAATAATTATTATGGAAATTTGAATTGCGTAGAAATTTATGATGTATAATACTATGAGGTTCGTGTTCCTCTTAGATTGCTCGTATTTTAGACGTATAACTACTATAAATATTCATTTTTTGTAGAAATATATAATAAATTTTTTTAATAATAAAATACTTTTTTATATTTTCAAACGTTTATCTGCAATAAATACGTATATGTATCTGAAGATGGAAAATCACAGTACTCTTGAACTATGTTCAAGAAGTTTCGTTTCGAGAAATATTATTTCATTGTCTTTGTGAATCCACAATTGTCTGCAAGAGAACTATAGAGAAACGATAAATATACTAAATGTGATTTTTCTCAAAATAAATCGTCGTTTTTTTAAGTTAACTTCAATTGACTTTCAAAAGAAAAAGATACGACTAAAGCACAATTCTCCTACAATCAACATAACAAAAGCTCTCACACTTAAAGTGAAATTATTCTCAATGATAACGCCAATCTTAAAGTTCTTTTTGAATAACGTAGAAAAAGCGAAGAAACGCTGACAACACAAGAGTCTCGGTAACAAGGAAAAGATTCAACGGACGCAACAAAATGAGAAAATAAGATCTGGGTCGGTCGGCGCGGTGTTGTCTACGGAAGAAATTCTCCATTATAATTACTAGGCGAAGTTTCCTCTCTGATCCGGGCAGAAAAGACATGGCGAAGGCTTCTCTTCCCTTTGGAATAATATAATTGACAGAGACTTTCGCCTCTGTGCGATAACTAATCTGCGAAAGTTAAAATTCTACCCGGAGGGCCGCGCCAAATCCTTCCATATGAACGGTCCAGGACCTTTCTTGATAATTCAATATTATGATAAATTGACTGCCAGAGGTTAAGGACTTGTCGAATTCGGCGGTGAAAGTCAAGAGATTCGACTGTCAGACTATAGGTTATTTAAAAATTGATAAGTCATGAGTGCGTGTCTGGAAATATAATATGAATTCATCTGATTTTGAGTTAATTTAGTTTTTATCGAAATAAAAAAAATATTTATAATGGAATTCGTAAAATATATTTATATTATATTGATATTTTTGAATGAGTTATTTCGTATAACGAAATAAAGCTGGTATAATATTTTCCGTATCGTCGAAAAGCAGTACACAGAATTTCATGGAATCATTTGTTGATTAAATGTAGATGCGATTAAAATCGATTTCGCTTTGAAAGAGAATGTAATCAAAAGGTTTTCAACGAAAATCTGAAGATGAAATAAAAAGAATTGAACGGAGTTTATTGCTTACAAACGAATTTTAAATTAAAATTAAATTCACATAACAAACGATA
Source organism: Hydropsyche betteni (assembly GCA_028571205.2). Classification (NCBI taxonomy): domain Eukaryota; kingdom Metazoa; phylum Arthropoda; class Insecta; order Trichoptera; family Hydropsychidae; genus Hydropsyche; species Hydropsyche betteni. The sequence continues at coordinate 3,253,676 of JAOXNN020000036.1, read as the reverse complement.
TCAGATTATTTCATAAAACTCACAAACAATGAAATAACAAAGCATAAAATAATAACAAAAAAAAAAACAGTTAACGAATATAAAAACATGCGAGCACTTTTCACACCGCGCGAATGTTAAACGACGTACGAAAGACACGCCAACGCTTGCGAAATGTTTTTGTCAAAGCATCCCCCGAGCTCATGTTCATGTATAGAAACATTATGCACATACACACACGTTACACACATAACAATACATATCCCAGCCGGGGAAAGAAGTGAAAACATTGCGGAGCGCTTTCCCTCCGACAAGAAAGCTGCGAGAAGAGCGTGCTAACGGCGGCATAAAATTAGGTCGGCATTAATCAGCGCTGGAAGCCTTTTTCCATGCACTCGTGCCTCGGGTAATTTGTTTGTATAATTGAGTTAGACTCGACCGGAATCCACTCGAACCTTACGTTTTGTAACGGGAGGGTAAGGGGAGGGGGCACAATCGAAATTCGCAATCTAAAATCTAAACGGGTTGGTGGAAAATTGCTTATTGCCTGTTGGTAATTGTGCTCAATGCGTCGATCGTAGTGGGTGCTGATTGCAGGTTTTGGTGCATATGAGGGGCTCAGTATTTGAAAATTGAAGTATGATATAATTTATGTACATCTAATCCTCTTTTTAGACGGGGAATACGTTTTGGAGACTACCGTGTAAAAAAATGTATGGTGATCAAATAGAAATTGGAGATAGGTTCTATCAATATATATTATTATAATAAAACTTCTATCTAAATGTACTTCATAAAAAACGTCTATTGTAAAAAAAATTCGACGCATAAAACCACCAAAAAATATCGAATTTTTTTATTTAATAACTATAATTACATACACATAATTATAAAAATATATTGGCCTGCTCCGAATCTTACAATTTTGGTATAATAATGCAAATATATATTTTTTGTTATTCGGTGTTAAAGTGAAAAAAAAATCGAATCTTCTTCTTTGAACCGTATAAAAAGAAGATTGGGTGTAATTGTTAGAAAAGACTATTAGATATTTCTGTTCTTATGAGTTTCTATTAAATAAATGTGAAAGTAATACGATTTTAAATTTTTTTAAAGAAAATCATTAGTAGTTAAACTTTTTTTTTTAAATTTGATTCCCTTGATTATATAAAAAATGGAAAATTTTAAATTTTTTTTATCAAAAAATATATAATATTTCATAAAACAAAAATGTACCTCAAAAAGGTTTTTATAGTGCAAAAATTAAATTATAATGATCGAATTTTAAAACCGCCGACCGACTTAAAATTCTCCCATAATTTTAAGAAACGACGGGCAAAATTCCCAATCAACAGCATCGAATTACAAAATTTCAACTCCCAACACCGCACATAATAGCGACAAAACAAATTGCCGGGACGGGAAGGAAGGAAACGAACGCCAAAAAGTCCGTCCCGGGACGGGGCCCGCGTTTTATTGTTTTCTTCCACCTGAATGTGAAAGACGGACAAAGTTTGAACATATTCCGGCACAGAAGCAATCTCATCTTATTATCCAGATAATGCCGGGGTTTTTTTTTTATCCGCTTCTCCTCCCTTTCCCAGCCGGTCCCGCGTATTTTTCTGCACACTTAAACAAAGCCATTTACGGTCAACCGGGAGCGTTCCATTTCGAATGAACAAAAGGTGTATACGCGCCCGACGTATATATTCGATCCTTATCTGATTTCGACAATCCGTTTCGTCCTGGGTTATCTTTTCAATTAATCTGTAAAATGTTAATTTAGAAAAAAAATGGAAGGAAAGGCTTGATTTCGGTGAAATTTTATAATAATGCTTCTCTTTGTTTAAAAGATAAATATTTTAGTAAAAGGGGTTGCTATAAATAGATTTTCGTTTTTTAGTTAAATGTTTGTTATATTAAACTGGTAAATGTTGATATAATTTTATATTGAAAAGATAAAAGAATAATTATTGTAAAATTTCTTTTTGGATGCTTTTTTATTTTATGCCATTTAGTCAATTATTAAAAAATTCGCTTTTGATAAATATTCTGAAATGAATAATGTATAACTCTTCAAATTATTTAAATTTCTCGCGAATATTAGAATATTCAAATTTTTATTATGAAAAAATATTTTGATCTTTCGATGAAAATATATGGTCAATCACAAAAGCAATCAAGTAGAAAGTAAACATGTCATAATATATTTTTAATTCTAATATTCGAAACATAATCAACGTTTTTGTTCAATAAAACAAACAAAACACGAGAACAATATTTTTTACGAAAACATTCCGAGCAATATCAACAATAAACACAAGTTTTTTTATAGCTGAATAAAATTGATTTTTTTTTTTTTGTAATATACGACAAACACTCGACAGTTTGTTTTATTATCTTTAACCCGGGGTCTAGTTTTTGCACGTGCGTCCACTCTCCACTCTGAAAAACGATTCAGCAAGTTAAGGGTGTTCTCGGTATATTATTACTATATCATTCGGAAACGTATTTTGGGACTCGGGTCGTATCCCCTTATATCGAAAGTTGTTGGGCTGGCGTTCGGGGTCGCAAACATTACCTATATAAAAGTCGCAGGTGCTTAATGTCATCCGCAAATATTTCTATTCTGAGAAAATCGTGTTTTTCACTATTTTTCGCAATATTTGATCTGGAATAAAACAAATGCTTTCGCTTGTTTTGCGAACGGTCTTTTAATAAACCGCTGCTATGTCAAAAATTCAACAATATTTCCGCGATTGTGGCCTCGTGACAAATTGAAAAAAGGGATTTCGGTAGTCCGTCAAATATTTCGTTTCAGCGAAATTTTGTGTATTTCGAAATTTCAACAAGAATATGATTCAATTACTCGGTAATTAATAAGATTTGTCTGGTAAAGTCTGGCCGTCTGTAAAATTAATATACTCAAAGCAAACAGATTTCGAATGAAATCTAATAACGGACGCGATATGATTTATTTTCCTTTTTTCACTCTCGTTAAGAAAGCGAAACAAACTGAAAATGTAATGAAATTTGCTTTTGGGTTATTGCTTTCGAAAAGTCATTACTTTGTATAGACGAAATCCGATAGCATCCACGTTATCAATATATTAGCAAAAAAAAACATAACGCGCCATTTTCATTTTCCTTATGGACTTTACGACGATCAATCATTTTCGCGCTTTATACAGATAGTGCGGTTCTTAAAACCTCTATGTCGATATGCTCTAAATCCGACTTAGAAAAAATCTTATCGATATTAAAAGAAAAACAAGTAATGTTTTTCTTATACGACAACGTTGTTTTTATCGAAAAATAAGCTCTGCGTGACTCGTATCGGATTCTAACGTCCATCTTCATCAAAACAAAAATAGACTATTCTCAAAAAATACATCTATTCCAAAAATAACATGCATATAAAATCGAATATGCACTTCACACCAAACATCACAAAATCAATTCGTTTCACGAACCGCAAAACATTGCACACGCAGATCAAACGTTGCACACAACACTCGAACAAATTGAAAATAAACAAGCGGAACCATAACGAACCTCGATTTATATATATCGGATCAACATTTGATATACGGATACACATAATCGTCATATTCGGAGATCCGGTCGCGGCCGGAGCCTCGAATCAGGAGCATCCGCCCCACCAGATCGATAGATGTAACTCGGAATATCGCAGGAGACCGTTTTCTAGACGCCCACACGACTAGGGATTTTCGATGTGTTCAAACGTGTGGGTTTTTCGAAGATCCAGTGCCTTCTTGGCTTTTGACGAATGCGGATTTTGAATACGAAATTCGACGTGACGCATTCGAAGTGTAAATAGGAAAAAAAAATCGATTTTTGAGATGGTAGATGAAGTTTGATGTATATAAAATTTCGAAAGTGTTGATTAATCTATGCTTTGTTGAGTTCGAAGTAGTGTGTATTTTGATAGAATTTGCGGTTCTATTAAAAGATTTGTGATTAGATTCCGATATCGATATCGTTTGTAATAAGCTCGGTCGCGTCGCGGTGTGGCTCAAAAAGAAAATTCATTCGATTATAATGCCAAATGAAGACAATAATTCGACGATAAATTAATTTTATCGCCGAAAAGCGATTTCTTCGAGTATGAAATTCTCGTTACGATAAAGACTGCCACCACTGTCGCCATATTGCTTCGCGACGGCAAAAGATAATAAGAAATTACGAAAAGAGGCAATGGGAGAATACCTTTAGTAGATTCCTCTCAAAAAATTATATTACTTCCTTGAAATAGTGGAGACGAAAATCCAATCTTCTAGATTCGTTCGTGCTCTGACATACGTAATACAACACATTGTACACGTCAATATATAAATACTAGTATGCGCCATCCATAGATAGATTTTTTCGTTTATATGTACTTTTGTTGAAGAAAATATTGTATATTTGCCAGTTTTAAGGTTTTCCTTTGTAAAATATGAACGTAATATATCGAACCTTTTTACGTCTGGAAAGACCTGAGAGCCAATACATAGCTCGCAAAAGATTCTAGGGGAAATGAGATAGCAGGTCTGAAATTCAAGGTTCAGAATTTTATTGCTTGGCTATGGCAATACAGAGTGACAATGGTGCTTCAATAAGAAACATAAAAATGAATACGAAATTGAAAAAAAAAATATATACGACTTTATCAACCTTCGAAGAATAATGAACACGTTTTTAATATACACACTTCTGGGATGCGCAAAAGAAAAAAAAAACTTTACGCAAAATTGAAAACGGACATTTTTCAGAGGCAGAAAACGAAAACGATAACAATTGAATATGCATTCGCGTTCTGTGGACTAATCTTCCTCCTGTCAAACCTGCGTTTGATTGATGAATCAGAAAGAGGAGTGTCATCCTGTCACGTTAATACCGTATTACACTAAACTGGGCGTTCTAGTTTTAACACAATAAAGATAGGCTTACCCGTCACGGATGTCCATTGACGTTTCGCCGTTAAAGTTTTATAAACACAATTACGCAAAAACCGTTGAACACTAATGTGCGCCGTTTAATTTATCGTAAAATTTCGCGCGAATTGACGGCGTTTAAAATCGCTGCGATGGATTTTATAGCAATTAAATAGAAAGCCGAATCGAGAGTGTTTACTCGATATATGTGCGTATGTACGGTGTTCGTCAGAAGACAGATTTCAGTTAATTATATGAGACAACATAGCGTCTCAGCTCGACGATCATCGATTTAATATTACTAAATAGACATTTGCTTACGCAAATACGTGACATTGTTCTTATACATGTTTAGACCGAATTGAATTTCGAATATGTCAAATATTAGGAGATAGAATTGGTAACATTTGATTGTAATCACTTTATAAAGCTTTTATGGGACGTATCTTAATAATCAATCTAGCATCGATTAAAAAAACGTTTATTTTGATGGAATACGTTTTAAAAATATTAAAATCGCGATGACTTTATTTTTATCGGCGGAATGACTGATTTGTTTAATAAATTAGATTAGCTTTAAGTGAAATCCAAATGACATTTGAAAGTATTTGCGATTGGTTTCAATAAAAGTTTTCAATTTGATGCGATGAAACCTTATAAAGGAATTTTCGGTAGGTGAGAAATGTCATTTACCTCAGGGTATTTTACGTGGAGGAAAACCACAAGGTGTGTGTATTACACAGTGATATATATGTACATAAGCTGAATTTCATTAGGACGTCTGTGAAGGGGAGGAAATTATTTTGACGCTGCGTCATATAGACTACGTTGATATAATCACCTGTGCGCCAGTACTGATACGATACAGATATAACATACTTATTTTCCATTAAATATTTGTCGGATAATAATACCTAATAAAAATTCAAAAAATCGAATATGTTACATAAAATTTAATCATGAAATCGATTTTTTATAGCGGAAAGTTTCACCTTGAGTAGTACGACTTTATCGAAAACGTGAATAATGGGTAGTAATGACGCTTTTCTAAAACACCACTTTTATTTTTCGTCTCTAATGCGTCATAAAAAAGGCTCGCATACTCCAAGTTCGCTATCTCTGATACGCAGAGTAAGGCTTCCTCGCACGCAATTCTAATATTACAAGCAATTTTCTCGGTAAATACGACGACCACCAAAGAGCAGATGCGACCGAACGTTCTCATTAAAATTGTCTGCTGCCACAAAACATACCTTTCAACATATAAAAAAAATATATAAAAAAGAAAATAAAGAAAGGATTATATTTTCATCCGATTCGAATCCTCCAAATGGAGCGTGCGTGAAATCACATTACCGGTGTCGTTGTCGAGCGTCAAAACGTCTTGCGAAATCGCGACGAGAGCTTGTCTTATTGAATTTTATTTTCAGTGAAAAAAAGGGAAAAATCTGAGCGACATGTGGTCCTAATATCATTTGTTGCCGAAGAAAAGTTATATATCTATATATAATTTTTTATACACTTTTTTCTTTACAAGAAGGTTCGGTTTCTATGGCCGCTACAAGAAAATGGGTCGAAATGAAAGTTGCAGACAAATTGACGAGGAAAAGGGTTCACGATTTCGGGACACAGGCGTCAGCTTGAGGACTAAGACCCTCTTGAGAAGCGAGTTTTAATGCTCGAAGATAGCACAAGTCGCCTTTTATTCAAATGAACACGTCGCAGACACGACCAAATCGGCGGCTTTTTCTCGACAATGGCGCCAACCCCCCCATTTTGAACGTCACTCTCTAAAGAGCCTTATCGAGCCTTCACTCTGAAATCTAATCAGCTTCGAAGGTTCTTGGGGGTTAACCGAGCAGGCAAACACGTCTTCCCACGTTCGCATGTGACGCAAATACACACGCGAATAATTCGTATGACGGCACATTAATCAGCGAAGTGACACGGCCGCACAAGAGACGCGAAACTTTCGTCAAATTGTGTACGTCTGTGTGTTTTTGCTCTCCTGTCTCAACTCGGGAACAACACGGTATAAAGATAGAAAGCTTTGTCGGACAACGTAGGAGGCAAGATCCTTCCCAGTTTTCCAACTTTGTCCGGTTCGCGGTTGCCTGTGTCCCTTTTCTAGGTGAAAACTTCGGAAACGGAATAGTTCTAATTGTTAACTGCATTCGACCCGTGAATAATGAGACGTCGTCGTTAAGGGAAGAGAACATTCCAAGTTTCGGATTTTGGTCATTTTCGGTTATGATCGCTTGTGCAAGCTAGGACTTTTGCTTGTGTTCTCTCAAGTTTAGAGAAGTTTGTTTTCGAATTGGACTAGTGCATCCGGGGAAGGCGTCAATTCAATTTAGCTCTAATTGCATAAATCAAATCTCAAATTAAAGTTCTTCCTATAAGCGTATTGAATTAAAACGATAACAAATTGAATATTTGCGAAAATTTTAATGTAGTCGCAGCAAAATATAAACATTATAGTAATCTACTGAAAAGTCATAAGTCTATAAATAAATAAAAAAAGCAGTGAAGAAAAAATGAAGTAGTTTCAATCGAAACGATAACGAAAGAGACATGGCCAATATCGAAAAACCTTCAATTCAATACGAGTCGGTAAATTACGACATGAATTATTTACGTATTACGAAAAACCGCACGCCGCGTCCGTATATAAAAAAAGAAAACCACCATATAGTGAAATCGGATCCCGATTTTTCCCAGCGTATTTTTCACCGCTTCCCACTCGTCTATCCCATAAAACACGGTTTCTCAAATCTTTTTTTAGTCTCTCAATAGAAAATTCAAATATTTTCGTTGATCGAGAGATCCATCATTTCTAATATACTGACGTTTTCTATCAACTAAATTTTTCCATTAATTTCAGTTCGACGCTTTCTCTTGTTTGATTTTCATATCAAACCGCTTACTTAGAAAATCGATTTCCCATCTTCCGAACCATAGTTTGAGACACACCCCCATAGATATATCCTGGTTCGTTTCGCGCAATAAAAATCGAATCGCTTTCGACAAAGACGCGGCGGTTGAATGATTTGTGAGTTTAACCATTTCAAAAAGGTAAAGTCGCGGTACATTTAACTTCGTGTTGATGTCGAACGACGCCTTTGTCATCCGAAAATGGCTTCATTAGTTACTGTCAAAGACGAGCTGCTCGTCCTTCTTGCTGAAGAAGTGAGCGTGCGCCTTTTGTACGATGTAATTAATAATTTTTGCGTTTTTCGATACAATCGGCTAGTTGACTTTTTTTTTCGTTAAGTTGTCGTTTGTGAAAGTTTGCTTCGCTATGATAACGGCGTTTCGAAAAAGGTAAAATGGAATTTCATAGAAACAAACTCGTGTAATCGAATTTGCGATATTTTAAGTTGAAAATTATATTTTTAACATTTTATATGTACATTTTTATTCTAAAAAATATATTTTCGGTAGTTATTTTTGTTAAAATTTTATTATTTTGTTTCGAAAATCTGAAGAAAGGCCTCATTGGTTATTCATTGTCGCGCGTGCATACGTATATAAGTTCGTCTACGGTACAAACTTTTAAATTAAATTCTACGCATAATTGAATATGCACGAGTACTGGCAGCCAATGAGAACGGTGGGAATTTGATTAAAATATTTAACTAGAGATCCGGGTTTAGGTGGGTCTTCAATTTGAGCACATTTGATTCATTCAGAGTGTTTAATTGATACAAATTGCAAAAATTTTCCGGGTGGATTATTTCTGTCATATATTAAAATTGAAATTTAATATGATTATTGAATTGAATCAAATGTTATTATAATGAGAATCATCTTACACGTAGAAAAAACCAGAACACGTGGAAGCTTTCAACGAAGAAAATGTGAAGAAAATCTTTTAAAAACAAATTTGAGTAGAATGTTATTACTGAAATGTAATACGATATTAATGATTCCGTATTTTTCTCTTTCGAATTGGGTGAAAAGAAATAATTAATGAGCGGAGCAAGGTTTTTTGAACAAAAACATTTTCCGACTTATCAGTGACTCGAAACAATGCCTTTCAAATCTAACTAAAGAAACTTTTACTTGTAGTACAATAAAAGTTAAAGCTAAGTCCGATTTCGAATCTGCTAACTTTTTTCGAGCTTTCGTCTAATTATCGAATTCTTCTTTATCGCGCGAAGCCGAACACCAAAATGACATATGGTTAATTCAGTTATTTTTACGATTAATTTTTTTTTTATATAATATGTAATTTCAACCGATGTTTAAAATATTAATTCTATCTAAACGTATAGATATCCAAGTATATTTTAACAATTTTCGCATAACATATTCATGATATTTTAATCGAAAAATATTGAAAACATCCTTAATAATTCATAAATTGTATAAGAGCGAATCAGCCGCAGGCACTCATCACGTTTCGGTAATAATTCATCGCGGCTAACCTTGCCTTGATCCCGGCCACAAGAAGGTCGATCCCAGGACTATGCACAGGAATTTGGGGAGGCTTAGTCCCCAGAACCCATCTTCGAAAATATTTCAGCTCCTCGTCCGCGATGTGCTCTTACGTATGTAGATCCGACACCGAAAAATGTATAGAACGGCGCCACATTTCAAGGCCCCTAATTGGTTTTATGATCGTGCGTATTTGAATTTCAGATAAATATTTGTTATCGTTTTTTTCAGTGATGGAAAAAAGACGTGCCCTCGACACGGATGGTCGTGCGATTTTCACGGCGGGGGAAATTCGAATCGTCATTTGCGAAAATTGTCTACTCATCAAATTTTCCTCTTCGTAAGCGGTCTGTAGGTGCGTCATTAATTTCGAAAATTTACCCGTTCAAAAGTTAACGAGATGTGTAATGGAACAGACGCGATCCATAAATCTTATTTTTCGAGAGCGGATTTTAAATTAAATCAAGGTAAACATTGAATAATTTCACACGTGTAATTTTCGAGGATTTGTGTTTGCACGTTTTCGACCTTTTTTTGTATTTTGGAATGGAACGAGTTCGGGTGAATTTATTTTTTTTGCATCTGTGTGATGTTGGCAGTCACGACCACAGCATCCGGTAGCTTTTCACCGCTTCCGGTTAACTTTACAATTGAAAATTCACTGTGTGAATTATTTTAACGTTACAATGGGTGGCAGTGCAAAATGAATTCTACGAATTTTACGAGATTTACACTTTCCACGTAAATTTGAACTTTTAACTATAATGTATAGTCTCTATTATGAAAGATTAAAAGTTTTCATTGTAAAAATTCAAAGTAAATATACAAATACGATAGCTCTACAATATAAGAAAAAGCTTTTGCATTAAGCTGGAGTTTTAATTAAATTTATATTTTTTGATAATAGAAAAAAACAATAAATGTATCATTTACTTCAATGCTTAATTTTATGAATTTGAAGATTTTTACTTAATATACAGCATTTGATAAAAAAAAACACAATTGAAATATTATACGTTTGTACCTTTAATACCTATGACATCATGTTTATGTTATAATACGTTGCGTATTTTTAAAGCTTAAGTACAAGACAAAGAACAAAGAGAAAATTTCACAATAATTATCGATTTTTGAGTCGATATAAAGCTGAATTCAAAGCACCATTATTTTTCATTCGAAATTCTGTCGGTGTCCGATTGTGATATTTCCTCGCTGAAAATATTTTTTCACCGTGCGCTAAAAGAGAAATATTAGAGTTTTCCGGATGAAAAATGAGAACAAGAAAGTCATTAATCATATCATTTTTAAACACGTGATGAGACTTTCATTTTATAAGCAAGATAAGTTTTTCTAGTACGTTTTCTTTTAGCGCGGTGAAAAAACCGATCAGCGTTGATCGAAAATTTCGAAATTAAATTTTAAAAATTCATCCAAGGTCTTTGTGTGTGTATCTAAGCTGAATTGGGTAAACTTCGTAAATTTGAAACGAGGCACATTTTATGCATAACGTGTGCGACCAATAAAAACCATAAATGAGCGAGAAAGATTCTAAGTGGAGACCGTTTTGTTGAAATAACTTTGCTCAAGCATACAGAGGGGACCTGAGAAGGAAAGAAACTCATTTAAAAGGTTTGTCTTTTATCTTAATGAAAAAAACTCGTTTCTCAGGTATATATACACAACTGTGCCTCCTCAAAGTTTGACAATTTTAGTTAAGAACTTTCACAGTTAAAAATTGGATTCAAACTTTCCGCTACATTATAAAAGCTCAACGTAATGCGATTGAAATTATTGTTATTTCGACTATTTTCTCTTCAAATATAAACATGTTCAACAATTCACTGTATGTAAAAACTTTGTATGATTTATTGTAATGTTTTCAATTTTATTTGTTTCAGGTGTCTGATGAAATCTTAAAATTGTGATACGAAGAACATTGAGAATAACTATTGCAAATATCAATATTGAACTGAGTGCCAGTGCAAAGTTGAAATCAGTTTTTCAATTATCCGCAAAACAATCTTAATAGTTTCCTCAGTTTGTTGGCTCAAGAGCTATCGGAAAATTGTCAGTAGCAGGAAAATGTGACACTCGTGATTTACCACCGCTTGCCATCGGGGTGAACAATTTTCTCGTAACGGCGTTATTTAGAAACGGATTATTTTTTCCGCTTTCACGTGAAAATTTATCTACAAACTTCGGAACAAAAGTTTCATTTGTAAACACAACAGGAATAAGACAAAGTTTTCATTTGAACGTCTCTCGCAAAGTGCGCAGAGTAGAAGCGAATGAATAAATTCATTATGCTATTTTTCCGCAATTCAGTGTGCTTTTCCCTCATCCTCGAAATATTGACTATAATTTATTTTCACCGTTTATTATCATAAAACGCGTGATGTTTATGATCATATGGCGCATATTTCTTGTTAAAATATACCGTACTTTAATTGATATCGATACAAAGCATTTCCGAAAAAACTCTTATGTTATATATTAAATCTAAATGAAAATTGAGTTGAAGCTAAAAATACAAAATCATAAATTGTATATTTTCTTTAATTCATAGAATTTTTCATATTGTACAAACGAACATGCCGTAGAATTGAAATCAAAGTAAATCCACGTCCACGTATGACGAGCGTTCAATTATTTTTCGATTGTCAAATTTCAACAGAGACCCCATCTGTCGATGAATGAATGTGAAAAATACATACGTGAATCTGATTAATGATAGTTGACAAATGTAAAAGCTCTAAAAAATATATAAAAAATGGATCAGAATTATCGGAAAAAACATCGTTTGATCGTCTCAATTACGCAATTTTCTTACGCGTCGCCGCATTCGCCATAAATTTGTGCTGATATCAAAGTGAAGGTTCGGGATATTTTCTTTGTTTTCTGTTTCAATTTTAAATTAAGGCAAATGGTTCATAATGGCGATAAAGCGGTTCCCTTGAGGAATCTGAAAGTATAAGCGCGGGACTCGCCGTGAATATTTAATACCGTTCATTAACCCCCCCCCCCCTCCACTGACGATAATATCGCCTTACCTAAAATCAATACATATCTCATTATCGCAATTATAGACAGGTCATTAGTATAATTATTTGAATACGATCAAAATCATAATTCTGTTTTCGATTTATAAAAAGTACAATAAAAGTACGATCAATAAACCTATTCGTGACAATTGTTTTTTTTTTCTTTTATTTTTTAATATAAAAAAGGTTTCAAAAAATGTACTTTCACATTTGGATTTAACTAAATAATATTTGTGTTCAACACAGAAAGATTTTCCACCGAAAAGACTCTGGTACAATCTGCTTCGCAGATGTCACTAAAAAACGTTCGCAGTACAACGCCTGTGTTCGTCGACACAATGAAAAAAGGGTTTTTCGCCCTTTTTCATTCGAAAAAGTCACTTGTTTATTTTTTTATACATGCACATACTATACACACACAATATAATACTTATGATAGGGGCGATGGACTCGTCCTGTGTTGGCTTTGGTCCTTTTCGGCCTCTGGTATTTGCATAATAAATGTGCGAGCTCCCTTTAAGGGTACCATCATGGCATTATTGTTATCAGAGCACAAAAAAAGAATGACCATAATCTTTTTAGAATTCCACTAAAAAACCTCGAGGGGTTTATTTTGTTCGCGTACGATAGAAATAATTAATTTCGTTAATGTGTGTGTAACCGTTGTAATAATTATTTCAAGTTACAATGATACGCATAAAAGGCACCGACCGAATTGCGATTCGATTTTATGAGTTAACTTTATTATTGGCGACTGTAGGCTTTGCTGAATATCGATGCTGAGGTAATAAAATTTTAATGCGAATTTGAGTAATGATCATTATAAAATTTGTCGTTTAAAAATATGCCAACGTATACAGGTGCGAATATAGTGAAAATATTTTATTTTTAATGAATCGGTAATTGTTTTAGTTAAATATAGAAATATTTATGCTAAAATTGGTCATGAATAAAACAATAGTAAAATGGAAAGGATACGGATAACCCGATGAAAATTTGAATGAAGTCTGAATATGTAAATTAATTCTAGAAATTTCATCAAGAATCAAACGATGTTCTTAGATCTCGGGGAAATTTAAAAATAGATATATTATTTCAAGTAACCGTTATTATGATACAGAAAATTTTCAAAGTTTTTGTTATTGTTTTAATTTCGATTTTGTACATTATACCAAAAAGAGATAGAATATATACATATATGATGTATTCATGTACGTTAAAAGTAGGTGAAGAATTCGCCGTCACAAAAATGAAGAATGACATCCATTTAAAATAACGAAAACGTACCGGAAGGAATATTACATAAAAGAACCGTTTTCAGCAATGACTCTTTTTTATACAATACGTATAAAACTAGCATCATCCAATCATCAAATTCATTTTCTCTGAACCAATAATCATACGCACCACACTAACGAAATTTTCTCCCTTCAACATAACGATAACCCGACAATCCTCAATCTATAAAACCATCTAAAATGCATAGAAAAACATAAAAAGCAACCCTTTCCGAATCGGCGATCAGCCCGCGACTCCCGCAGAGAATCATCCTCGAATCCTCGGACCTCCATTACGGACGATGACGATGGAGGACCTCCTCATCCTGGACCTCCTCCACTGCATTATACATATAAGATCCCGGCTGCATCCGCAACAATGGAGGAATCGATCCCTTTTTAGTGTTATTGCGCAACCGTAGGGCACCGCGAAACGGTTATACCTCGCATATAAAACCGCCGTTAGGGCCGATTCGAAGCGGACGTGAATCTTTTGCCCAATAATAGAAATGGGCTCGGTATTATACCTCGTTCTATTATCGGCGAATGCGTGACAAAATCCTGGAAGGATAAAATAAAGCGGTGCTCTGTATAATGCTGAACGAGTTCGGTTAATTTCGATTGTTGCCGAGCGTTTCTATTGTACATAGATTTCGGTTATTATTAATTTTTGATGTTATTAAAAAAGTATTTTATTAATAATATCTATATAATATATAAATGGATGTTTGTGTATGTAACGTCGTTTCACTCCAACACCGTTCGACTGATCACTATGAAAATTGGCATGTATACGTATTTTATTGTCGAGTAGATTTTTGTATCATTAAAAAAAATTCAGTACGAAAATTTGAAGATCTTTCGTTTGTTGAATTTAGTTGCTTTGGTTTACGTAACCGAATCATAAAATCATATCGAGCTGTTATAATACAGAATGGCAGGACAACGTCTACCGGGTTCAGTTAGTTATATATAAATTGCTTAGCATGAATCATAAAGTTTATTATTCATATATGAAAAATATTAATAAAATCTCGATACGCCTACACTTTATAAATATCCTTGAAACATGTTTGATTCTGTCTTCATAATGTAAAGATTATTCGGAAATATAAAAATATACTAATACCCATTGTATTTTTACGTTTATAAACGGAATGTCGATCAAGCGAACACTCATTGACGTCACTCGTTTTCCAATTGTCCGCTGGCAAAAATTAAATATAATAAAACGGTCGTTTGATCCTTTCAGAATGCAAACATACATATTACCAGATCCATATCAATACAAAAAAACTATCGTAAAAAGCGCATTGAACAAAAGCGTCGATTTCACGCGACGATGCGCCACATATCAAACGTAAAATATGAATATGAGCTTAAATAAAAGTCGTGAAGTAAATTAGTGCTTTATACCACTACGTTCGATGAAGATGAAGACGAAACGCCAACTTCCGAGGGGTTAAAGAAGATAAAAGGATCGAGATTGATTCATCATTTTCATCGTAGTCTGCTACGAAACACCGGCCTTCACCATGTTGCCCACCAACGTTATGTCCTTCATGAAAAAGGTATGTATTTTTTTATTATTATTAAAAAATACAATATATGTAGTATATCCCCTATATATAATAGCGGATTTCTGTCTGTCTGTCTGTCTGTCTGTCACGATGACGCTCGAAATTTTTTTTCCTTTTTTCAAATGAACGACCCGAACCGCGACTTTTAAATGATGATGATGATGATGATGATGAACAAAT
>JAOXNN020000036.1:3210143-3237501 GCA_028571205.2 Hydropsyche betteni | reverse complement strand
AATGAACTGGTTTTATTAATTAAATATTCAAATCGAGTACACATTTCCAGTACACACAATCGGGTTTTCACATTTTATTGTTTTCCCTTTCTTAACAAAATCACAGTCGATGTTATTAACATCAGGCCTATATACTAGTTATTATATAATGTTTAATTCAAATTGAAGAAAATATTTTTGTACTGAAAGTGCCACTGTTAAATTATAGAAAAGCATCTTTGTAGTCAAACGGTTAACATAAAAATTCAATACATTTAAGTATTCATTTCAATGTTGAAATTGAATTCAGTCGTTGAAAAAATAGCGCACAAAATTTTATTTTCAATAAAAAATCAAGCTCACAATTTTCAACAAACATAATCGCCGGATACGGAAATCCTTATGGAAATCGCTCGAAACCATCAAAAGGTCAATTTAGCTTCTGAAAACCATTTATATTTTTCAATATAACCGATCAAACACGATATCAAATTGAAGGCGACAAACGTAGATCGAATCACTCTTTGACACAGGGGTGGGTCCAGGCAGACCACCGTTGGGGTCGGGACGCGGTCTTACACAAACGGACCGCAAATGAGATAACACCCTCCTCTGGGACACCGCTTTTGGACCACCGTTCAGGCTGTGGATTCAATGTCGTTGGACATCTGTGACAATTGCTAAGATGGCGATATTTGGTCTATGGAAAGTGTCTGTCTAATAGAAAATTAAGTTTCGCTTTGTTTGATGAAAATTTTGAATATCATCTTGATCTTTCAGTGAACAATGAAATATTGATCACATCGTACATATATAATGTTTTATAATAGTATAGGATATATATGTGTATGTTACGATTCGTTTGTGAAATTACAAAATATGCAAATAATGTATAGTGGAATAGTGTTCTTTTTATGCTTTTTCACCAACATTTGAAATTTTTCCTTTTTATTATCTATATTTACACACCTCTTCCTATTCATGATTTTGGAAATGTCAATTACGGAAACCATTGTCGACAAACTGGTAAGTGACCCAAATAACAATTCGGTAACGTATCGGTAAATTTTAAATGTTTACCGGTAAATATTTAAAAAAATTGCCTTTTGAAAATTTATGAAAAGTGTTGTTTTTTTTGGAAATTATTTTTGGTTGTACATTTTTTTCGCTAATTTTTCCGGTTTTTAATTAAAATTTAGAAAACCAGTGATTGGTAAAAAAATTATCGGGTTACCGGTAAATGAAAATTACGGTAAATATAACTTCTTTATGTTTCAATGGTCCAGTTAAGTTGGGTTCAATTTTTTGTTTAGTTTGATGCTCTAATTGTTATCTACAAGGCTAAAGTTTCTTAAATTGGAAAAGAATTTTAAATTTCAGACAATGAAGACGATTAATTTTGAAAAACGTCAACAAAACTTTCCCACTACATATATAGTTCGCAAAACTTTTTGTGTTGTATGTAAAGCAATTTCACAAACGAAGCGTAACATATACATTACATACCATAATGGCTGCCATATTCCAAAGCATCCCTGAATACGGGACAGCTTAACAAAATATAATTGATATCGGTTCATTTCCGCGGATTCAACCCAATTATTACAATATAATCGAACTCGTTCGAGGCGAATCGCTTTCACCGAAACTACAACACTCGTGCAAATAAAATCTCACGTTTCAATTAAGCGAAACGTTGTTTGCCACGGTTGTTCGGAACGGAAAGCGATATGTGTTTAGTAGTGAATGAACACGATCACATACAAATAAGTAGACGTGGCCATTCGTCTAGATTGAAACATGAATTTTACACTGAGACTCGCCCGTTCGTTTCGAGCTCGGCTGATTCTTCAAATATTCAATCGATTCAAAACGTCACGCAATGTCGTATTCGGAATATAGCTGCGACATTTTTATGCCGGCGACATGAAATTTTTACATAGTTGTCTTGTTTGTTCGTTTTTTATTGGTACTTTTGAAAAACATGGCAATTTTTTTTTAAGATAGAATGTCCAAATATTCGAAAAACAATTTATTATGTATAGAATTTCGCAAGCGCATAGACTAATTAGACGGCTACATTGTTAACTATAGTAATTTAATACTGCACGTTGTAAGGGTTTTGAAAGCTTCCAGTTTCGTCTGATTTGTAATCTCTATGCCAATTAAACTGTATTTTGTATAATATTGCTAGTTTGAGAGGATGTTACATATTGTGAGCAGGTTGCAGATTTTCTCGTGTTTCCCGAATTGTATGTTACTTGTGTGAAACGTGTTCTATTCACTGTTGCACGACGCTTAGTGGAAATCGGCTTTTGTAGAAGCTTTCGTATGTTTGCAGAATAATTCTGATAAATCAAGATACACGTGTGTATGAAGATGTTTTGTGTGGTCAATGTTGATGTGAAAACGAATTTATTCATATTGAGGAAAATTTATGCGATATTTTATTTTTTTGGAGATTTTATATGCTTATATGAATCATACAGCCGTGCGACGTTTATAAATTTTAGTTCTCCCCGAGCATGATTCTTTATTTATTTTAAAATATGTGACATTTTCCATTCTTTCTCTAGTGCGATATTGCCGTCGACGCCAGAGTCTAAAAATGTCGTAAATTTTTCATTTTAATAAAAGAAATCGTGGCGTAATAAGATATAAAAATGTACGTTTTTTATATTTTTCCAACTTTTCCCAGTACCATAGTTAATTTCGTTTTCACAAAACGTATTTTTATCACATCCCCGAAAAATATAAGTACCTTCGGAAATTTTCATTTATTTATTCAAGTTTGCGCGAAAATTGATTTTGAAAGCGTCTCAAAAATCATAGCTCACCTACAAAGGATATTAATTCGAGCACAACGAAATTCTTTTTCATAATTCCTTTCACAAAAATTTGATTACTTCCTACTTTGCAACCTTCAATTAAACACAACCTTTGTACCTAACAAAACCAATATCCAGCGGAACATTATTTACACAAACTTCCTCTTTTTCGAGCGCCCAAAAAATTGATTACTTCCCGGTTTACAGCATCCGCAGCCTCTTATACGACCAGAACTTCATCCTGGGCCCCGACCCGCAATCCCAGCCCTCCAGGCACGTATCGAAATTAATTTCCAGCGGCTTTCATCGGAAGGTCAGGAGCACTTCGAAACGATGACGGGTCATTCGGGGCACACTGCGAGGTATGTCGCCGTCAATGGCCGACGAACGGTTTAATTAAACGGCACTGCTTAATTAATGCGGCGCTGCCGAGGAGCGGGAATTTCGTAATGGCGATAATAATCCTGGAGCCGGCCGCACCGCGGGACGGACTCCGGCTGGACCTTTGTTCGTCTCGTTGTTGTTATTGTTGGGGGTGTCGGTGTTGGTGTTGCTCCCGCTAATTAATTCTCCGATGGCCGTTCGTGAAATGGACGTTAAGGATTTACTGTTCGTGTGCGTGATTGGGCGTACGAATGGCAGGAGGGCGGCGGATGCGCGAGGTTTTTCGGTTATGTAAGTCGAGAATTGATGTTTGTTGGCTTTGAGGTTTATTTTCGCTGGAAGGATATGATAAACGATGTAATCCTTTGTTTTTCTATTGATCTTTGTAATGTTGGAACGATTTTTTTTTTCATTTTTTTTTTATATTTGAAAATATTTTGATTTAATAATTTGATTTATTTATAGAGATGGCTATTTGCAGATACTGTATCTGCAAATTGTTGGCTATTTGCAGATACTGTACTTGTGAATTATTGGCTATTTGCAGATACTATTTGATTATTTTTTATGCACTGTACCTGATTTCAAAGATACAGTTTCTGCAAATAGCCAATAATTCTCCTATACCATATCTGTAAATAGTCACATCTTTTGATTATTTCTTATGCACTGTATCTGATTTCATAGATACTGTGTCTGCAAATAGCCACATCCTTTATTTATTTATTTTTATATTGCAGTGGCTATAATTGATAAATAACGTTAAAGAGCGTTGGATACGATCGGTAATCAAACAAGTAACTTGAATGTTTGAGAGTATTCATTACAGATTTTATAAAAAAAAGTACATTTACAAAAACTGACTTATCCAAAATAAAAATAAAAAACAGCACTTTTCAAAAATATTCGGAACACAATTTTATTTAATTATTTATTTACTGGTAAATGTTGAAAACTTACCGGTAAATTACCGAACTGTTGTTTAAATCATTTACCAGTAATCATATCCCTAGCTGAAATTGATTTGTAAAACATTAAAATCTATATCATAAATAAATTTCAGTGTTCACTTTCTTTATTCTGCTTGGTTAGAAAAAAATTAACAATATAAAAAAATATCTTACGGCATATATTATATACCATGAAATGATATTAAAAATTAATAAATCGTACCGAAATAAAAAAAATAAGCAACGCATAATGAAAAGCGACCATCTCCATTTCATATACTTGAATATTTTGCTTTGCCGAAAAATTCATGTCCTTGCGAAAAGGTCGCCTCACTATTAATTTTTGACTAGCAAAAGAGGATCGTGCCCATATTCCCTTCGAGACCATGTCAGGAATTCCCGAAACGGAAGGGTCGTCAGGTCCGCACAAAACATGATCTGCGTGCTGATCCCCATAGCCGTTGGGACAACTTTCCCATAATCCTCGTGTCCGGTGCTTGTGACACCCGTAAACACTTGTATCGTACACGACACTTTGTATAAGTGATGCTTTTCGAATTTGCGGGAAGCGATAGATTTTTGAGGTTTTTGCCGGGTGGTTTAATGGGGGGCGAAACGTTTTTTTATGACGATAGTAGTCTGGGGATTACGAGAGAGCAAGTCGTTAAAGTTGTGCGAATCCAATTAAAAAAGAGTTCTTGTTGCAAATTGTTCTTTTTACTTTGTCATTTTAATATTGCTGTTTTGAAATGTTGCTAAGCAAATCTGAATACGTATTCAAATGTCAAATGTGAAACGAGAAGAATACAAGTCATGCGTGTTTCAAAAATAATAGTTTATATGTTCTTTTCAAACCTTTACACGCACATTTCATATTACAGTTCAAATTGAAATTCAATATTTTTCATAAACACAAAAAATATACATCATCTGATTGCTAAATTAAAAATCACCATTTTTCTCATTAAAAAAAACTATAATTTTTTAAATATAATACTAAAAACAAATAAATTCAACGCTTCATATAAATCCTAATCTTGTTGGTAAATCTCAAAAGACACATCATCTTAGCGCACTCGAATACGAAACATTCCTTACATAATACAATAACGAATCTCGGCTTTCATAGAACCAGATCTACCATTCCGCTTTTCTTGGGAGGTTTCGCCCCTCGAGATGGAAAAGATGGTCGGCAACAATTTGTCGGAAGTTGAGAGGTGGTTTAATAGTCGGTAATAAAGACCGATAACGAGCCGTTTCGTTTGGCAGAGCTGCGGGGGCGGAGCCCTAGTGCGCCCCCTTAGGACTCCGGGGTCGGAACGACGTGCAATCTGAGCTTTTCATCTCGACGGGGGAAAATGCTTATTCTGGAAGAAAGTGTCGCTTTTTATTTCGACTTTTTAAGGGCTTTTGCTTTCGTTGCACGTCGTTCGGTGTCGTTTTCGGGCTGGGTGTTTTGAGTCGTTCTTTGATGGGGAAATGCTCGTTTGACTTATCCGAAGTTTATCATCGGGAAATATTGTTCTGAAAATGTTTGTTCGCTTGATTTCGTTTTGGGTTGCGTTGAATGGGGTCCCATTGAATTCGCGGCTTGTTTGAAAATGGACGGCGTCATTGTTGGGTCGTGTCGGCTTCGTTCATTTATTCGGACGTTTTGTTTTATGGATAGAGGATAATTTTCATTATTTGATTTGCTGAAATTTATTGTGTTTCATATGTTGGACGGTTTTATCATTGTGTTTATTTAATGAAATGTTCACATAATATTTAACTGATGCACTAAATGATTCATTCATATTCAATCAAGTCATTGTTTGAACAGTTCAAATTTTATCCAATTTCAATAATTAACGTCAAACGTTTATACATAAAATTTCCAAAATTGAATATTAAAAGGAATTACACTATTAAAAAGTCAAAAGCGCCACTCAACCGAAATACGAGGTTAATTATCGAATTAATCATTAACAATGAACATTTTCGCGAGGCTAACATCGTTCCATAATAGCGACGTGTTATTCATAAAATCTCTTCAGACATGATTAATGAGCGTCACGTTGCCGAAATAGCACGATTAAGGCATATTTTTAGCGAATTACGTATTAATAGCCATATTTAGCCGGTATTAATTTCGCGAAATAACAGCATCTCATTACCCAACGACTATGAATAGAAACAGCCTTCTTTTGCGGCCTATTCATTAATAACACCCTCAGATATAGAAACGTCAACGCGATCTGCAAACGAGCAGCCCAACTTTCGAGCCAGAGGAACAATCCATCCAAGTCACGGCTTCCGGTCTATTTCGGTTTCGGCGGCCATTTATTTGGCAGGCTGTACGACAATAGTCTGAGGAGATTCGGCCTCCCATTCACCTGTTCCTCGCTCGTTTCAGGAACGTGACGTTGGCTAAATATAGGGAAGAGTAATGGTTTTTGGGGGGTGGTTTGAGCTGGGGGTGCTCGTCTGTCTGATCGGAAATATTTTCGCGAAACGTTTCCCGCGCATCGCATTTTTCATTAATGCGAACCGAACTGACGGCTGTTCGAGGGAATAATTCTGCGAGGTATTCGCAGCGAAATGATTTATTTTTTTTTGTTGTTTTTTGCGGTTTATACAAATAAACTTGGGTCTTGTATGACATGGTTGTATGGTTTCACAAAAATGTCGTGTAATACAATATCATTCTCTCTTGAATCATCTAAATTTGCACATGCTAATAGTTCGGATGGCGAAAGATGCTATTGGGTAATATTAAAAATATTAAAACTCGTAAAGATATGGTTAAAAATTGATGAATATAAATTTCAAGCTACGATTAATTTACGCAATTATAACACATGAACTACGCTTGAAAATCGTTCAAATCGTTTAATTTCAATTCAAACACTTTTAATGCATTTTTATTTAAGTTAAAACGCTAGTTCGTTGATAAACCATTTATGATCTAAGTACAATTACCTAATTCATTTCTAATTTTTTTTTTCTAAAATCATGTTATACGTATAAAACGTGCTGTACAAAAATAGGTTACCATTCATTAACCGTGTTATGTATAATAAAACCGTGTTATAGGAGGCTTGAGTATATTAATTTTGTTTATATATAATTTTTTTGTGAATAAAAATCCTGCATCAGTGGATGATTGTAACTTTGGCGGATAGTACTGAAATATTCTTTGTGTTTGATCTTGACTTAAATCTTCAAATAAGGGATTTGCGTTTCAGTTTTCTTTCAATTGAAAAAATTGAATTATATAAATGTGATTTCATCCCGAATTATAATCATATATTCTTTATTCCCGATTTCCTAAATACATGAAGCGGACGATTTTAATATTAGATGAAAATTTATTATATACAACCGTGAAAAAGGATCATTCTTCTGATTGAATGAAACATATTTCATTATATATTAATAAAAAGTATATATTCTGAAAATAATTCGATTTCGTCAATGAAACTCTTAATATATACGTGTAAGTATATGTTTTGAGGATATAAATTTTTCGCATATGTATTTTTTATGCGAATCGCTCGTCGGCTGCTCCATATGGAAGAGATTTTCAATAATACACACATTGTATGGGTGAGTTTTCTGAATTGTTTGAATAGTGGTACTGATGGATATCGCAATCGCATATGTTGCCAGCCCCGTTGAATTTTATGGCTATGATGGTCGTTGAATCGATATGGGAAACTTTTCATAATACACAACTGTTGTGAAAAACACAAACGTTCGTGGAAAATATTCACTTTTTCGCCGTTTCTCTCGTTGGTGTATATAATTTATTATAAATAATTTTTAAATATTCGGGAGGTTTTTTTTAGCAGGAGTTTTTCATTTTTTATTTAGAAAATTGTTTCGGTAGTCTTAAGAATACTGAGAAAAAAATAAAAAGGGTTTGTTATTTGTTAGCTTTTTCAGCTTATTGCGGATCTCTTCCAATTGCAAGCGCCGCGGAGAAAAGTGCGTAGAAAATACAATTTAAAAAGGTATTGAGGAGCGATCGAGATCCATTCAATTATTGAAGAGATTTTTTTCACAAAAAAACGTCTTTTTCAACCCCCGCTTGTCCTTTTTTTCATTTCGTACTCAAAATATACCAAAGATTGAGTAACGTCGATATATCTAAATAATTTTCACATTTTATATTTCACTTGCATTGTTATCATTGTGACGTCCTGGTTTCATTTCATCTGCTGAATAAATTCTCACGATGCCGAGGGAAATTCTGAAAAATTAATATATACAACAAATAAAGCTTAACCTTTAATAATCTACGTACACGTAAACTCACATGGGCTCAGCCCAAACTTTTATTTAAAAGGAAAGATCAAAGTTAATGATATTGGAAAGAATCGACATTTCAGCGCCCATAAATATGTAAAAAGTTCAGGATAGAGCCTAAGTTGGGGTTTTAGTTCGTAAAGCCTTTATTACGTAGCCGTTTTCAAAATATTTTACAATCCTTTCGCCGTCGATAAGGACTCACTAAGACAAATGGCGCAGATCAAAGGCGCAAGAGTGGAAACTAGGAAGACGATCAGAGTTCTCTTACTCTTCCAGTCCTCGAAGGAAAGGAGGTCCTTTTAATAAATGCGAATTCACGTCCGCTCGAGGAAGCGGATCTTTCGTTATTTTCGTCTCGTCGAAGCCTCATAACGAAACAGTAAATATCCATATAGCTCTCTGGTCCTCTGGTTATTATTTGGGCTTCGGAATCGTTTGATTTGCAAAAATACGGCCCGCGAAATGCGCGAATTCGATCCCCTACCCCATTTTTAAAAGGTTTCAATTGGTATTGTTGTTTGTTTGTTTGTTTGTTTTCTTTTGTATTCGTTTCGTTCGATAATAAGAAAAATGTGAAACTCTGGAAATGCTCGTTTACCTTTCGATGTATACGCATTTTACTTATTTATCGTTGTGAGAAAATAAAAATTTCCGAGAATGAGTGTAATGGGATATTGTAATGCTCAATTCGAGCATGGTGTTATTAATAACACCTCATAAATTGAGATTTATAAAACAAATTAATATATGAATAATTAATCATTATACGCACTAATCAAATTATTTCATTAAAAAGATGTTTTTTTTAAGAATATGAAGTCCGAAAATAAAAATTTCCGAGAATGAGTGTAATGGGATATTGTAATGCTTAATTCAAACATGGTGATATTAATAACATCTTATAAATTGTGATTAATATAAAAAATTGACATACAAATAATTAATAAACCAACCAAGTTATTTCATTAACCAATTATTTGTTTTACAAAACCGAAAGAAAAACTCAAATTACAAACCCAATTACGAATATCGTGATTGAATAATTAACGCTGTTTGCATAAAGACATTTTGCTCGAATTTCAAACGTTTAATTTACTCTCGAACATGTTTCAAATTACGACTGCGCTATTTAAGTTCAAGTGTTTACGTAAATATCGCATTTCTACCATTTCGCTTCGCAACGAACGCTAATGAACGTTGCGTAAGTTGCTGTTTTATTTTTTGCGGTTTTTGTTTCGACGACTTTCCGACGTGCCTTTCACGAGCCGAACTCGTACATTTTTCTTTTTCCCACTCGGCGAAATTCTAATTTCCCGCCCATTATTCGACACATTTTCCGCGGGCTTTCCCGAGCGCCGCGACTCGTGCGGTTTTTCCGAAACGATTTCCATCGCCGTTGACAGGCCGCCTATTAATTTTTCCTTTTGTCGCTTGCGTGACAGGACAAAAATATCTCAATATGTAATTTGTCGATAAAACACGTGCTCCGTGTGACAAGCCATTACGTGGCGATTATTAAAATGCCGCTGTCTTTTTTTGTCGAAAATTTTACTCTGATATAAATATTATATAATATATCATACGTGAACTTTGTGCTGATTTGTTTTCGAGATTATCCGATATGTACGTATTTTTTAATATTGGAAGTTATCGATATGATTGTATAGTACAAACACGTGAAATAGATATTAGGGTGGTAACTTATCGTAATCCATACATATATGTTTTGAAAGATTTTCTTATTCAAATATAATATTTCATTAGTATATTTTTGCCATTAAATTATCAATTTTTTATGAGAGCTTATATACAGAGTGGTCCAGAGGTCTCCGTAAAGACTTAAAAAGGTGATTGATCATGTTATTTAGACTTTTTCAACCAAACATACTTTAGTCCAAAGTATCATAGTTTTTTGATCGTTATTTTTTTTATTTTTTAGAAAAAATCAAAAATTTCAAAATTACAACCTCTTTACGGTGACCTTTGGACCATCCAGTATTTGTACTGTTAGATATTTTGTAAAGAGTCTTGCTATAAATTGTTTTCAGTTAACTCGTTTTTATTTTCTTGAAATATTTAGAGAACAATTCGCGTGGAGATAAATAAAATAAGCCGCACACGCTAAACTATAGTGTCTAATTTGTCTTGTACTTGAAACAAAGTACAAAGGTGTAAAAGGGGAATCCCAAGAGGGAAAAAACTTATAAGAAAGTCTGAGAAAGTTTAACGAAAAATTGTCGCTCGATACTTCTTTATGTAAGCAAACCGCAAGTTACTGGAGAACTACGATTTTTTTTATATTTAAAAATAAATGGAGTTGTTTATATATGGTTGTAAATATGTCACAAACACGTATATAATTATCCATTTTGTCGAATTCTCGTAGATTTCAAAATAAAACAACGAAACGAGCCATTATTTTAAATAATGAATTATTTGCGCGAATTATGCAGACTTAACATCGTTGACGGCAAAGATGGCGAGTGTACAAACACGCAAAAATTCCCCAGGGATTATCGTGCGAAATTTAGCGATTAGTCGAAGTCGCGACACGAATGCGAACGCTGTCTCTGTTGAACATTATTTCGAAAAACATTATAATAAAAACATTTCTAAAGCCATTTGGAGTTTGAAAGTGAAACATATAATCATATCCGTTATTGTGTATTTCGCTAAATGAAACAGAAACATTTGGATGGTTTAAATTGGTGAATGTACTTGTCTTTTATTTATCTCAATAATGTGAGATTAACTTTCATGCTTACTGTTTGCTAATTGTAAAAAAATTAAATTAAGCAGTTTTTGAGGTACAGATAATTCAAAATAATTCAATAAAACTATTACGACGTGTATTCATTTTTTACGAAGTGAAATTGATTTTAACTTAGTTTTATTTTACTTTCGAAAAACATGGTTTCGCTTCTCGGAACCTTTGGTTTCCATGTGATTCCATTTGGATATTGTTGGCCTAATAAATGTATATTACTTTAGCTGTTTACTATAATAAAAAATAACGTGTTAACCCATTATATAATACATGTAAATTTACTTTCAGTATACAAACCAATATTTAAATAAACATTATTCCAAAAAAATACTACATAAATATATAAATCAAACAAAATATAATAATTTAGTTAAGTGAGGTTTTACGTAGTCAACATATAAATAAAACCAAATACATGTCACTGAAAACATTCAGCAATTCAGCATTCAGCATACTCAACTCACAATAAATACCCAAACTTTCAACAACACCAGATTCGCACATACAAAATCCGAACATTAGCAATAACCTCATTTTCCCCACACGAAACATAAACAAAATTCGATCCATCCGAACATTTCCGTTTCACCTCCAAACTCCCGATCCACTTTAGCAAAAATGGTGCACAAACATCTGGGGACGACCTCACAAAGTCCCCAGAGCGACCATCCATTACGACCAATTAATCCCGGGCCGAAGAAAGCGCAAATCTTTCACCGGACCGGCACTCGTTGCCCACATATATAAAAGAGGAAACTTTGGCTAATTTTATTCGGGTCGAACACGTACGAGGGCGTGTGTGATACACGCCGCTCTCACACACGCGTCGCTCGGAAAAGCGCTTTTCCGGGTAAAAAGGGTCGAATGATAAACACGAGGCAGTGAAACTAAAGAATTATTGCCCGAACGAAACGTCCGAAGGGGCAATCGATTAGTCTTATCGGTGGAAAATCGGACGGCTTATAGATAAAATGCTGTAAATAGTTCTTAAATGGCGCGAGCTGAAGAAAAAAGTGTCCGTATGGATGTATCATGTATGACTTTTTTCTTCGTGGGAAATCTGGTTTCGTTCGAGTTAAATTTTCTGTTTCAGAAATAAATACTGTTTTTATTTAAAAATTTTATTAAAATTTAATGTACGTATAAATATTATGTACCTTTTATTATTTTCATGAAAATTAAACATATTTTATGTTAGCATTAGCATTATAATTAAATCTTAAAAAGTTTTATTTTACAAGTAAGAAAAAGAAAATTACTCATTAAGCATTGTCTTATATCTCACGTAATGAAAATTTCACTGAAGCTAAAATAATAAATATATATTTTTTTAATAAAAATAATTTTAGTCTTGAGCAAGTAAGATATATTGTAATACAATATTTTTTAAATAAATTATATTACATTAAATTTTGAAATATATAATATCTACATTAAAACCTATAAAGTCGGCGCAAAACCAAGCGCACAAATTCGTTTTAGAAAATTTTGCAAGTTAAGCGAGTCCGATTCAGTAGACACAATTTGCCCACGTACACAAGCTTCTTCAGGATAAATAAATTTTTCCAGCGGAAAAACATCGAATCGACCTCATTTAAATTGCCTCATAAATCCGAACGTCGCTTAATTTGTTCGGATACGGATTTTTCGGAAAAGTGACTCGAACAACATCGCAACAACCCGTTGACCGCATAAATCTGCACACGATACACATCTCCCATAAATAATTTTTATATTGCCGGCGAAATTTGCGAGCATTTGAATAACGAGGTTCGCCCTCGACCCTTTTCCAAGATCTCGATTCGACACTCGGCCAATTTCGACGCGCAAAATCCAGAAGGGCTTTCGCGAGCGAGACGCTTTCCATATCTGGGTCGGATTGTTTTCGTAGCCGAAAACATTCGAAAGCTGTTAAAATATCAAATATTTACTCGGCTTTGATAGAACGGAGGGCTAATTCTTCGTTTTGCGGCGTGCTTTTTTGATTTTGGTCGCCTTAATCGCGGCGACGGGCTCCGAGGGAATATGTTCTGTTTTCGCTTTCGGAATAACAAAAGGTGAATTGAATTCGTTTGGAAAAGTTTTCGAAAGGTTTCCATTTGGGGATGCTTTTTGCACATAATGCGAAAATCAATATAAGACCGCCGAGAGTGTGATAGTGCGATGAATTATGTATGATATTTTTTTCATTATAAACCGAACCTTATATTAATTTTTATAATGAAATATCGCTCAAAGGCGATTCTTAGAACAAACTTTGATATAATAAAAAAAATACACTCGAGCCTCGTATAACACGGTTTTATATAGCATGATTTTGATATTTATAATACGGTTTATGAATCGTGTACAACACGTTCAATATGACATGGTTTTAGAAAAAAAAGTAGTTATAAATGAATTGGGTAATGCTTTACTTAGGTACATAAATTTTTTATTGATAAATTTGCATTTTAACATGAAAAAAAATGTTATAAGTGCTTATGTTGAGATATTTAATGAATTTCATGCATAATTCGTGCATTATAAGTGCGTAAATGATATTTTTTAACGAATTTTGTGTATTATTTACTATCAATTTTTAAACATATTACATATCTTAACGAGTATTTGGTTTAAAACGTGTTATCTAGTAGTACCATTTGCCATTCGAACCGTAAATATGTAGAAATTCAGGCGATTTATGGGGAAATAATTTGAATTAAACTAACAAACATTACTTATCCATAACATGTATATGTATAAATAAAAATACGCGTGAAATTCGTTGAGAAATATAATTTCCAGACTTATAATGCATAAATTACGCGTAAAATATATAAAAAAATTTAATTTAGGCACATATAATACATTTTATCTAAATACATACAACAGTATTAACGAGCTTCCATATATTTTCGGAACAAAAACCCTAATTTTATATGAACTTCAAACCTCGCATAACATGGATTTGTATTACACGACATTATCCATATACGAGGAACATCTAACTATGTTATACGAGGTTCAAGTGTACATTTTGATATTAAATCATATTTTTTTATTAAAATATTTTCATTTTTATGTTGCACAATATCGCGCTAAGTATACGTCCGAGAAACTCCGACGTACCCACGCATAGGAGTGTATGATACAATATTTCGTTCGTTCAAAGTTTTTAAAGGCGGGATATTACGGAAGGAAAAGCTCGGTCGGATATGAAAGTTTATTTTAAAGATAAGACGGCGCCCGGGGTGGGTTTCAAACCTGGCGTTTGACTCGCTGAAAGGAAAAATCGTAGGCTTTCAGCGGACGCCCGTAAAACTTGCCGGTTGATTTGAGAAATATGCAAATTCTCGTATAGCCCCGGAGAGTCTTTTGTGTTCCCGATTGGGGACCCAAAGGCGGCCGTGGGCTTAATCATTTCACGGACCTCGAATAATTTATATAAATGTGTTATATTTTCATTTTCTTTTAAATATTATTGAAATGAATTATTGTTTTGATTTCTATCAAAGCGATAATTCGAATCTGTTCAATGAACGATCATGCTGTGATTTCGATTACTGTCGCATCAGTTATTCACATCGTCAATTATTAATTAGTACGCTGATATTTAATTTATCAATTCACATTTGGTAACAATCTGTAAATTTACCTATTAAAATTTCCATTTGTTCATCAAACATTATTCAAATAATAGTTCATTTCCATGGTTTTTAATACTTAATTCATGAATATTCAATAATTAACGTATAAATCATTTTATATTTCATCAATTTAATTCGATTTAAATTTCAAATCATATCACGTAAAGTAGAGTTATGAATTCAACACAATTTGGTGTATGTGATCCTGAAGAAAAATATTCTATGTCTTTCTGAAATGTGATATAAAAAATTTTATTTAATATTTTTTAATAACTTCAACAAAAAATAAAAAAATAGAGTAACGCAGAAAATTCATATTTTAAAATAATCGAATAAATTTAAATTCAAATCAATTTACTATCCAACATTGAATCCTCAAATCCGATCAAACCAATTTTTAGCACCTCCGAATTAACAAAGCGATATCAAGAACCCGTCAACGTCCCAGCAAGAAAATCAAATATTCCACCCTCGTGCGACATTAACCCGTTCCCGAAGACATGCAAAATCGGATTCGATTACGTGTTTAGACGTAGATGGGGGCGCGATTTACAGTCTCCGTTCCGCGAGGGGCGCAGCCCCGGGGGCCCAATAAATAATCGCCGACGACTCTAACGGCGCTCCCGTTACCGCGCCCCCGATTTATGCACACCTTAATAATCCCCGAGCGGAGCCTGCGCCCCCTGCGGGGCCCCTCGAAATCCGGGGCGTGATTTCTTCGATGTTAGTGCTTGGGGGCTCTGCAGGTTTTTGGGGTTGGAGGTTTGAGGGTTGATGTTTTTTGTGGTTTGGAAGTGTGGAAATTGGATCGGCGGTGAAATGATATCGGTGGGTTGAGGGTTATTCGAAAATTTGGTAGTGTGACGGTTGAAAGTTTTTATTGGTTGGGATATCATGAAGATTACTTTAGGTGAATATAAATTTTTTGATGTATTGTTGTTTTAGATGTGGTCGAGAAAAATGATAAATTTTAAAATATTGTGCTTGTGGAAAAGTAATATGAAATATAAGTCAGCATGGTAAAAAATGTTTTTTTTTTCTATTTTTTAGTAACAATAAATATTTGGTGAAACTATAACAGAATGATAATCAAATTTATAAAAATAGATGAAAATAACAAAGCAGTAGTTAGTTTTACTGTAAAACTCTTTAATGACTTCTTAATGTAGTATTTTTTTTATTCAGAATTAGAATTCGGTGATATTTATGGATGCATAAACTAGATAGTAGAAATCAAAGTGAAATTACTCCATTTTATAAATAATTGTTAAAAAATTTCCATACAAAATCAGAATTTTTTTTTTTGTACTGAATATTAAAATTTTAAAATTGTGAATCATTTAAATGCAAATAACATATTTAGCATAATAAAATAATATAATATTTTATGAAAAAATAAGTTATATATTTTTTAGTTTTATACATTTTTTATCAAAATTAAGAAAAAAAATGAAATGATACAAAAAAAATAGAACAGCAAGCATAACCAATATGCATGTAAATTTCGAGATTCGACTGCGACATGTCGGTTTTCAGAGGCGGTATTTTCTTTGTTTGAATCAAGCCGTTCTTGAAGATTCTTCTTTAGAAGGCAATGTTCTCATGTCGGTTTTATGCGAAGATTAGCGCGTCTCGTCCCCATTGCGTTTTCCTTGAATTTTCCGCGGGTTTTCCTTAAACACGCGTTCGTTCGTTCGTTGCCTAATTGAGACATTTGATATGAATCTGGAAATTCGTGTCGGATTATATCGCACATGGGTAAACATGACTTTTGAAGATCGAGGATTTGAATTGGCTTCGTCATCATGTTTTATTTTTAGTACCTCTAGATTAATACGTTGATATTATCTCTTGTATAATATAATTCCGTAAATATTTATTGCAAGCTGTCTGATGATTTATTAATTAATCTAAAAAGTAGGCCCATTTTGACAACTTTGACTTTAAAATGACAATCTAATTTTTAGTTGTCGTAAATGTTTTAAATAAATTAAGCCGAAATTCTCATTGAGATTTAGTTCACGAAGTCTTTCGCAAAACTTTCAGAAGCCATTTGTTACAATTAAATTCCAAATTCCCGCGACTATATTCAGTTACGATTGAAAATGCAAGTCTTTATATAAACACTCTGAATAATAAGCAAAATCAATTCTTATAATCACTTAATTAATATATAATTTTTTATTGATTATCAAAACACTTTTTATAGACATTCTAGATTGGAAAACTCACCCTGAAAAACCAATTAATCAATCTGAGACTGATAAATGAACAATTAATAATTAACATTCAACATTTTCCTTCAAATTATCCATTTGTCAGTCGTCCCTCGAACAACGGCGACAGATTCGAAACGGCGCGAACAACAAACACATTTCGCGACAGAGACACGGACGAGAAGCGAATAAATACGAGTCGGCCGTGCAAAAGTTTTCCGCCGAGAGATTTTCCCGCCGAAATTTTCACCATCAATCATGGGAACGTCAACGGGCATAATAAGCGAACGCAGTCCGCGAAATCCGCCTGAAACGTGACCCCGAAACTCGCGTAGCACTTTATGGACGTCTCGAACTTTATTTAATTTTTCTGGAAGCTTTTCGTAAATATCTATAATATATATGGGGTATTTTCATATTCGAAAACTACAACAATATTGATTAGTCAACATCAATCTGCGAATGGAATTATAATACAAACGTTTCATTTCTTATCTTAATTGTAGAATTGATCATTTCAGGTTCTAATATTCATATATAATAGTTGTTTTGATTTGAACAGTTTTTAGTTAATTAAATGAAAAAAAGTAGAATTTTGTTTATGAAATATTAGGTGAATGTTCATTTTATTGATGGAGATGTTTGTGTTTAAATATGTATATTGTACTTTATAAGTTGATCTATATTTTTAGATGTTTCTTTAATGTTTTGAATGTTCAATATTTATTCGATTAATATCAACAACATTCAAGAAAATATTGTCTTAAATTTTGTATACCTTATGAAAACATTAGTAGGTCATTTAAATAAAAAAAATTAAGTCTTTCTTGAATATTAAAAGTATATTTTTTTCGAGAAAAAAACATTTAAATTAATAAAAAATAAAATACAAATTATTTTACATTAATTCTTATTCTATAAAAAAATTATAGTATCCAAAGCTTTTACAACTTCAAAATATCTAGAAATAGTCCCAGAAACCAATTTCAATTCTTCAAAATTATTAAATTATACGGATTCAAGGTGTAATATGAAAATTGAAAGACTCCTTTCCAATCTTCTTATCGTATGGTTTAAGGATAGTGGTGAGCTGTTGTCGTTGCCGCGTCCTGCGGATTTCCTAAAGGCGTCCCGACGCCGGAAAACTGACGTCGCATGAAATTCGATGGAAATTCCGCGATTCATGTGGAAAACTCCCGACGCCGGAAAATAACGATTTGTTGCCTTTTTATTTCGCTCGTTTGAGACACTCCATCGGTTCTGAGTGCTAGTAGTTTCGGCGTCGATAAAAATCGTCAAATTCCTTTTCGCACTTCGATTCGGTTGTTCGTGCAATAAATAATATACACTATTATTCCATTTGAATGAATTCAATTTAGGTTTTTTTGAATAAGATGAAATAATATTTAATTTGATATATTATTTCCGTTTTTTTTTTAATTTTGGTAAACTATGAAATAAAATATTTTCTATTTTTTATGAGTATGAATATGGAATTGTATGAAATTCAATTTTAAAAAGTTTATGTTAAAAATTTATTTTCTAGGAATCCAGAATAAAACGTTTAGTTTAATACTGCTATCAAAGTAAAGAGCAAAAGATACAAATTCTTTCTGTATATAAAATTAAAGGGAAAACGTATTATTCTTATCTACTTTATCGAAGGATTGGCTAAAGGTTGTCGGGGTGATTTCTCTCGTAAAGGTTAAAAGTCACGAGCAGTAACTATAACATATGTTAATCGAGTTCTTCTTTTAAAACCATCTTAGACGTTTTACTATTCTATAAATACCCAGTCAATAATAGAAACCGACTGAATATTTACAAAAACGATTACTTCCCTCATCTAAAAACTAAACACGCATTCGCACAGAATCAGTTCACAATTTCCAAACTTAACTTATCAACACTCAGAACGATTCCCCTATAATACAACACACATTCGAACGCAACCATACACATACACGGCAACGTTTGAAACTTCGCAAATGGGCAGACATTAACGAAATTGTGACGCGAAACGAAACGACTTCGTACCCTCGAAGTCCTCGTCGGGAATCCGGGAATATTTACATTCCCGGATCGCGCACAAACACACACACTCCGACACTCGAGCGGAGCAAGTTTCGGTTTATCGAACAAAGTTCGAGCCGTGAGACGAAGATCAAATAATGAAAAAAAAGGTCCTCTTCGGCGGCGATAAGCCGAACCCTGAGATAAGTGAACGGGCGCCTTTGGTGCGGAAAACAAATCCTCATTTCGTAGGAGACGCGGTATTAGTGTCTTCGTAGTGTCTATGTTGTGCCTGTGTGGTGTTACGTGGTATTTACGTAGTATCTACGTGTGTTCATCTGGGTTAACTTTGTGTATGCGTGTATGTGTGCTTACGTAGGCGTCGTGCTTTTATGGCTAAAAAGCTCTCGGCGTCTCTAGTGTTTAAGCCTCGTCGTAGAATTGTCTAAAGTGACTACTTCGCAGTGTCGCTATTAGCTAGATCTGCAATTTTTATTGTGTTTCATGTCATTTTCGGTATTCGTATTGTTTTGAGAATTAGCTTTTATTCATGTTATTAATATAATACAAATGTTTCTATAAATATAATTTGCGCTACGAGTGAAATGTACTTAAAGGAAAATTTTCAAGTTGTTAGTTTCAACAAGCTTAAAATAAGTTTCTTTTTCAATTGTACAACCAATCCTCTTTTTGCATGGTTCCAAAATAGAATGGTTTAAGGAAGAACCGATTATTTCTATACCATGGTTTTTTTACTTCAACACGCTATAAAAAGAATATTATCATACCACAATGTTTATTCGGTGCAGGCCGTTATAATTATATGTAATTTTAGTTATTAAATTAAAAAAATCTATGTATTATGACGATTTCACATATTTTTTATAAATCATTATACTTTTGTATGGTAGTTCATCTAAATATACTGATGGAACATATTTCCAATTTTTATCGAACGTATCTCCAATGTAAAAAATGGATTAGGTACATTTCATTTCAAATTGTAATTCGTAAATACACGAAAATATACATACAAATATCGGAAATAAAAAAGGGTTCAAGTGTCAAAAAGATCAAAATCGGTTCAAAATCGGTTTTTAATAGTGTGTTGGTTGTATGCGTTACTACGGCTATTTCTTCACAAAATTCGTTGTATTTATTATATCTCAAAATCTTAAAAATTGCACTTAAATCCAATTTTTTTATTTCTGATATTCATGTATTAAAATCAAAATAACAATTACAAACAATTAAGTGATAAAAAACCTAATCATAATCATTTTATTAATCATTATAGATGGTGACTACGGAAGATGGTGCTCCAACAACGGCGGCAGACCAATCCGCCGGCACTTTCGGAAAACTTCGTCAAACGCTCTCCTCGTCCCTGTTAACGGCACAAGACAGAGGTAAGAACAATTTCCAGGAAAATCTGCATGAAATGAATGCTGCGAAATAAATTTTCGTAGTGGGCATACGTGGCTTTTTCCCCCCCGTTTGTAACAAAGTTTCGTGGATTGCCATCACTCCTGCTCGAGTGGCTCGTGTCGAGTTTTAAATTCCTCTGGAAATTCCCCATCATCCGTCTCCGGCCTACGTGGGTTTTCTCTCTTGACCCAAAAATATGCAAAAAGCTCCTCGCAATATTTAAAACCAACCGGCAAGGGTGTGCACTTAAACCTCTTACCAACCTCCCTTGGTACTCTCGCCAGTACATCAAATATAATAGCGAGTAGTTTTAACGTGTCGTAATTCATTGTGGTGAAGCTTTTAAAATATTCATTTCACGGAACAAATTTTTATATTGATGTATCATATTTTCCTTCTTATCATCTGGATTAATTTTTAATATAAAAAAATCAATCGATGGTTTAGTCTTATTATACGTTTCAGTTCAAATAACTATAATTAAGCGAAATTGAATATAATCGATTCTTGAATAAAAAGATTTATAACACTGGGTTAACTTAACTGGTAACTTTTAAAATACTAATTTTTTTGCTAAACAAAAATATTTGAGGGGCTCGGCCGTAAATAGTGCTAAGTCAAAATCATAAAATTGAGTTTCTTTTATTTACTACAAAAATTGATATTTTTTTTATAGAAATTAATAATCTATTCCACATTCTCTCAAAAGATGACAGTACTATATCAGGTTACTCTTAGTTTTATTTCCATCTTAATATATGTAAACCGTTTTTTGAAAACTGTTTGTCTTAATATCTCCAAAAGTGGCGAATGTCGCTTAGTAATATTTATTGCCGAGCCCCTCATTTGAAACCTTCCATAGAATTGTTAAAAAAATCGTTCTACAATGATATAAATTTACCGAATTTTTTCACCGCAGAACCAATTCAAACCGATAAAAAAAGAAATATTATACAATAATAATAATAATCATAGTAATAATGATCGAAATGAAGAGATCCTTCCTTAGAATGCGATTCAGGTATTACGCAGGCATTTCATGCCCGACTCGATCCGAAGGTATTCGCGCGATATTTTCATTGAAATTCCTGTCTAACCGACGGCTTCATAACTCGCGGTTTTAACCCTTTTGGTGCCGGCCGAAAATGAGAAAAAATCCCACACACGAAAATATAGCTGCGATAAATATTTATATGACTCGATAATATGTTGTTTATGAGGGAATGAACTTTCGCAACGTAGATTTACTTCATTACAGAACTATATTACATATTCAAATCGGTTTGTATTTCAATATGAAATATTTTATTTGGGAATTAGATATATTTCAATGTATCATATTATTATCCTTTTATGCGTTATAACGAAATTTTCTCAAAAAGCTATATACTTTAATTATGTGAAACATATTTTACATTATGACATTTCAAGATATAAAATTTACCTTGTTAATCATTAGTTTACGATATATAACTTTCACACTCCAAATTTAATGTCATACAAACCAAATTCAACCATTGGAAAGTTATTATTGAGACCATTATCATAGTAATCTATTCTTCAATTTGACTATGATAATCTCACAATCAATTAGTGATTTTCAAAAAATTTTACATACATACTTAATTACATTTTTAATGATTAAATTTGAAAATTAGTACCATGGATACATGGGTAGCTAACGTTTAGTAAGTATTTCCTATGAAATTATAATAAAATATTAAATAGGCCCGATGTTAATAACATCGACTGTGGATTTGTTAAGAAACGGAAAACGATTAAATTTCAAAACCCAAAATGTATACACGACTTAAATATTTAATGAATAAAATCAAAATAGTTCATTTGTTATTGCCGATTTTCGAACTTTTTTATAGAACAGGCGTGAAAGATGTTCATAGTGTAGCAATTATAGCCATTATTTTAATAGGCATACAGGCTAAATTGGAATACATTAGAACTCGGGTAGTTAGTAGGTAATAAGCATCATATTATAGACGTTATCTGTATACACATAAAGACCATAATATTCTTTATAATGTCGCGAGCTTCATTTGAACATACACACAGACCCATAAACATACACACATAAATCCATGATTATTATATAGGAGATTGAAAAATGATGAAAATAAAATTCCAAGAAAAAAAAATGAAGTTTAAATTGTCGAATTTGGAATGTAAAATCTGTATTAATCATAACGTTTTTTCATCCACATGAATTTTTCAAGATGAAAATAATAAAACATACCCATCATACGAAAAAAATACAACGTACAATATTACAGAAAGATATTATATAATATTATATTTCAAAACGAGAACGAAAAATTTCCAAGAATCCAAAGATTCCAACTCATACGACCCTTGCAAAATAAAAAATTCAAACAGCGACAGCATTTTCACTATGACACGACATCCCCAAACACACATAGAAGCCTTCGGATAAAGCCACCATATATCCTCCGGTCTGGAGGACTCGGATCGTTTTTAGCGACATTGCATTTTATGCGTTCCGTGACGTACGGGCTTCGATCAACCGACGCGGGATGCACTTTCGAGGCTTTTTCAGTATTTTCAGCTTTTTCAGACGGTGCATGTTCGAGTGTTGCACGTGCGCTTCTAGTCGGTCTGACTCGCGTCGTAAAGTGAACGTAAAACGCGGCCATTTTTGTTTTTCGAAATATATTCGCTCGGTTGCTATTGCGGTTTAGTGTAATGAAAATTGGATCCGATGTGTGTGTATGTGTGTTTTTATTACTTGAAAGGGTTCTCGGTGATTTGCTCGAGAACAATTGTGTGAATGTGACGTTGTTTGTGTTAAAAAAATTTCGAATTGCAATGTGATTTGTTAAAAAAATTATTATTGAGTAGACTATTCATGGTAGGAATGTTATTACTGGTAAATGACGTAAATAACAGGTCGGTATTTCAAGTAAGATTTTTTCGGTTTTCCTTTACTTTCTTCCGGTTTTATTTCAATATTTAATGAATCGTTAATATTTACCGGAAGAACGGTAATTAGAAAAAAATACCGAATTACCGGTATATAAAATTTTTGGTAAATCTGACATCCCTAATACATAGCATTTATATATTTTTTTTATTCAGGTGATAAAAATAATAAAAAAAATACATTTAATCAACTACGTAAAGACAAAGCAAGTTTTAAATTTATAAAAACAAATTTTTCGAATAAAAATAACTTCAAATAAAAGTAAAATTGTCGCCTTGAAAAACATGATGAAAATAATTCACTCGAAAAAGTTTCGAAGTGAACTTTTAATTTAATAACAATTTCGAAGAAGTTTTTTTCAAATACACTTATCTTGCAGAAAATTATATTGATGTTTTATTTACGATTTTCTAATATAATAAAAGCGAAATTTTCACAAATAATAAGAATTTTGATTATACTATAATACAGTATTATTCAAACTTGTTGAATTATATTTAAAAACACACTCTAATTGAAAATAAAGATCAAAAGTAACAAAAAAACCAAACTAGTATAATATAATATTTCATTAATTGAATTTTTCCATCCACATTTGATAGTCCTACAAAAAAATACACATCATAAACTCACTCTATTATATATACGACATTTTTACCAATATAACACATCCAGATCGTACCATACAGGCATTTTATATATAATATATAAAAGCTTCCATGGGAGCCTTTCCTTCGGGAAGCTTTTGCATTATGCGAAGCTCTCGAGCGTCGCAGCGCTATTTTAACTTCGGCTTCTCCTCCATATTGAATTCGGTACGTCGTAGTCAACGAATTTCGAATTTAAGTTTAACGTCAAATTAAACTATCCTCTTTAAGTCGGTGGATGTTCCGTTTTTAGTTTTTATTGCATTTTCGCGCCGGATGTAAATAAGCCGAGTTACTTTTCACTATTCAAACGTTTATTGATTCAAAATAAAAACCGATCGAAACACAAATAATTTTACGGCACGTCGAGCTTGAAAATCGAACGCGCTTAATCGAAAACAAGCGACACGGAAAATGCAGGTAAAGGTCGAAAGCGATTTTCCATCACGGCAAAAAAAAATAACATCTACATCACTTTAATTGGCAACGGGACAGAACCTCGCATTGTAGCCTTTGAACTTTTTAATTGTCATCGTATCGGACGTCCCGACAATGGGGCCAGTTTTTCTCGGAAGACGTATTCAATTCATCTCCTGGACCGACTCTTAGGGACTGCAGAGTCCCTTTCGCAATTAAACTCGATTCAAAGTAGTTTTCCGAAACGAGATCGTGCCGGCGAAAGCCTTATCGAGGCAACCGGCTTCGCACGGCAAAGTGTGCGCGCTCCGTAATTAAAACGGGACCGTGACTTTGGACGTATCCATCCTTCGATTTTCGTGGTATGGGTTTGTTTAGTGTTTTCGTATTATGGTGTGGTCTGGGCCTAAAATGGTCCCCGATAAATGCGTTGGGCTTTTATAGATCGCGATTGGGCGATCGTTAAAGTTTGGATACGGTATTGTGTGTGTTTTGTTGTTGTTGTTTGCGTTTTAGGAATGCTTTCGATAAAACGGAATGTTGATACGAGGTATTTGTGATATTAATGTGTTTAGGGTTTTATTGATGTGTAAACGGTAATGTTGGTTTAATGAAAGCCGTGCGTTTATTAATATTAATTTCATCGTGTTGTAAACTTTTTTTGAAACTTTACGATGTAAATTAAATATACTTTTCATAATATTTTGTTGAATATAGATTTTTTATATAAATATTAATTAGCAATGAAATTTTAAGTGAATTTCAAATTTTTTTTGTTTAATCGTTCAAATCAAGTTTCATTGTTAAATGAAATACCATTCATTTTTCTTTTATTCAGAAATTTCAATTGAAATATAAAACTTAAATAAATACCTTGTTTTCTATTTAGACTCGAATGGAAAATAATAAGATAATTTCACTAATAAAACTGTGACAAAGAAAATTTATAATTTTATACGTTCGTTGAGTATTTATGGCCAGCTGCGGTATCAGAATTAAACCGCTCCGAAATAAATTACATTTTTCCCCAACAAACAAAACCGAAACAATTTCAGAACGATTTCGGCGCAAACGCTTTTTAATTTCCCGAATGCGTATAAATTCATTTAAAATTCGCGCGCGGCAATGAATAAAAAAAAAGAGAGACGGCAAACACACCGCCGATTATTTGGCGAAATTGTGCAGAAAGCTGCGCGTTTACGACACGTTAAAGTTCCGAACTCAGGTTTCGGACAGTGGCTTTGTGCGTAAAAAAGGGTTATTTCATAACCACCGTAAAACGTCTGTTTGTGTTTTTGCACTGTGGCTTTTCCATTCCGCTGTAGATTTTCCAGCTTTCCATCCCTTGTTTTACCCGCGTTGACGACCGTCAATAATCGTAAAAGTCAACCGTACACATTTCATTTTAAGTCAGCGGTTTTGCCTTCGACTATCGTCCGTGACACATTCAATATTTAAACAAGATTTTGTCTGCGAGATCCACGTATGAATCACTTCAATTACCATAAATAAATTATCTTTACGTGCGCCGATTTTGCTCGGCGTATCCATTTGGTGTTGTGATAAATTGTACAGAGAAAAAAATCGATTTAATCATGTCCATCGTTAGCTTTATGATTGATAGATTTTGAGAGAACGGAAAAAAGTCATTAGCTCACTATAATAGCTGACATTTGAGTAATGATGCCGCATTTAGTTTGCCAATTTTCCTGCGTTAATATGCAAATGTGGGAGAAAAATTCGTTTTTTTTTTTTTTTCGTCAGCGAAATTTCGTATCGATGATGAAATTTTTAGGTTTTCTTCGACGAATATTTTATCGACTAATCGACTAGACACGAAAATATACTAGCCAAGTTATAAATTAACTGCGCGAATTTTCTAACAATGTATTCTCTTGTTCGTTACTATGTCACTAACGAATTTGAGGGGGAATGTCCGAAGTTATCGATCAAAGTCAACTTATTAGAAGTTTACAAAGTACCAACTATTTATATCTATATACGTGAGCTTATAAGTAACTCAATTTCGCGTAGACAGAATTCAGTTGTATTTTCTGCCGCATATAAAGTTGAATTTATTTAGTCTATTGTAAATATAAAAAAATGAATCGCTGTTTGGCATCGTACTAAAACTCGAAAACGCTTGACCGATTTGGATATTATTTTTTTTTATTTTGTTCGCTTTGATTAACAGGCGGTTTAAAAAGATAAATAAAAGGGAGATTCCTAAAATAAGATAATAAATAATATAATTTTGTATGGAAAAGTACATCGCCACGCCGCGCCTCACCGCGTATTGATTGTGGTGTGTGCAAAACGCATGGTTACAACGGGAACCAAGAACCGGAAACCGGGAATCGGGAATCGGGAATCGGGAATCGGTAATCGGTGTATACAGAACTCGTAAAGATAACGGGAACAACGGGACAAAGGGCGCTATTTTAAGATGAAAAAAATCCAGTATTTAGAGTCAAAGATCTATCGTTTGTTGGCGACAGATCTTCTTATATACGTGTATTATAATATATGCGAAAACGACGGGACGTACGGTCAGCTTATTTTTAGCGAAACTAACGAACAGCGATTGTAGATGATATGAAATTCACCGGGTCAACTAGTTTAAAATAAAATATTGATAACATTTACACAGAGAACAGATAGTCAAATTGATTGAAATGATTTTCTCCGAAAAATTATACCGTAAAAGTTTCCTGCGCGAGACGTCACGATAATAGAAAGAACGAAAGACAAAATCTGCATTAACTGTCAACGCACATTATTATCGACACAACCAAACATAAACACAACACGAAAAATACACTTTCACAACACAAAATTCAAAAAAAATCGA
>JAOXNN020000036.1:3196620-3210025 GCA_028571205.2 Hydropsyche betteni | reverse complement strand
CATTATTATCGACACAACCAAACATAAACACAACACGAAAAATACACTTTCACAACACAAAATTCAAAAAAAATCGAAAAACCCCTCACGTCCAACACCTCACAAATTGAAAAACTCCATTCGGCAAACCGTACGAACGAAAACTCACACACACACGCGAACCCGTTCAATTTCCAAACATAATAAGCCCGAAAAACCATACATATATAACCTGGCTTCTTTTCAGTCAACAAGATGTCGCCGCGGCCATCCCTGGTGCCCGAGCCGGAGGCTGAGCCCCCATCGTCGACGCCATCCCCGGCCCCCACGCCTACGCCCCCGCCCCAGGCCAAAGCTGACTCCAGGTGAGCTTTTGTGGGGGCCCCCCGACGCCTGTCCCCGCCCGCTGCTCACCCGGCCCACGTCCGCTTAACTAACCTGGCTTTTGGATTTATTAAAGTCGACCTACCGCACGCCCCTTAATCCGAGAGCCGTCGAATAATTTAAGTTTGACATACACGTTGAGTTCGCGTATTAGCTTTGGGAGATCGATTGCTCTGTGGAGTTGTGTGTTCGGATCGATGGCTTTTTAGGTGTGTGCGGAATAGTGTTTGTATCGACGGTGGTTTTTTAATTTTTTTTTTGTAGATGGTTGAAATCTTGCGTGAGAAAATGATTGGTTTATGTTATGTGTCCAGTTTTTTTTTGTGTTAAGAGTTTTCGGGAGATGTCGGTTTTGTTTTGTATTAACTTTTAGTTATTATTGTTGTTGATTTTCGATTATGATTGCGAAAGGTTTTGATCGTTTTATGCATAGTTGGTGGTTTTTGATTGGTTTTTATCAAAGCAGTTTTTTCCAGAGAAAAATTAAGTATATCTAAAATTTGTTATATTATAATTTTATTATATTCATTACAATTTTTTAGTTACTAATCGTTTTTTTTTTTCACTTAATAGATACTATAATAAAAACTCAAATAAAAAACGATTACAAATATTTTTATTTACTAAAATTCATAACTTTAAACTAATTAACATTAAAAAAAAAACGCTTTTTGTATCATTAATTTTTCTAAAAATTGAATAAACAGATTATTATATTTTCTATCTAGAAAACTTTCAGAATTAATTTAAAATTTGCTCAAAATTGAAACAAAAGCTTCCTGTTCATAAATAAAATTCATTTTCTAAAAATTTTATTATGTGTGTTAAGAAAAATCTTATTCCATCCCACGTATCAAAAAATAATACTAACACACCTCGAGTTATTGAATTAATATTCATTATACTTTAGACAACTTCTATACTTCATAACAAAATAAATCCGAAGCATGTTCAAAGCAATAACGAGAATCTGCACTTTGAGCCCGCTTGTAATTTCATACGTAGATGCACCTCACCATGCACGGAATAAACGACGAAATTTCATAATGCGCGACACTAAATTTCGCAAAGTTGCACGTTAAACTTCGCGTAACGCAATTTCAGCACATTCGCGGCTATATTGTGTGCGCACGTACGCTCTGAAATTGTGATCGTCGTTATTGTGAAAACTTGCGTCGGCCATTATGCTGCGAACTCCCGGTTTGCGAGTCTGCAACTATGTCGCGACATCATACGAGGTCAATTCCGCGATGTGAATGTCCGTGCTGAAGCAAGCAAATTTGTTTTTCAGGGATCCGTCGAAGCCTCCCAGTCGCGCCGGCGCTTGCAGGGTTTGTCTGAAATCTTTTAAGCCGGACGACTTTAGCAAAACGTGTAAAGAATGTCAACAGAGAGTTTGCGAAGATTGTGCCAGTTATTCTAAGCTCGATGACAATCAAGATCCTGTAAGTTTTTATTATAAATTATAATTTTTTTTAAATGTATTATTTGGTTCCGCAAAAACGTTGTTTAGTACAAATTCGTGTTTTACGAGGTTTGATGTTCATATGATATAAAATTAGAGTTTATGTTCCAGAAATATCGAAGTTGGTTAATACCTTTTTTTGAATAAACAATACATGTATATCATCATTGTCGACCCGTTTTGTGCTCACTGCAGGACAAGGTCTCCCCATCAAATATTGGGGGTCTAAGCTATATACCTTATCCGAGAGCCAATCTCGTATCGAAAAAAATATATAAAATATACATTTACGCATATAAATAAAATTCATTATAAGTGCTTAAATTGATA
The DNA here is from genome assembly GCA_028571205.2 of Hydropsyche betteni. Taxonomy (NCBI): domain Eukaryota; kingdom Metazoa; phylum Arthropoda; class Insecta; order Trichoptera; family Hydropsychidae; genus Hydropsyche; species Hydropsyche betteni. The sequence goes on along the minus strand of JAOXNN020000036.1, from coordinate 3,207,867 downwards.
TTCTTGATGAATTTTATGCATTACAAGTCCGCAAACTAGGTTTCTTAACAAATTTCGTGCGTAGTTTTTACGTGTGTATTGTTAGGAGATTATCTTTGATAGTTTTTACATTTTTTTTTTCATTTATATTGTCTAAATTTGCACATGCTAACAGTTCAGATAGCAAAAAGTGCTACTGGACAGGATTTAAATCCAAAACTCGTTGAGATTTTGTTAAAAATTGATAAACATAACTTCCAAACTACACGTGAAATTCATTAAAAAAAATAATTTATAGACTTACAATGCATAAAGTACGCATGAAATTCGTTAACAATCTCAATTTAAGCACTTATAATGCATTTTTATCTATATACTTATAAATTCAATATAAAATTCGAATCTGTCAATAAATAAATTATTTACCTCAGTGAAGTACTACCTAATTATAATAATATTGAATCATTTTATTTTTCTAAAACCGTATAATACAAAAATAGGTCGTATTATATAAAAACGTGTTTACACGAGATAATTTAATTTAATATCCTTCAATTTTCAGGACGATTGGCAATGTTCAGTATGCCGAAGGAAATTAGCTTCGAGGGCCGCAGCAGCAGTACCGCAAGGCTCGACAGACTCCCTTTTGGAGGTGCCGATGGCGGAGACCCTCGCAAGGCGTCACTCTGATGTCAAACTGGGTGGGGCCACCAGCTCGGGGGGCTTAGCCCCTCCGAGGAGCCCCGAGCTCAGGAGGCACTCGGACGTGTCCCCGGCCTCGCTCAAGGAACTGGAAAAGGTGAATTGTTTTGAAAGGTTATGTGTTTTGGCGTGTGTTGAGTTTGGGGCGATTGTAAAGTTTCCAATTGACCTCGTGGTCCAGGTCGACGGCTCGAGTTGGGGATAGGTCATTGTCGAATGGTGTGACCCGAGGTCGAGTTACGCTGAGGTCGTCCTGGTGATAGTTTCTATTTGTCTGAGTCAATTTGATTAAAGCGTGTCGTTAGTTTGGGATATTTTGGCGTGGCCGTAAACGAAAAGTTATTTTTTCTATAAAAACTTATACAATTAGATTTGCGTCGTTCTAGACATTTAATTGGTTAAATTTCTTTATGAACTTTTATGCAGCAAAAATACAGCTTATTTATTGGAATCAACGTGTAATAATCAACTGCCACGCAAACAAATAATTGGTTCGTTATTAAAGAATAAAAATTTAAAAATTTAATTCGAAAATATTACCCTGTAAACCGTTTGCCAACTTCCAATATAGACCTTGTTTCCTAGAAATTCGCATTTCGTGCGTTCTATACCTTCGCCATGAAGGTCAACTCGCGGAAAAACATATTTCGTTATTTTTTTCTCATCTCGACATTCCGTATGCCTCTTGGCAAGCAAGATCTTCGCAATTGTTTAGTCAAAATTAAATGTAGAGTTCCCAGTAAATGTAATTGTGGCGCTTGTAGTTTCGCCTAGTGCTGCTGGTACTCAACCAAACCAGTTCAGGAAGCTGGCATTGAGTAAGGTGCTTGTAACAGATAGAATATGGGCTTCTTCTCCGCCAACCTTGTAAAGTCAAATCATTCAAATCACTTCAAATCCGATTAATAGCATAAATCGACAGTAAAGCGCTTTGCGCATGTGGGAAATTATTTACACACGAATATGAAAAGTTTTCCCAGTGCATTTGCCAGATTTCCATTGACTTCCATCGTTTTATTTGCACGCTTTTCCAATGTCAACACCGCGTACGTAAACAGCGTCAAAAATAACGCGATAAACGATTTTACTAGTCGCACTCGCTCTGACTTTCACCGCAGAACAAACGGAGGTATTCTTGCTTACTTTTTCAATTATTTGTTCTGTACAAAATCTAGGATTCAGACCCGATAAAGCGACAGTGTGTATATACACATTCTTGCCTCCATATATTATTATTTACGAACGTCGCGCCTCGTCTAGGCTGTGTTTATTATCTGAGCGGTAACGTCGTTCCATACAAATTGCGTAAATAATGTGAGTGGGACTTATGGATTCTAAAAACGCGCGCGACATAAATATTAATGCCGTACGTGTATATTAATGGATTATTTCATATACGAATGTGCGAGCTTCAATGAATTAGTGCGGTGTTTGTGTATTAATGAATCATAGTAGTGTGATGTAATTAACAATTTCGCGAAATATTCATGAGCGATTTTTTTAAATGGAGTAGTAATATATTTTTGAATAAAGTGAATGAAAACTCGTTTTTATTTCAAAAGTGAGTGAAAATGGAACTCTTTTAAGCTTATATTACATCGTTGGTATATCAAGATATATTTTTACGCAAAACAAGCATTAAATCTAAAAAACACGTTTAATTATAAGCTTATTATTCTCCCTCTGACGTAACTCTTCTTAAGAAGCGACTTTGTTTTTTCAGCGCTTTTGAAATTAATGAAACCTTTCCGCTCGTTTCTGAAATAAAACGAAAAACGTATATATACAAAGTATATGCGGAAAAATGAAAGAAAGCTTGTATAATATTCATCGTTCCGATGAAAACTACCCCGTGATTGGAGAGTGCTTCGTCTCTTGCATGTCCTGCATGTTCCTGCTTGTAATCTACTACCTCTCTCATAAATGAATTACAACTAAAGGGAACAAGAGAGGTGGTGGAAAACTCGACAAACGTTTTCTTGGAAAATATCATCCTTGTCATAAATTAAATACGAGCTTTCTATTGTGCATATATATTCAAAGCCGCGCTTCGCTTCCAGTTGGGAATATTTCATTGTTGAAACTGAAGCCGCCGCGAATCACCTCATCGTCTCGGCTTCTTGTTCTTCTTCTTCTCGTGTGTATGAAGTAGAATAACTCGTTGGCGTTTCGGCCGATGTGCCTGGCTAAACTTGCTGATTTAATTCAGTTATTTGAGCGATTAATTTGATTTATCGTCTCGTATTTCATGCGAAGGTGTGTGCTTACCTCGGCATGCGCGCGCTGGCCCTTTTCCTAGTATCGGATGATCCGAAAAATTACCGCCTTCGAGCCCATAAATTGCGATTCCGTATAATTGCTTTCATTATTTCGATTCCGAGCCCTATTTATAAATAAGACCTACCGAATGGCGCCGAAGAGAAATTTATCTGCGCCAAGACGAAAAAATCAATCCACTCAAATATAACATTTACTATACATAGTATAATATGATACGACGCAATTTTATTTAACATGCTCCGTTTCATTTATGATAGTGATAAATTTTCATATGGAGAAAATCTACTTTATACCGAGAGTTCAAGGTTTCCAATCTAGTATAAATGAATAAAACAAGTTAATTACAGTAATACTATTAAATTTTCATTGTTTAGTTGAAAGGCGGCTCGCCGGCTATAAAGGGTTCCATGGTCGATTTGGAGCTGAGGGGCCGTGGTGGTCGCAGTGGAGCTTGTAGCAGAGCAAACAGCCCTCCGAGGACCAATGCTTTGGGACCTGGAGCATTGCCTGTTGCTCCAACCAGTCGCAGAGGCTCTCGAGTGGTACCCAGACAACGCTCTTGTGATGATGACCTTAACTTAAATGCTCCGACTACTCCTCCGGATGCTCTCGGATTGCCGGCTCCTATGCCTAGAAGGTATTGATCGAAGCTTGATTTTTTTTAATCGTTTTTATATTTATTGGTTGATTTGTTTTTAAGGGCTTCTGCGTATGATGTATTCGCGCCGGGTTTATTAGCAGCCGGAGCAACAGCTGCAGCTGGTACTGTGCCTGGTGGTCCACCTTCCAGACGAGCTTCATTTCGTATAGCTGCTGATGATGAACCTTCCAGTCCAGATCGTCCACCCACCTTGCTTGTAGATGAAGATAGAAGACTGCGAAGACGCGGCAGTCAGCTGTGAGTCAATAAATCATCCCTTTAAAAAACAATTATATCATGAGTCGATTTGAAATGATTAGTGAACTTTTCAATATTTGTGAAAAAGCCATTCCCTAAACGAAAATGAATATCCAACGTTAATTAACTTAATCAAATTTGAACGAGTTATATAAACTGAAAGTCTAACGTTCACAACGTAATGGCAATGCCATGCTTCCAGGAAAATAAACATTTAATTATTTAAAATTCCGTTCGCAAAACTTTTGCGACCGGATTTTCACAGTCCGCTGATGTTACGTTAACAAAGTTTTTCGCAAAAAAAAAAGCATTTTGCGAATGAAGGGGTCAATTTTTTTCCACACATGTTCCTCAATTCGCTCCATTGTATTCGCGAATTGCGGTCACACGAAATTCAGCAACAACTTCCTGGACCCCAACTCGAATTATGTTCATTAAACTATTTTTAAACACGAACAAATCCCGTCTGAGCGGTCTTGAAGTGGCGGCGTGACCGCTTTTCGCAAACTTTCCCGGAAAGGGACCGTCCTTTCGGATCAAGAACACGGAGCTGAAACGTGGCAAATCAGTCCTGTCGTCGGAAAATTCAGCTGAAATCGACTACTCGAAGCGACCCACTTATTTACCTGAGATCAACGCGACCTAGTCGACCGTATAATTGAATTTCCAACCGAAGTTTACCCACCGAGTCGATCTATCTCCGAGATCCTGCACCGGGCTGCATCCTGACGATAATTTTTCAAGCGACAGCTCGGCGTTAATACCGGATAAGGGTTTTCGTTTTTGGCACGTTTAATTTTGATGAATTAATCTGGGGGAACAACATGCTGTCAACACGGCGACTCTTCGGAGGCTCCGCGCCGCTTTCCGCCGAACAAAAGTTAGATTTGACTTACGGGGATTTCAATAATCCCCATGAAAATCTCGTTCGCGCAAAGTGAAAGTTTAAGACCTTTGCGAATACATTTCCATGTATACAAAGTGTTTGCTCGCTCGGCGTATTTGAAGTAGCTCTGCGCAACGCTTCAACGTTTATTTTAGACGCTGATATAATAATTTTTGTTTCTTCGCGTATTAAGCGAGTGCCTCGGAATATATATAATAATATGTCAGAGTGGAATTGAAATTTCTTATGATTATCACATATTCATTAACGTAAATTGTGCCTTGGAATTTAATAGAATTCTATTTAACAACAGTAAACATCAGAAAATTTCACTATTTATGCATTGGGGTGTTGAAGAGGGAGGAGGGTAAATTCCAGGACCCGTGAACAACTTAATAAAGAAAAAAAAAAAACACCTGTGATACTAATTTTTTTTTTGTTTAAGTAAATTTGGAATCCGGTCCCGTATAAAAACCCCCCAAACATGAATGCACAAATAACAATTTACTTCAAAAACAAAATTAAAAAGCACCTAAACGAAAACACAAAAACTTTTTTCACCAGGGCGCAGAATTTCAATCTATGGCCCTATTTATATAATACTTGTAATATAATAGTGATAATTTTCTATTTACTTTCAGTCCGGACATAACGGCATTGGTGACACGAGGTGCGATTCCAGCAACTCGCGCCGTACCTCCAGCGGTACCAGTTTCAGTCGAAGTCTCAAAACCCGGCTCACCACCATTGCCAACACGTCAACAATCAGTAGACGGCGAAGCCATCAGGATCGTCATCCACGACGTGGATGGAGCCGGAGCAGCCAGACGACGAGTACTGCTGCGTAGAGATCCAGCCGACAAAGCACACAGAAGTACGACTGCGACGATAAATTTTCAATTTTCAACGCGCGCGGATGACGCGGTCAACGGTTCCGTCCGACGACAATCAAAATACAATTTCGCTTAATCCCATACACGTATACGTTTTACGGCGGAGCATAAAACGCGGCCACGTACCGCGCGCAGATCCCTTTATATGGAGTGCGACGCGAGGTCGTTATCCGGGGACCTGTTGCTGGAATTTTCGCACCTACGCGAACACATTTCGATGTGTGCTACGGGTAGGCTTTGGTGGACGAAATGATGTATCGGGGGCGGATTCCTGTGGGCCTGCGCCCCTCGGGGGCGTCGGTAAGACGCTTATGGCTTGCGGGGGGCGCAGCGCCGCAAACCGCGGCGTTTCTAGATATCGAGTTTCGGTTTGGGATTCGTAATTGTCAATGTGCTTTGTGTGAGTGTCGGGTGTGAAGGGGTCGATTTTGTTGGGGAGGATTGTGTTCGGTTGGACTGGTGGGTGAAATCATTTTTGGGGTAGGTGAAATCATTTATATAAACCTATCGTGATTTAGTAAATTTTCATTTTCGTTTCACTTAAAAGCTCTGTAATTAATTTAATTGACTGAATTCGTTCGAGTTTTATATCGAAAACAATAATTATATCGTTTAATTACGGTTCGCGTATTTCTTTTATTATTTTTTTTGCGAATTTCTTACGGCTATCGATTTTAATTCGACGCCAAAGCATTCCGTTAATTGTCCGTAGCAGACGTTATACGGGCAAGGCTTACATTTAAACCCAATTAAGTCCCATTGAAAAGCGTCCTTAATTACAGATTTTGAACTGAAACGAACAATTCAATCAATCCTTTGATTCAATTAAGGGACCTTTATTATTTACAAACGCGAGAAATGCGTTTGACAAAAAACACCCGTTTGACTTAAACGCGGCTGGTCGACTTCATTTCCCTTTTACAATCCGGAAAGGTTTTGCGCGAAATTGAATTGTTTCTTTATTATGTTCATTTTTAAGGATGTCGTTTGGTTTTATGTACACAGCTCGAGGCTTCGGAATGCGCGTGGTCGGTGGTAAAGTTGGACCCGATGGCCGTCTTTTCGCCTACATTGTATGGACTGTTCCTGGAGGTCCAGCTGAAAAGGGCGGCTTGCAGCAGGGCGATAAGGTAAGCAAATACCACATTAAAGGTAAGTCCTAGCCAAACATTGCCCCTAAACGCTTTATTTACTGCCGAAGCTGTCGAAGCGTTCAATATCCAACTATGTATGTATAATACAATGTCCGATTCGTCCGCTTTGAAATTCGATATTCAAACGCGTTTGTTTATCGCACGACCTTACTTTGTGTCCCATTGAAAATACACGGAGGATTTCACCCGTGCAATCTTCCACAAAAACCGAAGCTTTCAATCGATCGAAATTAAAAGCTCCGAATTAGAGCGAGTCCGTCCGGCGCAATAGTGAGCTCATAAAGAATTCAACGGAAGTATTGTGTTGCCATTGAATTTGTACGCAATTCATTGAAATTCGACGGGCATAAAGATGAGGAGAGAACTCTCCGCGGCGTTCGCAATTAAGAAAAGAAAACAGCAGACGAGTTCGTTATTGAGTTTTCGATTCGATTTCGAACCCGGATAAAAATCGAAACAACCAAGAAACCTGTTTTATGAAAGTTCGATTTTTATATTGCGTAGTAAGAAACTAATAATTAGATTATTCCGATTAAAATATAAAAATTTCTTTGAAAAAATAATTTTTAGGTATTGGAATGGGGCGGTGTTCAATTGACCGATCGCAGTTTCGAGGAGGTATGCGCAGTGATGGATAGAGCTGGAGACATGGTGGAATTACTGGTTGAGCATGCTACTGATCTAAGAATGTGCGATTTGCTAGAGGAACCGAGAAGATTAGATCCACCGCAGCCTCCCACGGGACTGGCGATAGGTTTGTCGAATCGATTTCAATAAATTTTCTATCGATTAATATATACATTTTTATATATAAAACTTGTGTATTTATTATAGAACCAGACACTGACAAGACGCCTTCGTCTCCGACGCGTCGGAAATTACCAAAAACTCCGGTATAATAAAATTGAAAATAATAATTTGAATATTTTTTCTTCTCAATTTGATTCACGTTTAACAATCACATTATCATAACTATCATTATTACCACACTGTTGAAGAAATTGCGAATTGTTTGTCAACGTCACAATTTCTCCCGTATTATCAGTTGGCTTGAATTTTCGCTTATTTTATATACCGACATTTTGAAATGCATGAGTGCTAAATAAACGTAAGTGTCTTTTAATATTACAGTTAAAGTAATTTTATGTTTAACGATAAGAAAGGAGATGTTTGCCGAAGAAAATATCTGACAGTAATATCGATGACTGTATCTAAAAATGTGGATCGGACACTTGAAATAATTATTAACTATGTCGAACAACCAAAATATTAAATGAAATTCGTCGAAAATAGCTTTTTATAACATTCATAGCTATTGTAAAAAAAGGGAAAATTCTTTTCTCAATCATTATCGAAGTGAAATATTTACCTAATTTTTGTTATGATTTTTTTATTCCGTAGGTTTAACAGTTTATTTTTTTTTATTTTTCAGTAACTCGAATGGTTTCAAATTATTTTCACAGTGTGTTTAAATATACTACGAATTAATTTAATCGTTGATTTATGTTTCATTATTTTTTGAGAATAATCTTTGGTAAATATAATATTTAATTTTAAAAAGAAATTAACGTATTCATAATTTTTAAATATCGTAAAATAATATAACTATTGTTTTATAATCGATCATACGTTATTTCAAAAAAAAACCGAAAAATTTTCATGAAAAATTTTATCAAATAAATTTAGTATCACATTTTGTGAACTATTCGATGGAATACATTTCTCATAATAATATAGAAATCTGAATGTAATACCTGATCTTTGTTAATTTTTCTAAAATTTATGAATAGAAAAAATACAATGTTGATAATAAGATTTCTTCAATATTTCATAAAGAAAATTTTCAAAATTCTCTCTCTATACCTGATCTATTGTATTGCTAAAATTTATTTCAAATTTTCGATTTGTGTATAAAAAATGTAACTACAAAGGTTATTTTCATATTTTTGATTTTTATTTTATCACTTTCACACATAATTTCTAGATTTTCTTGGAAAATTTTCATACCTACTGTAATACTTGGATGGATAAAGTCTATATTCGTGTTATAAATTGTACATTAGAATGTAATGTTAGAAACTGTCCACTTTCATAATGATATTTTGTACATAAATTATTAAATAGATGGGTAATGTTCTTGTTTATTTTTAATGAATACGTTTTTATAACTTCCAGTCTTTACATTTGGAAGTAAAAAAATAAATTAAATTAAATTGATACATTTCAAATGATAAAAAATATATAATTAGTTTCGTATTGTTACAGAATTTTGTGTAACAATATAATTATTTAAATATAATATATTGCATATACCAATACATATATTCGTGTTTAACATACAAACAAAAAATAAGCGTATAATAATAGTTAAATAAGTATAGTGTAAGGGGACTAGATGACGCTTTACACCTTATGTCCAATACATATTTTTCTATATTAGTAAACATTGAGACAATTTTCTAAAACGAGTTTTAACATTTTCTTGAGATTTTTATGAGAGCTAACTAAAAAGACCATGACGATATGTTTTTCATATAGTTTTTATAAATTTCATTAGTTTTTCGCATTATTTTAATTAAATAGTTTCACTTCATTATTTGATACATAAAACCAAAATTCTATATGTTAATTTTAGTGCCAAATAATTTTTTGATATTCTTAAATTGCATATTACTCGTTTTTCACATTTATGATTTGCAATTTATGCGATCAATTTTCTTTTGGTTTCATCATATATTTCCTAAAAAATAATTGCTTTCATTGTGTCAGTTGGGACACACAAAATGTCCCTATTTTGATTCTGAAATATAATTGCTTGAATTATGATAAAGTAAATAATGAGAAGATTACGATGGATTCTATTATTTCAATTACGATAAATTAAAATGTCTTTGAGTACTGAAATTCATCTTTATTCTATATGTAAAATATACAAATTGAATGCTTTTTAATATTTTGTATATATATTCGTATATTATTTGGCTTATAAATGTAAAACGTCTTCCTTGATCAATAAATGTAAATAAAAGTAATTTAATTTAATATTGCTAAGGATTTTCAGTTCATTTGAAAAAATATTGTTGTATACTGTATAGATGTAATTTAATAAAATATCTTTATTAAAATAAAATAAAATAAAATATTATTATACATGTTGCGATATGAATATTCTTCTCAGATATTTATCACAGTATAAATCTTTAAGATGTTATGTATTAAACGAATTTAAAAGTCATCATAAATTTATAAACCATTTATAAAAAACTGTTTTATTTTATTAAATTTATTATACATGCTTAATCAAAACCCTTGAATATAGTTTAGTCATTTTTTTTAATAAACAAAAATACATAATTATTTATATGCAAAGTGATTTTGTTTGAAATATGAATAAACGTATAAAAGGTATTTGAGCGAGAAGTTTATTTAATAAAATAAACAGATATAGATATAGTAAATGAGTAAATTTGTAATGAGAAATAGAAATCAAGAGAAAATTAAGTACGGTGCATATAAATATAGTTCTTATTTTCATTCTAAGCTCAGGCAAATTCATGTTTGAATAATAATAATATAATAATAAATTTATAAAAAAATCGCATAAAATTTAATTTGGGTTAGCAAAATTGGGATTTGAATTGAAAAAAATCAATTTATATTATCTGAGAATGTATCAACGATTGATTTGGTTTCATTTATTTTATAATCACTAAGAAAAATACTGTTAATTTCATTGTCTATTACTTAATTAAAACCGATAGTGAAGAAGAAACGTTGTATTAAGAAAATGATCCTGGAGAAAATTATATCAGTGGATAATGGTGAGAAACTTGATATTCTTAAAATAAGGCACGATGGATTTATTGCATTTAATTTTTAATTTAGTTATAAATAAATCACATGCCCTGCATCGTCCCAACTGGCACGTCAACAATGTTTTATTTTTCTTTTCATTTTCTTTGTTTTTGTCAAATGTGCAGTGTGCGTAAACATTTCGAAATACCCTTATGTATAATTAACATTGAAAATAACAATATTTACTGATTTGACGACCCTCCTTTAAATACCACCTAACCGATTAATCCAAATAATTACATATTAAGTCTCTTGTAAAATGTTGTGAATATTTCTTTATTTTATTTTTTTACAAGTATTTTGTTATATTTGCAGTCTACAATAGCGTGCAGAATGCATATTTTCATTTTCAATATGGATTCAAGAATCATCATGATTTTTCAGTATTTATATTTTTCGTATGCCATTATATAATTTCTTTTAAAATATGAAAATAATATTCCTTAATATTATTCATAACATACACCGAAAAAATATTAAAGGAAATTTTTAGTTAACGTTTATATTATATATGCGTTCACTGCACATAAGTCGACTGCTAAGATTTTTTGCTCATGTGCTTGCAGTAGACATCGACCTGACATTCTGGTCTGCCTTAGA
>JAOXNN020000036.1:3179403-3189545 GCA_028571205.2 Hydropsyche betteni | reverse complement strand
GTAGAACACACGTCATAGGCCTTCACCATTACCAAAGAGAAGTTTTAAGTTAGTTGGGTGAACATGCAATGCATTCTTAATATTATTTTATCCCATCCTTCGCCCCACCAAATATATCTACATGTCATTCGGATAAGAGATAATTGTTATTAATTGGTTATAAATTACAAAACGGTTGTTTAAATTTAATTCAAATAAATAAGCGTGCGATAATCTTAATTGTGTTAGTTCAGGTTATATTACTTTTATTTTATGTATTATTCGATATCTAAATCTCTGTATGCCATTTGAGATGTGTTAGTAGAAATATGTTAGTAGAAATAAGGTGTTTGGAATTAAGTGGTAGTTATTTAAGATTATACTCAGATTTATAAGTTATTTCGCGGCTTAGATGGTTAGTGTGCTATTAACTAATTGCTAGTAACTGTTTTCAGCAGGTAAAGGTTTATGTTAATATTGGTGAGCGTTATTATGTTTTGGTTAAACGATATTATAATAGACTTAGAAATACTGTCCTTTTTGGGAGGCGTTGTTCACGTACGAAACCATGTCCTTCGGTCATCAAGGTAGGAGAGGAGTTCAATTGAATAAGACGTTGTTAATTAAGACGATTTTAGGTTATTAGAAAAATATTTCAAAACAGAGGCGCGCGCGTCATGCGCCAAACTCAAAACACGAATAGAAAATTATTATATGAATTCTATATAGTGGCAGAAAATCAATCTTCATAGTGGTCTTTTTAATTTAATGATGATAAGTCCATTCTATTTGTTTCGATTTTCGTTTGATAGAAATGAAACAAGTTTTGGATGGCGCGAACGATTACATGCTGCCAATTGCTGGACGAGATAGTAACTTTACATAATAATTCATTAAATATATGTACTGATATTTTTATATTAAATATTGATCATGTATTTAAAAAAAAACACTAGACACAACTGGATAATAATCGACACAAGCTTTTCCGAAAGTCAGCTGTAACCTTTTGACATTTTATAATAATAAATCCAATACGTATTACTTCAAACTATCAAATATAATTTATACGGTCGTCAAACCTAGCACTATATCGTTCATAATACGCAAATAATATTCTTATCTATTTTACTGGGGTCGTGACCCTTGTTATGTTATTAATAACAGTTTGCCCTCGCCTTATGAACAAGGCAGAAATATACTGTTTTACGGCCAAGCGAAAATCGAAGAATCAGTAAACATGGCGGAAAATGACAGATGTCAGATACCGATATGTTGACGTCTTAGCCTAGTTTTTATTTATAAGTAGAAGAATGTATGAAAATAATTTTAAATTTACTTTATTTGAAAATTTAAAAAAGTTGGATAAGCCAAAATTTGTACTTTACATTTTGCTATTGTTTGTGATTTCTATCATAACTTTCAGGTTAGTAATTAGTATTCCTTTGTGATCTCCTTACGAATAAATTCATGCTATTTATAATAGCAGTTTTTAAAAGTATTTATCTTGTCGAGTTTTGTGTGTAATGTGATGTAATTTTGAGGTATTTAATTATTCAGAAAAGGAAAGTTTTTATATCTGGGTTAATGTTTTGCAGCTTTACAGGAGCTGTTTGTTTTCTTATAAGTTATGCTCTAGGAGCTTTGTTGGTTTACCTAATTTTTAAATTTAAGTGTAAAATATTACAAATTGTTTTTAAATCAATCGTTAGATATGAAGATTCACATTTTACTGCAGATATTAATCAAGTTTTCAATGTAAGTATATTGAATTTATATGTAGATATCAGATAGAAAAAAATAAATAATAACAAAATTAAAATCAATTATAGAAACCATGCAATATTTGTGAAAATGAAAAATGTGTCAGACACTTAGGCAACAACCAAGAACCATGGATAAACTTACATGTTCACAAGCAATTCGATCAGGCTGTAGAAAATGTATGTATTTATTTATAACATTTTGTCTTTAGTGTACTCAAATGAAATAATGACAAGTGGAATATGAATTGATTATTGAGTGACTAATTTATTAATTTGCAATTAAAACGAGACACAAATGGTGTTATAACAAGTTCACATGTTTTCCTGATTTTAGTTTTATAACATCATCATTAAAAAATTTGTCATTCCATGGTATTGTAAACTTACAAAAGAAGATACCTTACTCGTAGAAATACGTTTTCTTCTACGATATGCTTCCAGTTCATTACTAAACCGATTTTTTAAGGTATTTTTTCTGAGCATTTACTTTTGAATATGTTGGTTTTTTTTTAAATATTCTATTTTTTTAACCTATTTTTTGAGGTATTTTTTCTGAGCATTTTCTTTTGAGCCTGTTGTTTTTTTCAAATAGTCTTTATTTATTTTTTAAAGGTTAATGTTGGGCAGCTTATTATAAATAAATTAGTGCCTTGTGCATTACGTCATTTTGCTTTATGCAGTGAAGCAAAGAGATTATTGGAAATTGAAGGATTTGAAGATTTAGAAAGTGCAGCTCTTCATGGCCCTTTGAAATACAGCATGCATCCAGCGCTTGCGAATAGAAAACAAGAACTTCATTACTTGAAATGCATTTCGGAGGCTATAATGCCATTACTGCTTCCAAAAAAACACATGAATAGCAAGTATGTAAACCAATAAACCAAATAATATATACTAAAAAAATGCAGCAAAACTGATTTATTATAATAACTGGGATGTAATTTCAGGTTATTTAAAATGTTGATTCAAGATATTTTTTCTGGTTGGGTTTTATTATCGCTTACTGATGTATTGGCGGATCCAAATATTATAAACACATTAGTAATATTAGCTACTGGAGATAAAAAAATGTCAAAATTGCCAGAATTCCCAAACCATCAGGTAGTATTCCAATATTTCTTATATTAAAAGTATACTTTTGAACAATACTTATAAGATTTTGTTTTATTAGGTTGAATTTCTACAACAGTTTGTCAAGAATAATTATTATAAACAAATGAGATTATTAAATTTAGATGTATCAGAAATGTTAAAAAACCCGGAATACCTTTATGCTTTTATGCAATTTATGAAATCAGAAGGAAAAATTCATCTTCTTCAATGTTGTTTAGATATAGGTGATTATATTAAAATGAAAATTTTAATTTGTAGTTTCTACAACACTTATATTTTAATCTACAAAATTTTATTTTTCAGATGAATTCAATAAAAAAATGCTTCAACCAGAACTCAATAAAAATGAAAAAGAATCATTATTTAAATATGCTAGGGAATTGTTTGATAATTATTTTTCTAATAAAAGTTCATCATACATATCTTTCGAAAAAGAGTATGTTGAACAGTTTAAGAATATACTGAATGGTGGTCCAATAAATATAGCTAAATTGCAAACTAGTAAAGTTATATATGAAGCGTACGATCATGTGTTTTCATTATTAGATAAAGAATGGGCACCTAAATTTTTTGATAGTGAAGAAGTAATTTTTTTTTATAAATATTTTAGTTAATACTTTGATAATGGTGAATCAATTTTGTTATCAATTTTCAGTTTTACAACTTGATAATACCTAACGTGATAATTGAATCTAGAAAAATACCTTCAAATAAGTATGTACTATATTTATATTTAATCAGTCATGTATAAATGTTGGCCATTATAATAATCAATTAAAAGATAATTATCGGAATGCTTATTGATAATTAAATTTTGCATTTTTAATAATTTGCGTATTTTCAATAGTGTTGCATTTGTTTATTTTTCAGTTCAATTCAGAAATCAGAAAGCAATAAAAAACCTGAATCCCCAATAGTAAAGCCACTGTCAAAATTAAAAGATGCATTTAAAACACCAGCCATTGACGGCCAGTTTGTAGATTTTCCCATCGATAATGATATTAGTGATAATGTTGATATTGAAATGCAATATTCGGATATTCTCGCAAATTATGCAAGTCTCAAAAACAAAGATATGAGTACGTGGAAAGTATCCATTGAAGAAGTTGTAGAAAAAAAGGTTTTTTATATTCCGCTATTAATTAATTCTTAAATTTTACATTTTCTTAAAATATTTGTTTTGATTTAGGCTTTTAACAAATCTGGAATTCTTGAATGGTTTGTAATCACGATAAATAAAATTGATCCACATGGTATGGGAGATGATAGTCAATGGTTTGTTGAAAGAACTGATCATGATATTTATGTTCTGAAAGAAAAACTTATAGAATTCCATGGTGAATCGGCTCTTGGTGATTTCATTATTCCACCAAAGAGGTATTTCATTTTTCATTATTAAATAATTCATTGTTACAGTTTACTTGCAATAGCTAATTTTATATTCATATTTTATTTTCAGACTCAAAACTACCATCAGTGTGCGAAAAAAGAAATATGAAACTTTTTTACAACATTTATTATTAATACCTTTACTTCGATGTAGTCATTTACTACATATGTTTTTGACAGCTGATGCCGATTTCACTATTTTGGCTGAACAGGCAAAATCAGATTCCTCAAATTTTCTTGATTTTGGTAGTATATACCAAACTGTTACTCATAAATTGAGAAAGGAAAGAGGACAACATTTGGATGCATTTTTACAAGCTTTTTTAATATCTACTGATGTAGAATACTATCAATCCTTGTAATTATTTGATTTCATCATTTATTTGTGTTGAAAAAAGAGATCTCGTTAATGATATATTTTTATAGAAATGAAGAAAAAAAAGGGAAGGATTCTGAATGGGACGAAGAAGCTACGGATGTTTTGAATGATGTCACTTATTCTTCTCCAGATATGAGTACATTTAATAGACGCTTAACTCAAAGTGTCTTTAAAAATAATTTTAATCTTAAAAATTCTACAAATAACTCATCATTGTTAATAAAAGAAAATGAAAATTGGAAGTTTACCCAATGTTCTCTTTTTATGTGTAAGGTTTTTCATTGATTGTAAAATTTATCTAAAAAAATTTGACATTCAACATCAAATTGGTTTCAGTGTCAGAAGTATTTAAAGTACATTCTTTTATGTACAATATTGTTAGTGCCATATTTCAATACAGTGAAAACAATGTGAATGAATATTTTGAGAAACTTCTCTATTCTGTACTTTGTAAGGTTTTGTCACCTCCGAGATTGGGTTATTTAATTAAACTTGGTCAAGGTAATTATTGCTAAATTATTTTAACAAAATATTTATATTTATGCATATTAAAAATTATTTGTTTTTATTTTTCGATAAAATATATCAACCCTTTGTTATAAATTATTATTATATATTGATTTAAATTTGGCTTGTAAACTTTTATCGACATTGAATTTTCATATTTCTAATTGAAAATATTGAAATGTAGATGTTGTGAATAAATAAGTAGTTAGTTATATTGCATTTGTAGTGAGATAAAAATGTCATGTCCACATGTACAATGAAGCATTTCTTTTTATTCTTTTTGTATTTTGTATTATTTTAGATTTAATATTTGAAGATATACTCCCGTCTACTTTGAAACTAGATAGAAACAAAAAAATGGTTATCGCTAGATCTCAACTTCAAACGTGCTTTCCCCTATTTTTCACAGTATTAATGGGTCCAAATTTCTTAAAAGGTGTAGATTCTCTTTTTGAGTTTCTCCAATGCCCTAATTTAAATAAACAGGTATTTAAAAATACTTTTTAAATCAAATCCAATAGATTATTTTAAAATAGTTTACTTTTGTGTTAATACTATTTGACAATAATATTGTATTTTTTTTTTCTTTTTTCAGCTTATCTATAATATGTTCGATGTGATACTTTTGGAGTTATTTCCTGAAATTGAAAATAAAATTAAATAAGGAAACATTCATTAGGGTGAACGTTGTGTATATTTATTATGTTGTTTATGTTTATGTTCAAAGTTTTAGTGAAAATATCATATTCATTCAATAACGTATTAGAAAAATTTATAACATATATGCATATTATATATACAATTTCAAGCGATTTAATTCTGTGAATTAAATTGGTTCGCATCGTTTCGTTACAAAGTTCAAAATGTTTAGATATATTTGTGAATTCACTTAAAAACATTTTCCTTAATAAGAAATAATGTACCTGTAAACTTTTCTCTCTCTCTGTGATAATAAATAATCATAATAATGAATAAATTTCATATCTAAATTAGAAATGTAACTCGTTTTTTTCAAAATTACCAATTTCATCGAATGTCTCGCTTCGTTGTGAATTTATTATTTTCAAAAAATTATACTTTGTTTATTGCTACAAATTTTCATATTGTTTAAACTTAAAATTGTTAGGTGAAGATAATTTGTGAATTTTATGTTTAAATTCTATTTATTTTTTTAATTTCAAAGCATAAAGCTTAAATTTTTCACATACTTTAATTTAATCGATTTGATGCGTTTATTTTAATTTCTCATAGTGTATGGAACACGTTTTCCAATATAGTTTATTTGAAAATGAAAAGAATAAATAAATAATTTTATTTTTGGAATATGCATTTATATTTTGAATTTTGTGTGTATATTAGTGTCGATGTAGTGCATAAATATATGTCTAGCATGTGTGTGTACTTAAAGTGGACACTTACAATTCATTTATTTTCTTTTTTTTCGTTAATCGAATTTACATATCTTCTTCAAATTGGGAATTTCTATTGCCGAGGATCGAAAATACATAAGTTTCGCGATCGGGACCCCGGTCGACGTTAATAATTTCAAATGAGCTATATTCTGTTGACCGTCGTTCGAGTGCCAAATCCGTCCTCGCTCGTCGCCTTTTTATTTTGTATATTTTTATGTTTAATGTAAGTGAACGTTTGTGATAAATAAATATTATTTTTGGAAGGCTTTATTTTATTTTTCGAATTTGGCGCGCGGGAAAGTTCGTCAAACGAACACTAGAGGCGCTCCGTTGCAAGTTTTGACACAGAGAGGGGATAAGCAACGGAGGGGGGGGAGGTGAGTTAACTCCGTTGCGGCAAAAATGAGTTAACCATGTTGAACAAAAAATATTCTTATATCATATGTACTTAAGGTACAAATTTGTATAATATTTTTTTGGAAATTGAGAAAACTCAGTGCCGAAATAGCAAGGGGGTGTCAGTCCGGGTTCCGTCATGGACGCGGCGCGTCGTCATGATCGGGCGGGCGTCGCTCGCCTCGCCTCGCAATGGTAGCGACGACGAAGTGAGGATGCGCGACAAGCAGAAGGAGCCCTCGGCGGACGGGTACAACACTTGGCCGGAGCGCCGCGGGTGCATAGACATGAGCGCGACGAGCGGCACCATGCCTCTGAACCGCGCGCTCGACTGCATCTCGCTGGCCTACAACCCCATCACGAAGCAGCTGCACTTCGTGACGCCGAGGGCGCAGCCCCAGCCCCAGCCCGCGGCGCCTCCGCCCCCGCCGTCTCCACAAAACGCCAAGAAGATCAGCGTGAGCGACGAGGAGTGCGGCTCCCCGGAGTCTCCGGAGTCTCCCGGTTTGGGGCACAGGCGCGCTCCGGGGGGCAGTTCGTTCTCGAGCACCGTCTCCAGCTTGTCGGAGGCTTCTTCGGGAAAAGAGGATCACAAAGACAAAGACGCGGCCGGTCCGCAGGGCCAGCATCAGCCCAAGTCGAAGAAGAAAGGGCTCTCGAGCTTCTTCGCGAGGTAAACGCCTAACTGTTGCGTACGCCATTTTCGCGCCAAACGTCAAACTGCACAAACAAACCGGTACTGTGTTTTCGGCGGGTCCACGAAATGGACGCTGTGGTGGTTTTTGCGCAAAAAAATACATCGATTTGACAGCTGTCAGATTGCGACGCTATTCAGATTTTGACAGGTGGGGTGAACTGTCAAATTGTAGTGTTTACGTTTTCGCGGCGGGCTCGCCCCGTTTCGTTAATTTTTGTCCAATATCGAAACGTGTCGGTCTTTTACTTGTTGGTATTCGGTATTTTACTTGTTGAACGTTCGAGAGTTTATACACGAATTTTGTCTAAAAGTTTTGTATTGTATTCGTTTTTATTTGTTTACTATCGATATGTCACAGTTCAAGTGTTCACTTTTGTTTATTTATACCCATACTAGTTTGGGTATACCTTAACTATCGATTTTAGTTTGAGTTTCAACTGTCAAAAATTGCGTCTAAACTAAAAAAAGACGTCATAAGTATCATGCTTGGATTAGGTTGGGTTAACGTTTTAGCTTGAGTTGTGAAAACATATTCAAAACAAACTCTCTAAGTTCAAACTGACACGGCGGGAAGACTCTGCGTGTATTTTTCGATCATTAGTGGACATACCAATTTCCACCTCATTGATATTTAGCATAAGAGCGTTATCTGAGTGCAAACAACTTAAATTGTCGTACCACACTAACAATTGGACTAGAGAGTTTAGAAGGTAAATAAACAGACTAATTTTTTCCTGCACAAACGAAGTGGACACTCAAACTGTAACAGATACATATTCGCATGATTCATACAATATGAATCTTATCAGTGAATTCTCCCAACGATAAACAAATCGTTCGATAACTCGTTCCCCTTTCTCGAAACGATTCATCTTTTCATATGAATATGTAAAAATTGTACAAAACAATAGCATCGGAACACATCGTCGCTATGTAGTGTGTTGTTATTTTCATCGTTCGCCAACCGAAACGAATACAAGTTGAACGACGCGATTAATATTTTGTGTGTGTGCCCGTCGGAATATTTTTATGCACATCTTCTCGTTGACCCTTCTCTGAATACTGATTTTTTTGTAACGTTTGAACTCTGGTCTTCGATAAACGTTTGCTCAAAGTCGTTGCAAAATTTTCGTTTTGGTAAATAAACAAATTTCTGTTGATGTTTTTTGTTCGATAAAGTGTTCGTTGTAAATCACGTATGTGTATGTTTATATTTCGTAATCTATGTATGTCGGAGTTGTAGATAAATGTTTTTATCGTTAACGGTTAACCATTAGGCGTGAATCACTGATTTCGTCGCATTTTTTTGTGACAAATTCACGTAATAAGCAAAGTTCTCGTATGTTCGCTGAAATAATGTCGGTTCGTGTTCGATATGCCGACGATGTGAATTTCATAGTTTCACGCTTTAAAACAAGTTCAAGAAGAAAAAAATGTAGACGAGGTTACCTCATTTTGTTGTTGTTGAGCGTGAGAAATCAGTTCGAGACGGAATAATCCATTGTCGACGTCTGTTTTTCCACATTTTTTGGATCATATCCTATTCAACATTGTAATTGTAAATGCATACAATTCAAGCCACGAAACAAACACGAGATCCAATCCATTATCCAACATCATATTTCCACGAACGATGCAGCGCAATTACGTATTTTTACCACGCGTCAATTATTACTAATATTGTTGATTCATTACGATCTTTCAAAGTTCAAACACAATCATCGTTTCTTCACAAAACCGACATATCAATCCGCATCGCTAAAAGCCCTCCGTCGAGCCAAACCAGTTTTCGAAAATGCGCTATTTTAAAAACGCGCTCATAACCATTTATGCAGTCTCGCCAACCGTGAGAAAAAACAATGGCCGGCGATCATTCGCGCAATCAATCGCGCGGAATTTCCAGAAGCGGCGCCGTTTCGATCAACCGTCGGTTTTCAAACGAGACGACTTTAGAAATTTCGACAGCACTTCGCATATCGGGCGATAACTTTCTCCGTACATATTGTATTGTGAAGAGGCTGTTTTGTTTCGTTAAAACCTTTGAGCGGGCGCGTCAAATGATATCACTTGTTAATTTTATATCGAGTTTTTTTTCTATGTAAATGTGTTTTCTTTTTATAAATGTTAGGGAATTGCTGTAAGGTTATGAAAAATTATAAATGATAGTACTTTTAAAAAAATATATTTGATTTTCTAAACAAAAAAAAACGAAACAACACTTGTTTCAACAAAAACAAAATATTTTATCGACCTATTAGCCAGAATCAATATTCTCATCCTTACAACTGTCACAAACCACCTCAACTGCAGAATGATTGTTGCAAGTAAAGGACTGGCAACAGCAACACTTCATTGATGCTTAGGATCTTTTTTTTCTCTAGTACACATGACCTACAAACACCTCGTTTTAGGCCAGGCGCCCACAGACGATTAGTCGCGGCGCGATTTATAATGGAACACATTGTTTTGGGTTGAAGTGCGCCCATATAGTTTATGGGCGCACT
>JAOXNN020000036.1:3150978-3174532 GCA_028571205.2 Hydropsyche betteni | reverse complement strand
CACACAATCGGGTTTTCACATTTTATCGTTTTCTGTTTCTTAACAAATCCACAGCCGATGTTATTAAAATCGGGCCTTTATACTAGTAAAGGATACTATCTATAATTTTTCGAATATGATATCGTTTTTTATACAAGCACTTGAATGTTATTCGAAAGATTCAAAGAAAACAAGTGTACAATTAGATGAAGGTATAGAATTAGCAAGATCGTCATCAAGTAGCAGATGACGAAAGACCACATAAGATGACAGATACCATCCACGACTCTTGACAACCCAACACGAACCTTCCATAAAACATCTCTCACGACAATCCACCATCAACCATCCACTTCAGAGCCCATCTCTCCCAACAATGGCGTCTGTCGTCATGTTGGGGTTGCTTCACCGGCGATTGCCAAACGGAAACGCACGACACGTGTGAAAGGACCCATTCAACCCGTGGATATGATGTAACGTCAACGACGATGGACAGCCGCCTTTGAGATCCCTAATCTTGGATCACCCATTATCCAATTGTTGACAATTCTCTTCTTAACCTCATTACTGTCGGACGCGTGTTCTCGCGCCGCGCCGCCACATATTCGTCGAGAATTTCTCTGGTCGCTTTTTGCTACCGTTTTTTTTTTTTTTTGAAAAGGTGAGAATCGATTGCGCGTGACGAAAGGTCGTGTCCGTGCGAGGTTCACACGTCATTGTGAAGTGACAGTTTGTTATGGGTTCGAGTATCGGTTGTGATTGAAGAAAGTAATAAGTGTCTGTTATGAGAGGTTCTATTATTACCACATGTTTCCGTTTGGGAGTACTGATTTGATTTTTTTTATTAACGATGTTTCTTTAGTTGAAAAATTATTCTTTTGAATACTAAAAATTATCCTCTCTAAATGATCTCATTGTTAGACTGATGATGCTCTATTATATATTATAGTTGTTCATTAATGATTTATGGGAATTTATATAATACTATACACTATTATAATATTATTTTAGAACAGTGTTTTCCAATTTCATTTGTGCCATGCCCTCCTATCAAAATTTAATAGTTACTTAACCAATTCTGAAAAAAAATTAACTAGTCATTTAACCCAAATGATACACGATAATAAATACAGCTGAATTAGTCAACTCACACTTATTTAGTCAATAGATTTGCTCAAATTTTTTGACTGAAAATTTTTTTTTGTACAAATATAACTATATCGACACATTTATTTTCAAAAACCGGATACAATACCAAAAAAAATATTTTTAACATGGTTTTTTTGAAACAAAATAATGATTTGAGCATTGCCCCCTAAAAATATTCAAAATGTAGTTGGGAAACATTACTATAGAATTCAATAGTTGGTCAGTAGAACGGATTAGCACTAAATTTTATCGTATTCTCGCGTTCGTTACAACATTTATAAAAATATTCACTTTCAATACAACATCGAAAATTCAAAAGTTTCAATTTCAATAACAGACTCACAGAAAAACTTTCGAATACAACAGCAACAACGAACCTTTCAAAACACATGTCCAACATCGCGAAACGTGCTCCATCACAACTTCCACACGAGTGAAACGAAGAAAATTGCGATTTTCTCCCACAGATCTAAAACTGGCACACGATTTGAAATTTCAAAACGGCCCTTGCCATCGCGAATCCACACCATCGCGCACCTAACGAAATCGAACCGATAAAGAGGCAGAAAACGTATTTGCTTTATGGAAGTGGAAGACGATGTCGCAAGAAGTGGCCAGCACCACCGCTTCGGTCAAGGTGACTTCCACGATGCCGCTCTTAACATAAGACCCGTGTGTGTGTGCAAATAAATAAATAAATAAACACCGATCGTCGTCGACGACTTCTGTCGGGACGAGTTCATTATTGTGACTAGTATATAGGTCCGATGTTAATAACATCGGCTGTGAATTGATAACCATACTATTATGTAATAAAATAAAAATCAAATATTTTATAACCGTGCCGTCGCGAAATGTCTCCAGAATATAAGATTATAGCCGTTATTTTAATGACCATAATGACTAAATTTGGAGCTCGCGATTCTATAGAACAGGCGAGAATGATGTAAATGTAATATCGGCTGCCCGACGCCCGTACTCGATTTGAATATTTAATATTTAATTAATAAAATCTAAATAGTTCATTTGTTATTGTCACAAGACCTCATTTAGGCAAAGCCAGTAGTCAGTAGGTAATAATCATATCATATTATAGACGTTAAATGTATACACATAAAAACCATATTCGCGAAAAAGTCGCGAGCGTCTTTCCGTGATTATAAATAGGGGATAGACGAGTAATGTGCGTCTGATGGTATTTTTTTGTGGTATTTGTTTGTTGCCTTTTTGGTTTGACGGTTGTTTTTATTAAATTTTGTAATTATTGTTTGATCTTGTATTGTGTTGTTGTCGTGACGGTTTAATTCTTGGAATGTTGTGTTTGCTTAGAATCGTTAAAATGATCGTGTTTTTGTTTTAAATACATTTTGATTTTTTGTGCAAATTTCAAGTTGATAGAGTCATTTATTAGTTGGTTTTAATGATAAAAATTTAAATTATTAAATTTTATGCGAATATAAATAATATTAATATTTGAAATGTTTTTGAATATCCGTTGAGATTCTATTTAAATGTAAAGACATCGATCAAATTAGAACTTCCTATTTCTTGCCTTCTTGCATTGTTATTTTAGAAATTAATACAATATTTTTAACACTAATTTTGTATCAATAACCAAAGAGTATAAAAAGTTTATATTCTAAAATGTCGTCCGAAAACAAGAACATTATCTGAATCAATACATAGATACCAAAAGACTATATAAATGATACAGAAAAACGGGAACTTTTAAAACACCCAGTAAAAAATATAGGGAACTCAAAAAAAACTTTCTTACAAAAATCTAACCACCATATCTTGCTATTTAAGATGCAAAAATTCAAATTATTAAAATTATGCCTTATAGTCGGCATTTTCTTCGACAAGTGCATTTTTCCAGTCTCTCGTTGAAGTTCTTCATTAAGATAAAAAGAAGACCGTTGTCGATATCTTTTAAATTCAACAATTTTTCAAAATATCAACACTCCCTAACATAATACAATACAAACGCACAGATTTTATCATATTACACCATCACATTTTTCCATTCCGACCAAACCACCCCTCATCTTCGACGCACCATAATTTCATACACACCACAGATCCCATGCACCAAGAGATGCCATAATGAGAGTCCATTATAAAACAGGAAGATCGACGTAGACGATAAGTCCGCATCCGTTGGCCGGGGTTGCGTCACGTAAACTAATTGACAGTTACGCGGTTTTACTCTGGGCGCATGTAGAAAGCGTTATGCGACGATGATGATGTGGTTGATGGACATCTTGGCGATTTTCATCATAACAGAACTATAACATATATCAAACTATACTTTCGTAGGTAGTTTCTATTATACACGTGTAGTTTCCTAGTTATTGTAATTTTTAGAATTAGGATTGATGTAAGTTAAGACTCTTGATTATTATTTTTATTTGTAAATATAATTGCATTGATTTGCTTATAATAATTACATTGATTCCTAGAAATATTATAATAAATACTATATAATACAGTTCGTTGAAAATTACAAATGTTCAATGTGATATATGTATATTATTTTTTATGTCATGTATCGAAAAACGATTGAATTTAACATGACCTCATATTACGACCATTCAACGTTTAATTGTGCGTTTGAAAAAAGGCGATTCAATAAAGTCGAACATTAGAATGACCGTGAAATAAATTTTCCACCATATGCAATTTCCAATCGATTGTTTACGTAAGACAAATTGCATAATTGCATAGCATTCTACAACACGGCCCATCAGTGATTTATTGCAAACATCAATCACATGACAAATCACGAGAAACGTTTATTTAATTAGATTTTGAATTTCGATTATAGAAATATGAGTTGTTAAAAAAAAAAACATGAGCGTATATTTCCTTTGTTGCAAAATTACAACAGGAAATTTATTAGCTAATACAAATATTTTATCGATACCGTAAATTAACAGACCTATATATTATTTTTGTAAATGTATATTCATTGTAACGGAACTCATAATTATTTAGAAAGTTATTTAACTTATCTTTTACCTATAGTCTAGTCAATAAAGTCGAAAAAATGATCAAATTGTCTAATAACTACAGGGAAGCTAGATTTTGGGTAGAAGCTTGATATTGTAGTAATTTCAAATTAACGTAGTCGCATTTAAATATCTCATAGTATTCATACTAATACCACATAAAATAAATATCAAGAAGTATATAATTCTATTAATTATTATACTTTTCAATATGTCATTTTTTCAACGAGTTAAATAAATTTTTTGAACTCCCTACGTATGCACCGTTGAGGACTGCATACAATTAGTAGCAACTCTTTAAAGTGAATCTCCAAAATGTTTACTTTTACGACAGGGATTTTTTTGGACCGCAAATTTTTTGCACATTATATTTCTGTAAATTTGACAATTAACGAGATATTTACGAAAAACCGTATTCGGTGCACTTCGATCCCGTGTAAAATTTTATGCAAATCTCAAATCGATACAGACTTTTCACATTTAAGAACCACATTATCAAGCTTTTTTCTAAAATCTAGCTTTCCTATGATTTTCCGAAAGCAAATATCTATTTTGACTGGACTGCTATGCAGTAGCAGCTCGTCCTAATGGGCTGCCGGGCTGCAGCCCCTCCGCTAAAATTCTAAAATATATATTTATTAATACATGGGCGAACTATTAACTTTTAAGGCGACAGTGCTGCCGAGCTCGATCTGCAGTAAAGCAGCCGCAGCCCGGAGAGACGATGAAAGAGATACGATATTTACAGCATGTGATTGAACGAGATGCATATTGCAACTGCAGATGCTATCCTTCTCTTTCACTCACATGCGTTAAGAATTTGCGTATTTATTCCCTCTTCGGGCTGCAGTTTATCTCGATTATCCTGCAGGTGGTGCTACCACCGTTCACTTGACATTTGAAACTCGTCATCAGATTTCTGTATTTGATCACAGCTAATCGCGATTTATGACTTGATAGAACGTTTATGGTGACATTTATTTTTAACTATCAATGCACTCCGCCACTACAAATACTCACGAGCCGCCACTGTCTCAACTACACATCCATCGCCGGCGACACCTCAATCCTCATCTTTCAAACTGAATTCAATTCAATTTTTTCAACAACACACAATTCAAAGCGTCCATCATAGCCGCCGTCTATTTCGGACAATTCGGTCACCCATCCATTCTATCCCTCTTCCAATTCAAACGAAGATAATCCACAACGATCTCGTTCAATTGGTTCGACCTTCCGGCTACATGTCTGGTGAGTTCCAGTCTGCCTTCCAATTGCCTTTCTAAAAAAATTCTTTCTAAAAGCGGTTTCGCCGGAAGACGTTTCGCGGTTTCGGCAAACGTGTTGCATTCGCGCAAACACCATAGATTCTCTCCGTGATGGTGTGGATGTTTGCAGGTGCAAATGTCAGTGGGAATGTGCGAGGTTTTGTCTCTGCGGTGGGTCGATGTTACGTTGTTGAAAATCTCACGGTTGTTGTTGTGATGCTATTGTTGTGGGATGTCATTCGGTCGCACGCGCTTAATTCAAAGAATTGTGTATAATTGGACGTTTATTACTGTAATGTTATGGAATGTGAAGTCTGAAAGGGTTATTCTTGATCTGAATCAAATATTTTCGAAATTTTTAAAATAATATATTGATATTTTTTAAATCTTATCAAGTGTGAAACTTTACGTCCTCGGTTGAGTATCATTTTACAACACTTGGAAGACCAGGTGCATATTTTTTTAAACTTGTATTTCAAATTATATATAACACCTGTGCATGTTTTCTTAAAATATTGTCATTATTCACCTTTTCCAGTATCTGTTGTTCGAAGTTTTTTTACAAACGATCGAAAAGATCATCGTGCATGTTCTCGGAACACGCGATGAAGTCATCGCGGCATTTTTATTATTATCACATTTAACATACAACAACATCGAACCCATTTTCCCTTTTTCAGCTGCACAAATTATTCGTAGAGTCTAAAACTCCATCGATTCGCGAACACAACAACGACCGAAACATTTCCACGAATTCGATTAGAATCGCTTTCTTTGTATTTTCTATCATTATTGATTTGCACACTGATATTTTTTCCTCATTTACTTGCAAAAAAAAATTATCGAATACAGCAAAAAGCGATTAGCTAGAAATGCGGAATTTCTGAACCTGCATCCGCTCTCTCGCCGATTGCAAACAACGAGATTGTACAATTATTTTTATTTATACATTCCGCGGACACGTAACGGCCATAATTCACAAAAGAGCAATCGCTCCGCATTTCGTACGATATTTGCATTTATTGTTAAATTGACGAGTTATCCGCGCGTCGTCTGTCGTAACTTTGTATGGGACGTGTCGTAATTCGTTCACGTTCTTCGAAGACACAAATGGCAATGTGTATATAGGATAATGCGGTTCTTGTTTAGGAGTAGCAGACGAGCATCATCACGAACCTGGCATGCGAGGAATGCGCTTTTAATTATTTGTTCGACACCAA
This sequence comes from Hydropsyche betteni, assembly GCA_028571205.2. Lineage (NCBI taxonomy): Eukaryota > Metazoa > Arthropoda > Insecta > Trichoptera > Hydropsychidae > Hydropsyche > Hydropsyche betteni. The sequence continues at coordinate 3,167,905 of JAOXNN020000036.1, read as the reverse complement.
AAAGGGCATAGCAATACGTACGCCTAATGAGATACGCGTGAATCAATCGTAGGGTTACCAACTTTTTCTGTGTTGATTCCGGGACAAATAGCTCAAAACCATGGTTGTAACAAGGGGAATCTGCCCCCCTCCTGTCCCTTGCTCTGTGTGTTGAATTTAAATTATGAGATTTATATTGAAATTTAACACTGGATCGTGATATCAATTCTGCATTAATTAATTACATACATTATTCTTCAAATGAAAAAAACAGCATATTTTTGTTGATTGAAATCGCTTACATATACAAGGTAGTCCTTCGCCCACCCCCACGCCCCTCTTCCCCCCCTTTAAAAAATCTTGGCTACAGCCATGTTCGAAACTAAACATCATCATCATTACGAGTCACTCAAATTCCGAATTTCCGGGGTAATTTTGTACTTGTCCGGAATACGGGACAGCGATTCTAATTCCGGGACAATCCCGGCCAATCCGAGACGGTTGGCAACCCTAATCAATCGTATATCTTTCGACTGTTTTTTTTTTTCATTATACCGATTTGAATTTCACTAGTTTTTTTCGCGTTTTAAAAAACCGAATGTCACGATATTTTAAAATTGAACTTTCAAATGCATCGTTCGGAACGCACACACGTCCTTGTTTCGCAAAACAAACGCCTCATTCAACATTGGCTCGCTCTGAAACGAAAAAAACGATCTCCCACGAACTGAATAAACAACGAGTCCTCCTCGTCGTAATAGCGGAGGATTCCCGTCGCACAGCTGCGGTAATAATGGTCGAACTTCAGAGCTTGACCTCCGCATCGCAAGGCTGCCGGTGTATTGATATTGTAATTTTACATAAGCCGTAACTGTACCTCGGTCCGCGTTGTGGGTCCGGACTGGTTTTCAAGGCGCTGACCCTCCTCGGTCTCCTCCTGACCCCACCTCCATCTTGTTCCTTTGCATTTTGTATAGTGTCGGTAAAGAAGTGGCCTGTTTTGTGTGGGTTGTTTGTTTACTTTTGGGGTAGTTCGCAAACTGTCCGATAGATGGTGTTGTTGTTATTGTTTTTTTTTTTAATGAAACAGTGTTTCCATTTTTGGACGGAATAGCGTGTTTTAATAAAAATTGTTACAATTTTTTATGATACAAAATATATTTGTAAAAATTTTATTATTATCATAACAAAATATGTATATTTATATATTTTACAAAATAATCTTACAAAAATTGGTAAAGATATCACATTTGTGGCGCTTGACGATTTCGGAATGTATTCGTTGCTGATATTAGAAAACCGCAAACGACACACTTCTACGTTTATGAATATTCCGAAATCGAAAAGCTAATTAAATGACCATTGACACAATCGTTTAACTCGGTCTCGAAATTGATAGGTCACCGTATTTTTTCGTCCTCTATACAATTCAGAAATCATTATGTAAAACATAAATTGGATTGCATGAATTATCATAACAATCAATCTTCAAATTGGATGCTTTTAATTAATTCGTGCGTGTTACTTTTTTTAATTATTTTCGACTACACCGAATTTCTTGATTTTGATCATGTCGCACGTCAAGTCAAACAGTTTTTTCTGAATAGTTTCGTTTTTAGAATATGAATTGCTTACTCCTTGACGACAGTTGCTTACGTACAGACCACCTCTGGTCTCCAGTTTCGGTGATAAGCAAGCGTAAAGGATCGAAATCGATCCTTGTCTCGGTGTTTTGAAGAGCAAAGATTGTATCCAAGGGGCGTATTTCCCGATGGGTGAATCTTTGAACAGATCAGTGTTGACCACTCCAGGATGGACGGAGTAGCTGCGAACTTTGCTCTTCTCCGATTCCAGGGTCTTGTTCAAATATCTGGCGAACATTATCTGAAAAATAAACAGAAAAAATACTGACCTCATGTGATAAATTGACGAGTTCGATAACATCGGAGAATAATCAAGTAGACAATTATTCGTACCGTTCAAAATTTTTAACTCAAATAGAAACGTTCAGAACGTTGATGGATCTAACCACCTGTAATATATCTTGTTTACATACGTGACCGTCTTTCTGTCATTGAAATTTCAAAAATGACGTCATCGGAAGACTAACAAAACTTATTTGAATCGCTTAAAATTCTAAACGCAAACGATGTTAAGTTTTTATGATTATCGATGCATTTCGTATACATAAATTTAAAACATGTGATATTCGCGAAAAACTAGTTTTTCAATCTTCTATACGGTTGTTGCGAAATCCTTGATATTTACTAAATGACTTTTTCGTAAATACCAAAATAGAAATAGCTACACGGAAGACGATATGTTATTCTGTTCTTACTCGGATTTTCCATGCGAATTTCACGATTACATACAGCGTTCTCACAACACTCACTCGTCTGATAATCCATGAGCTACGCTTTCACTCGCAAGCGCGAAAAAGAAAATGAAATCATCAAAATATCTCAACATACCTGAGCCAACTTGGATTGGGCATAGGCTGCGGAAGTCACATAGTCGACCTTCATGTTGATGTCGTCGAAGAATATCTCGCCAGGGAAATGAGCGCAGGAGGACACGTTCACGATCCGAGCGCACGTTTCAGACTTTTCTCCGGCGCTTTTCAGATTCGGCAACAGCAGATGGGTCAAATAAAAATGCCCCAAATAATTAGTAGCCAATTGGGACTCGTATCCTTCTTCGGTCAACGCGAAATCTCCGAACATGATACCAGCGTTGTTCACTAACAGATCGATGCAAGGATATTTAGCTGATACGCTTTGAGCGAACTCCTTCACAGATTTCAACAAAGATACGTCTAATTGGAAGACGTCGACGGAATCGGTGGGTATTTGTTTCTTTTTGAATTCTTGGATCATCTTGTGAGCAGCTTCGGGTTTCCGAACGCCCAAAACCACAGTCATTCCTGATTGAAGTAGCTTCTTAACGACTTCAGCTCCTATTCCTCTCGCGCCTCCAGTGACAACGGCGACTTTACCCTTTTGCTCTGGAACATCTTCCAAACGATTCCTTTTTCTTTGGAGATAGTCGTCGACGACGGCTCCGGCTCCGACGATCGAGAACTGGGTCTCGTACTTGAATTCCTTAAGGACGTGCAAGATCGTCTTTTTGGAGTTGTACATGACGATGCAGATGGCCGTGGCCGCGGCGATGGACACGAACGCGACTATCATGGTTGCTGGTCAACTCGCGATTGGGCTCGTGCTGTTGTTGCTCGTCGTTAACTTTCGCCGTTTGCTGGCTCCTTTCGTTGACTTTCTCCCGGTAGATATGGTCTTGAAATCGGACGACGGTTACTCAACCTGCACGGAAGAAATTACGAAATATCAAAATCGAGTAGTTGGAGGTGGGCCTGTTACGGGGGAAATCCGCGGTTTGTTTTTCGCGCGCGAAAATGTAGCTTATGAATAGGGTGACCGTATTTCCCAGAACCCAAAGTGGAACGGTCCGCAAAAAAATGTCCCCCTCCCTATATAATAAAAATGTGTCGTATGTTCAAAAAAGGCGCCGCAGACGAAAATTTTTTTCAACCGTCTTATTAATCAATCAAATTATTTATATCACCATAAAACTATTAATTAACTTATTTATTAATATTTTCACCATTTTTTTTTTCGTGTATTCAGAAAACTAATTAAAATTAAACATAACCGGAAAAATGGGACAAATCAAACAATTTTACGAAAACGACGGGACGAACACGAGACACCATAAAAACGAGATTGTCCCGGCGAAAACGGAACTTATGGTCAGCCTACTTATAAATGAAATTGAATGTTGGTATTGTGCGTAAGCAAATCGTTTCAGATAAAAAGACTTTTCTCTTTGTATGCACTTTGTTTTTGTAAATTGTGAAATTTTTATAGGATTTTTAGGCATTTGAAGCATTGAGTTCTTTTTTTAGTAATTTGTAAAACTACATTTGAATATCGATTTTTGCCTTTTTCAACGTAATGTGGCGTGGTCTGTGTATGAATTAGCAAACTACTGAAATGACAATGAGACAATTTAGCAAAGACTTTTTTTAATATTCAAACTCATTAAAGGTTACCTTCCTTTTATCGTTATGTATTACAATGTATTGTTTTCGTTTTAAAACAACAAAATTCATTGACGAATCCGTATTTCACAACTTGTTTGCCTCGAAATTAACGAAGACCTTCCCCAATAGACACGTCTTGATTTAAAAGTTTTATTTTGCAAATGTGAAATTTTGAAAACGTTAATTTCTAATCATGTTTCTACACTATATGCTATCATTTCGATATTGAGTACTATGTAGTTTTATGTTACTGCAACTTATAATATAATGCCAATAATTAGTGGCATTGAGAAAGGGGGAGAAAGTAACGCAACTAAAAAAATTAAAATAAATCGAATTTTGACAATCATTATTAATACTTTTTTTAATCAAAAAAAAAAACATGATTGGACTAAATATTTAGACACTAAAGAAAAAAATGCGGAAAAATAATTGAGGAAAATAAATTTTGAAATAATAAGTTTGCTCTTATATCCTTTTGATGATCATCTTGTACAAATACTTGAATTTGACATGCATTGTTTTTCCTTTTACAGAGGCGTTTTTCCGTGGAAAAGCAACGGTTTGTCGAATTCAGATTGTAAATCTCAAGTTTCAAGTGATTCCAATTCGTCGAATGGTTTTGGATCTTCGTGGAAGTTGCTGGTAGGGCGTTCAAATTCTCTGGGTTGTTCATCGATAGACTCTCTTAGTATAGACACACCGGCTTCTTCTGGAGCCAGTACACCATTACATCATAAACGTCAAGGAAGTAATGCAAGTGCTGGTGAAATTAAACAGTTCGAAGATTTAGTGGCTAGTTCCGTTGCACTTATTCAGCACAATAGGTAATTTACTATTTACTGACTGTTTTTTTCAGTGAAAGTGCATTGAAATTATAAAATTGTTTTTTGACATTTTGCAGACCATCCAATTTACCAGCTAAAGATATGGCTGAAGAACAACGTCATAGAGCAGAATATCAGCGAATGGTAGTAGCTGCCAGACAAAGAGAAGCTCGAGAAGCTAAAGAAAGAAAACGCCAATTGGCCAAACAAGCACGTCATGAAGATGACCTAAGTGCTGCATTAAAAGAGTGGAATACAAATGTTTTACCTTGTTGGGAAACATCGTAAGTTTTTATTTTCTAAATATTATAAATAATAATTTGTGATAATTCAAAAAAAATTTTCTTATAAAAAATTCAGTAAAAATACAAAGAAGACCAAGGATTTGTGGTGGTGTGGTTTGCCTCCTGCTGTTAGAGGAAAAGTGTGGCAACTCGCTATACCAAATAATCTTAATATAACTCCCCAGCTTTATCATATTTGTGTTGAAAGAGCAAAACAGAGGCTAATTGAAGCAAAACTAAGAAAAAACGGATTCAAATTAGAAAAGAATGATAGTCACAACAAAAATACTCTAGTAAATAAATCTTACCATAACGAAACCAATGGTGATATTATGTATCAAAGATTAAAGTCTGAAGAAAATTTAGATTCGTTGACAAATAAAATTTGTGAAGACAAAAATAATAGTGTTAAGTGTAGTGATTTTACTTGTGATGATTCAATATTAAATTCTACCGATATTTGCAATAATCACGAAGAAAACAATTTACGTTTACACGACATAGTGAAAGACTCTCAAATGCATAGAAATTTTAGTGAACAAAATTTAAAAAAATACTCATTGGATACTTGTGATTTGAAGAAGAACTCCCAATCAAATCCAGATTTATGTGAATACAGTAACGAGTGGAGTATGGAACTCATACAATTAGACATATCCAGAACTTTTCCTAACTTATGTATATTTCAACCCGGCGGACCTTATTTCGATGTTTTACATGAATTACTCGCTGCTTATGTATGTTACAGACCTGATATTGGTTATGTTCAGGTATTTTATCTTTTTTAAAAATATAAATAACTGCGTTTATAATTGTATTTAATATGTTGTTTCGTTTCAGGGTATGTCATTTTTAGCAGCTATATTGATTCTCAATATGGATGCACCTGAAGCATTTGTTTGTTTTTCAAATCTATTAAATGGTACTGTTTTGAGAGCTGCTTTTTCTCGTGATGGCTCCACAATGCAAATTCTATGGCTTGTTTATTCACACCTCATGGAAGCCAACCTTCCTGCTGTTTATAAACATTTTCAAGAATCCGGCTTAGGTCCTGAACTTTATTTGCTCGAATGGCTTTATAGCGTGTTCGCTAAAGCAATGCCTTTAGATGTCGCTTGTAGGGTGTGGGATGTGTTTCTCAGAGATGGAGATGAGTTTTTGTTCAAGACTGCTCTAGGTAATATAAAAAATATATGTATTTTTAAAACCCTGCAATATTGGAATAATAAATTTTTTTTAAATTTCAGGTGTTCTACATCTCTATCAAGATATGCTCATCAAATCGGATTTTATCACAGCTGCTCAGTTTTTGACAAAACTACCTGAAGATCTGTGTTCAGATTTATTATTTAAAAGTATAAATGCTATAAACATGTCAATCGATAAACTGTCATTCCAGCAACTGGTAGACAAGTACAAAGATTAAAAATCATGCAATGGATGTATAATTAAAATTCTCATATTGCGTAATGAAATATTCTTGCCATAATTAAACAATGTAATTACAACGGAACATTAATCATAAAATTGCTTTTTTTTTCAAAATTACAAGTTAATGTTATAATGTTTAACTTTTGAAACATATTAACTGAAATACCTCCATTATATTTCTTGTGAAAAATAATTTTCTTTTTTAATAATTTATTAAAATTTTAAAAGCAATAAAAATATCAATCTTGATCATTCTCAATAATACAAAACATATCATTTTAAATTATACATATAAAAGTATGACATATTTTAAAGTATAGAAAAAATTATCATTTAATGCGATCCAGACTTTGAATACCATTGTTCAAAAAAGAGTATAATATTTTTTTATTTATTTCGAATGATTTCAATGGAAATGTTAAATTTGAAGTTTTTTTTTATGAAAAACAATTTTACTGGCGATGTTATAAAAAATAAAAGTCTTAAATCGTGAATGTTGTTATTTGTTATGCTGCACTTGTTTCATGGAAATCAAATCACTTGAAAAATTTTAACTTTTTATGAAATAGCCATATATATTTAATATTATATTTAAAGATCTGTTATTTATTGTTGGAAAATATTTTAAATACTAAAAATCTCATTTACCAAATTTTTTGTTTACATATAAATATAAATTATATTGCATGATTATTTTATTCATACTTATTACTTGAAAATATTTTTTATATATTAAGAAATGTATTTAATGTGTCAAATGTTAATATTTTGAATTCCCCATTATCTTATTTATATTCAAAAATTGATAAAAATAGAAAATTATCAAATAATAATGATAGTAATAATACAGATACCAGTTATTTGTTCATCAAAATCAATTTTACTCTAAAAAATTATCATCTGAAATGTGATACTAAGAATTAAATTACATTTATCTGTAAATTAGGAGAAATAAATGATTTGTATATAATTGATTTATGTGTGCTTGTAAATAATGTAAATACAATTTTGATAAATGTACTTTCTTATAAAAATAAGAAATTTGCCTATAAATGAAATAAATATATATTTAAAAAAAAATCTGAATTTAGATTTTGAGATTAATTAAAGAATAACAGTGAAATAAAGATAGAAAATATCTTATTTAAATACCAATAATGATAATTTTTTTTTATAAGAATATTTTTAATTGAAAAAAATGTTTATAGAATTTTTATTTAAATCAAAACCAAATTACATTATGCTTATGAGTATATTAACTTATAAAATCCTATACAGTTTCAAAAGACAATGTACTTGAAAAATAAAAACAAAAACTCATATTATTCAGTACCGAAATTCTCAATTCTCAACATATCACAAGTTAGTTTGAATAGTTTATCTTGCTTCGCTTCATCTTTTGAATACGATGTGGTGTAACCTTCTTTACAATTACTGATATAATTACCGCCAGGATTCTCCAACTCAGGTGCGAGGCAACAATACAACACAGATATAGATCCCTCTTCAATAGTTTTGAACATCGCTTTCAGTGGGCCTAACATTTTCGTTTGGGGAGTTTGAGTAAGCATATCACTAGCTACAATACCGGGATGGGCTGCATAAATCCTTACAGGAGTTCCATTATTCGATAGCAACCGATTAAGATATCTGGTGAACATTATCTGAAACAATACATAAATAAACATTGATTTTATGATATAATTTATTTGTAATTTTTTTGCACACCAAAATACCTGAGCCAATTTAGACCTGGCATATGCAATTGTAGGATGATAAGACTTATATAAATTTATATCATCAAACTGAATTTGGGAACCATAATGAGCACAAGACCCTACGTTAACTACACGACCATACTTTTCAGATTTGTGACTGCTATTTTTCAAATTCTCCATGAGCAAATGAGTAAGTAAAAAATGCCCTATATAATTTGTGGCTAATTGTGCTTCGAAACCATCAATTGTCGTACGAAATTCTCCGAATATGATACCGGCATTGTTGACTAAAAGATGGACCTCCGGATATTTAGATTTCACGATTTTTGCGAACTTCCTCACAGACTTCATAGAGCTGACGTCGAGTTGGATAGACTCAATCGATCCTGAAACCTTTTCAGCCGACAGTTCTTCAGCCAGCTTATTCCCACTTTCGACGTTCCTAACTCCGATGATAACGTGATACCCAATTTTCGCCAGACTTTTGGTTACGGCAAGTCCAATTCCTCTAGCACCTCCAGTGACCACTGCTACTTCACCTTTCCTGGAAGGAGTTTCTCTTAAAACGTTTTCCTTTTTGTGCAGTAGGTCAGCGAAGTTGGACAATGTGGCTATCCCGTAATAGTTGAAGTTGTACCGCAAACCACTCAACATATCGCAAAAATATTCTTTTCCCATTAAGCTAACTATCAGGATTACGACAGCAATGGCTGCTGACAGCAAAATAATCGCGGACATTCGATTATTTGGTGGAAGAAATGTGGTAAAGAGGATGACCGTGCCACGACTGGGTCAATAGAAGAGCGAATCTCGTTTGATGGTATTTACTTTGACGAATGTGAATAGAGAGGGACTTTGTACGGTTACAACAAGTATACGTTTTTTTTTCCTTTTCAACATACAGTACATCAAACATGGTGTTTGCGTTTACAAAATTCTATATGCATAAAAAAAATTACAAAGTGATTTATTAAATTTACGTTAAAATATTAGCAACTGTCACTTTTAAAAAAATACGTATTTATTGACAATCATTTACAATTTTTATGCTGCTAGCTATGTTCATATATTATACGAGTCCTTCGTATACATAGAATGTTTAAAAAAAATATATTTTTAAAATATGAAAAATTCCTAGTAATAACTTTTTTTTAATATAAATTTTAACGAAGACGGTTTAAAAAACTCCATAATATTTTAATATGAAACGGATGCAAAACAAATTTTATAACAACCTTTGGATTCACAATATTGTACGTGGCATTTATATATGTTCTTGACTAAACGATGTAAATATATAATAATAATTTTTTCGATATGTGAATTGAACAATTTGAAGAATTTTGCAGTACAATGAGTGAAATTACTGCCTTTAGTACAATATTATATAAGCAGCAATATAAAAAAAAACGATCTTAAACACAAATATGGGCATGATAGTTGATATATTTTATTTTCAAAATGAAAATGAAAATTTAATTACAAATTGGGATAAGTTTCCTGTAGTGAGTTTTTCTGGCGGCTCTGTATGGTTTAGTAAGCAAAAAATGACGATTCAATATTTTCGCAAGTAATTTGCGAGTATTACATCGAATAGTATAATAATAGACAACACAATCATAAAAAATGTATACTTTTTTTATTGTTATTAAATATTTGAAATAAAAAACTCTAATCGATTTAATTTATGATTATTGACTAACAAAAATTATCGAAAACAACTATTTAAAATCGAATGTCAATCAAAATACAAGTATATTTCATTTAACATGGTTTCTGTTCCGTCAAAAAAAAATGTTGTTTTTTTTATAAAAAACAGATTAGCGAAATTTATTTAAATTTATTTAAATCATTCTACGTCATAGAGTGATGCAAATTACTGACAATGAGAATTAAATTTACGATGCACCTATGCCCTTTTCTTCTGTTAAAAAAAGACATCTGAATAAAAACAATAGTATATTTTGTAAACAATTAGTTTCGTGAAGTCTTCCATTCGAATCATTTTTTTTTCAACAAACTTTCATTCCCAAATGATAATAAAAGTTCCGATACAATTTCCGCCAAAACTGACACTTACATTTCATTAACTTATCTAAGACTTTTCCATAAAATATTATTATTTTATTATTTTACATAACTCGTTTAACATGACTTCATTTTACACTGCAATCTTGCGGAACCTATCTACAGTGTTAAACGAAAAACGCCTGTATCTCCATCGAAAAATATTCAAACAAAAACATCAAAAAAAAAAAATCAACCATTTCGTTTACTATCACGTACTTCGGGAGGTATCAAATTTACGAAAATTATTAAAAAAAAAAATCTAATCACCTGAGCCAACTTGGTCTTCGAATAAGCATCGACCGAATGATAAAAACGCGCCATATTCAAATCTTCAAGATCCAAATTGGTGGCTAAATGCATGCACGACGAGACATTGACAACCCTGGAGCAACCGGATCCGTTCTCAGCTCCAAAAGTCAAGTTCGGCATCAACAAATGCGTCAGCAGAAAATGTCCCAAGTAATTGGTGGACATGTGCTTTTCGAAGCCATCTTTGGTCGTCACTCGCTCTGTTGTTTGTGAAGCCACCCCGGCATTGTTCACTAGCAGGTTGATCGTTGGATATTTCAATTTTATATCTCTGGCTAGATCTTTGACCGATTCCATGGATAGGAGGTCCAGTTGCATCACCTCGAGTGTTCCTGGGAGCGATTCTCGCTGCAGATCTTCGATTGCGTTTTCTCCTGCTTTTATGTCTCTCGCTGTGAATATTACGTGATATCCTCTATCGACTAATCCTCTGACTATTAATTTTCCTATGCCTCTTGCACCTCCGGTTACGACGGCAATTTCACCAGTTTTTCTAGGGAAATCTTTCAGAGATTTTCCAGTTTTATCGTTGTTACCCAACAGAAGATAGAACATGAAAACTGATGAGTTTTTCACTGTTTTCCAAGATCCTTTGATATATTCCATTTTACAGAAACTCGCACAGAATAACAACGCAACGCTCACGGCCACGACCAAGAGAATTATGTCGAACATTTTAAAAGGATGCGTGCAAACAAGTTAAAACGTAATAAACTGTCACTAGTATGACATTAACTTCGCTTATGGTCGATATATATTAAATTACATGCAATTTATTATAAAAGTGCAAGCGCAAAGGTCGTTTAAAAATAATTTAGTACCTAGAAAAGTATTCCACTTTAAATGATTGATTTAGTACTGATTATTTGTTTTTTTTTACGAAAACTTTGAAGGGTGATGATTTTCTGTTGCGATCAAAAGCAGTAATGACAATATCAGTATTTTGAATGAAATTATCGATGCGGTTTTTCAACAGTTTCACTGTCGATTGCACGTTATTTAAATTCGAAATGATCGATTTATGAATATTAATCACAGTGTAAAACTTTGACTACTTGTTTCCAAGCTGTTTTCTATCGAACAGAACGACCATTTGTGTTGGCGTCAAATTTAAACAACTTGACACTGATAAAAAATGAATTAGATTAGATAAATTTATAGCTACAGTAAATTACGAATTTAATTTAAACAAAAAACGATTAAAGACGAAAATATGTAAAACCTCAATAATTGTAAACCGATAAGATCAATTTACAATTAGTGCTTTTTTACGTTATAAAAAAATTGAAATTTCTGCAACCATTTAAGAGCTACATGAAAATTTTTATTATAATTTTAATAATAATCATCATCATCATTATCTAACCTGTTAGTTATCCACTGCGTATGTCAAGGTCTTATTAACTATATGACAATTTAGACTATATCTTATCGCGTTTGCCCGAGTCGATAATTTTGATGTTAATTGAAAATTCTTCTCAAATAATGAAATCATATACATACATATTTCCATGACAAAAAAATAAGCTAAATAAATTGAAAAAATATAAATGTGTTTTTTTGTTTACTAATATGAAACATTAGAATACATATCTAGAAAGTATGAAGATTAAGATTTTTACTGAAAAAATTATATAAAATGGACACAACAAAGTGAAAGCGTTATACAATTGTGAATGACCGTCACCCTACAAAACCCTGTTATTTAGTATAAATTATAAATATTGATTAATCTTTATGATAGAATGTTAAATAGACTTACATAGACTTTTCAGTCTTTTCCGTCAACAGTTTTTATGATAATTATGATAAAAACTATCGTTCAATAATATAAAAATGATTTTTAACTGAACTAAAAGATATTTATTTTTATTGCTTATTGTTCAAAACTTCATAAATATAATACAATGTCAACTAATATCATTGAGCAAAATCGAACCCAAAGCACAAACATAACCTCTAAATGTCAAACTAAACGTCAAAACATTTTCAGGTTTGCCAACGACATCTGTTGCCTTTCAGTTTACTGAAATATACTTTTATTTTACACATTTTTTACGTAATTTGTTTTTATTTTTGTTTTTATTCAAATAAAACGAAATACTAAAAGCAAAAAAATTACAATGTTTGATAGACAAATTGCTACTACGTGATTGTAATTTTTCAAATAGAAGTTTTTTTTTATTTCAATGAAAATGAAATTTGTTTAAATTGACTTTTTATCACATAACAATTAAGAAAAATTGTATAACCGATAATGTTATTTGTTGTTTTTTTCGCCTACAAGTATTGTGTATATTTTTGTTTTTACATATACCTACCTACATTTTCAATAAAAATGGAATTGCACAAATCTTTAAAGAATGAGGTCGTTGGTGAAAATTTTGCACACCACAGCTAAATGGAATTTCTTATTTGTTATTTGTGTTTATTTTAAGAAACTCAATGCAAATTTAATTAGCATCATCTTGAGAGTTGAATAAAATAAGTCATAAAATTTTTATTTGTTTATTTATTTTATGCTTCATCTGAAAAATAACGTCATACATTCAACTAAAATACATGTAATTATAGTGAATACCATGTGAACATTTTTTTAATGATTTTTTACAAGTTTATTTTGGTTCTATTATATTTAAACTTTGAATTATTGAATAAAATCAAATTTGATATCAAAATGACAATTTTTTTTTATTTTCCTTGAAAAGCATTCTTATTCACATTAAAAAAATACAATTATTTAAGAACCGAACTTTTCAATTTTCAACATTTTACAAGTCAGATCAAAGAGACGTTCCTGGTAAGCAACGTTATTCGAAAATGAATTAGTCAAGCCTTCTTTACAATTATTGATATATACGCCTCCTTTATCTTCCATGTCGTTCACCACGCAACAATGCAAAACAGGAATTGCTCCTTGTTCGGGAGTCTTCAGGATTTTGCCTAACCAGCGGATGAAATTGAAGGAGGATTTGTAAAACATATCAGTTCCAACCAGACCTGGATTCACTGCATATATATTTACAGGAAGATTTTCAGCTTTGAACAATTTGCTGGCATGACGTGTGAACATCAACTGTAATAAATACGATTTTTTTAGATGAAGATTTAATAAAATTTCTATTATTAAAAACTATGAACATTGTAATCCATCCATCAATCTGCCAGTCACAAACAATCGCGCGACTACAAAATCGCAAGTGCGTACAGGGCCTTAACCGTCTGTTTAAATTATTATACCCAAAAAATGTCGCATTGTTAAAGCTGTATTCTGATATTTTAGTTAATTAAAAAAAATGATAACTGTAACTGTCAACAAATGGAAAATTATAATAAATACATCACAATAAAGTTACTAATGTTTCAAATGATCCGAACTAAATAGTACAATATAGTTTCAAATACCTGAGCCAATTTGGATCTAGCGTAACCCCCGATTGGATCATGACACTTTTCCATATTAATATCATCGAACCATATTTCAGCGAAATAATGAAGACCAGAAGAGACGTTGACCACTCTAGCGCGTCGGTTTCCTTCATCACTGGCCCTCTTCAGATTGTCCATGAGCAAATGCGTCAAGTAAAAATGCCCCAAATAATTGGTGGCCAGTTGCATTTCGAAACCGTCTTCGGTTAGCTCGAAATCGTGAAATAGTATACCAGCGTTGTTCACCAGCAGATCGATTTTCGGAAATCTCTTCTTCACATCGTCAGCAAACTTTTTCACTGATTTCAAAGACGAGACATCCAACTCCATCACTTCAGCCGTGCGATCCGTCACTTTGAGACATTCGTTTAACATCTTTTCCACAAAATCTTCACCGGCTTTGATGTCCCTCACAGCGATGATTACATGAAACTTTAACAGGAACAAAATCTTGACTACTTCGGCGCCTATCCCTCGGGATCCGCCCGTGACGATGGCTACTTTTCCAGGGCAGTAATCAGGTTTGTGCAAGCGATTTCTACGTTTGCTCATCAGATCCTCCAATATTCCTACCAAGTTTATAATGTTGTAGCAGATGAAATTTTTAATGAATTCCACAATTTTTATTTTAGTATAATTTCTCCTATATACAACGTATAAAAATACTGTGATCGGAAGTATCAGAAGAATCTGTATCATTCTGGTGAGTCGGAATTTCGTCTAGACTACGTGAAATTTACACTCAAAGTGATTCGTTCTTTATGATTTACTCCTTCTCTTTTCGCTTCATTAACGCTTTTATGCTTATGAAAAATGTTAACCACTTTTACATAATGCCATACGAATCCATACTACATCAAGGGAAGGAAAATATAAATATTATATATAAAAGATAAATTTATAGATAAAATAAAACATATAATTTTTTAATTTTTTAATTGGAATTTCATTTTAAGTTAACCAATAATCTTTCAAAACAAATATACGCTAACATAAGATAATAATAACGAATATTTGTGGATAAGTGCATACACAGTACTAAAGAATAAAAATTGATGATTTTCCTCAAACGTAGTCATCGTTTGCATCCATTTGTACATAATATGTGCAACGGTTACGAAACGTTTGAAGTGGTATAAAATGATTGAGATTAGTTAGCTTCAATATATACAAAAGTTGATGAGTTTTTTCAAATCTTTAAATAAACAGAAAAAAATCTGTTTCCAACTGAAAATCTTTCAATTTTATCCTTAAGTAAAACTATTGTTAAAGAAGTAAGAAAAACTCTGTCAAATTGGTTGTTTAAAAAAGTTCACAATAAACTTGTAAAATTGCCAAATTCAAAAATCTGTATATATTATAGTTTTTTTTGTTTATTATTAAAAATTTTAGTTTTGGAATATTGAATTTTGTGATAATGGAAATGGAAGTATTGTTAGTTTTTAAAAAATTCTATAAATCTAAATTAATGACACTTGAACAAATTATGAAGAAAAATTCAACTTTTTTCGGTCAAGAAAGTTTTTCTGGAAAGTTTCCCCAAAAAAATATTCCTTGAAAAGCGTTCTCGTCCACTTAAAAAAATTAAGAGCCGAACTTTTCAATTTTCAACATTTTACAAGTCATTTCAAAGAGACGTTCCTGGTAAACAACGTTATTCGAAAACTTATTGGACAACCCTTCTTCACAATTGCTGATATATGCGCCTCCTTTATTTTCCATGTCATTGACGACGCAGCAATGCAGAACAGAAATTGCTCCCTGCTCAGGAGTCTTCAGGATTTTTCCCATCCAGCGGATAAGTTTGAAGGCAGGGGCTTTGTAAAACATGTCAGTTCCAACCAAACCTGGATTCACAGCATATATATTTACTGGAACGTTTTCAGCTTTGAACAATTTGCTGGCATGACGTGTGAACATCAACTGTAATAAATATGATATTTTGAAATGTAGATTTATTCGTTATTCAAATAAAATTTGTAATACTAAACACAATTTACATTCTAATTTTAGTTCGCATTCTTATTTCATAATTTTTTATGATTTATTTTAAATTTGTCAAAATCCCAGTATGTACATAATGTTTTTTTTATTATTGTTAAGAAATGACCTACGACTATAATATTTTTATGTTAAATTATATTTGAAAAAATATTGGAACGTACTTATACATAATGAATAATTTTGTGCTATTGTAATATTAAACCCAAGCTAATTTCAACTGTAACTAATCATCTTTTTGAGTTAATAATTTGAATGTTTGTTTAAGCAAAAAAATATTTCAAAGCTATACATATTTGGATATTTTAACTTCTAAATAGTAATAATAATAAAAGCTGATTTACAATCATCAAAATGGGAAAACACCTATCCCCAAAGTCATTTGTGTTAGTACAGTTTGAAATGATCGAAACTAAATATATGATATAATACAATATTGTTTCGAATACCTGAGCTAATTTAGATCTAGAGTAACCCCCAACAGGATCATGACACTTTTCCATATTGATATCGTCGAACCATATTTCGCCAAAGTAATGAATACAAGAAGAGACATTGACCACTCTAGCAAGCCGATTTCCTTCATCGCTGGCCCTCTTCAGATTGTCCATGAGCAAATGCGTCAAGTAAAAGTGACCCAAATAATTGGTGGCCAGCTGCATTTCGAAACCGTCTTCGGTCAACTCGAAATCGTGAAACAGAATGCCAGCGTTGTTCACCAGCAGATCGATTTTCGGAAACTTCTTCTTCACATCGTCAGCAAACTTTTTCACTGATTTCAAAGACGAGACATCCAACTCCATCACTTCAGCCGTGCGA
>JAOXNN020000036.1:3128876-3150878 GCA_028571205.2 Hydropsyche betteni | reverse complement strand
ACATTATATTTTAATTTAAACAATAATAATTGGATGCACCGCTTATATTTAGAAAAATAAAATAAAAATAACAACAAGTTTATGATTTAAAAGCCATATACTCTCAAGAACTTATTTATAAGTAACATTTTCAATTATAAATTTGATTTTTATTTTATTACGTAATAGTATGGTTAACAATTCACATCCGATGTTATTAACATCGGGCCTATATACTAGTACATATATGTTATTATACAGGCTTAATTTATTTATAAAGTTATAGTATAGTCATATAATTATTTGATTTGAACTCAAAACAACGACGAAATCTTCAAAACGTCTTACTGGCGCTGTTTATTTTCAGTAAGCCATTAAATTTTAGTGGGTGATATCTGGCTAGTGTTACCATCGTAAAATATTAAGACCTGCATGATTCATTAAAAAACTGCCAAGTAAATGAAAACGGCTCTTTCAAATATGACTCTTTCATGTCACTTCTCCCCTACGTACATATATTATATAATATTATTGTATTATGTTCAGTGGTGTAAGTGCAAATATGAAACATGTAATATTCTAGCTTAAGTATGCTATAAAAATGCTCTAAAATACCACCACAACTGTCACATGACATATCAAAACTGTTATTGTATTGAACGTGCGTTGATTATTTGTTCTTGAAATTGCAATGGATACAAACGATGAAAATCAACGGTTATTACCTCATATTCCTAGAGAATATGCCACATTTTCAGTTAGTAAATTGTTAAAATACATATATCTAAAGATTTATTTACCATTAGATTAGATATTATTCAGCACAATACCTAAAATGTATTTTTTTTTTTAAATCTTTAATCCAATTCGTCTTATTTTCAATTTTTTCACATTGTGTATATAAACAGATCATTAATTTAAAATATATATATTATTTCAGGACTTACATACAGAAGATATGGAAAATCCACCGACGACCATATCTCAAACTCAGCTCGTAAATAGTCCACACCCTGGACGGAAACTACCTCAATATATTGCTGCTTTAGCTGGTAAATTTCACTTTAAATTGTTATGAATATTATATAACAATAAATACTCATATTTCTCTTCTGATTTCAGCTACATTAGGAGCTTTAGCAGCTGGTACAATATTGGGATGGTCTTCACCTGCTGATTCTAAATTAACAAAGGAGGGTGAATATGATTTCGATGTTACTGATGCCGATTTTGCATGGATCAGTTCGTTGACAACACTTGGTGCGGCTTGTGTTTGCTATCCGATTGGTTTTCTTATGGATCGAATTGGAAGAAAGATCTCTATGTTGTTATTGATTTTACCATTTACTTTGGGTTGGTTGCTCATAATTTTTGCAGTTAATTTACCTATGATGTACGCAGGAAGATTCATAATTGGTATTGCTGGAGGTGCCTTTTGTGTTACTGCTCCGACTTATACCTCTGAAATAGCTCAAGATGATATAAGAGGTACTTTAGGTAGTTTTTTCCAACTCATGATCACTGTAGGTATTCTATTTACGTATGTTGTTGGAAATTATACATCAGTGTTTGTATTGAGTATAATTTGCGCTGTGATTCCATTAATTTTTGGGCTTGTATTCTTTTTCATGCCAGAAACACCGTACTTTTTAGTTAACAGTGGCAAAATTAGCAAAGCTACCGATGCTTTGATAAAATTGAGGGGTCCCGAATATGATTCTGGAGCCGAACTTAGCGATATTCAAACAAAAGTTACAGAAAGTAAAAATAATCCTGTTTCAATTAAACAAGCATTTTCAAAACGATCTTCAAAAATGGCATTTATTATTTGCCTCTGTTTGATGTTTTTCCAACAATTTTCTGGAATAAACGCTGTCATATTTAACACTACCACCATTTTCGAAAGTGCGGGATCAGATATAGAACCAGGAATTGCTACCATAATTATTGGAGTTATACAAGTAGTAGCAACATTATTATCGACAGTCATTGTTGATAAATTAGGGCGTAGAATTTTGCTACTGTTATCAGCTACAGTAATGGCAATATGTGACATTTTACTCGGGGTTTTCTTCTATCTAAAATTCGACGCTGTGGATAAAAATGAGGAATTAGTTGAAAGTTTATCTTGGCTTCCTTTAACCTCTCTTTGTATATTCATTGTAGCATTTTCATTAGGATTTGGTCCTATTCCATGGTTAATTGCAGGAGAAATGTGTACTCCAAATATTAAGGCTTTTGTCAGCGCAACTGGTGGTACTTTTAATTGGATTTTGGCATTCATAGTTACTAGAACTTTCGTGGATATGAAAGCAGGTTTGGGAGAAGGCGGTGCATTCTGGCTTTTTGGAGGTTTTACTTGTTTAGGAGTATTATTCGTTTTCTTCGTTATCCCTGAAACAAAGGGAAAGAGTATTGATGAAATTCAAAGAATACTTAACAAAGAAAAATAATTGCCAGTAACAAATTATGAAATTTAATTTTTTGGTTTCTCAATGTTCCTGTTTCCAAGTTATGTACTCATAGTAATCATTCATATAGAAAATAATAATGATTTATTTATTTTGTTTTTTTTTGATTTTACAAAAAAATTTTGATTTAAACATAATTTATCAATGCCATGTAAATAATGGTGCTTATTTATACATATAAATTAATTTTACAAAATGATTGTTGCAATAATAATTAGGTATTAAAATAATAGTACAATCAATAAGTATTTTT
Organism: Hydropsyche betteni; assembly: GCA_028571205.2. Lineage (NCBI taxonomy): Eukaryota > Metazoa > Arthropoda > Insecta > Trichoptera > Hydropsychidae > Hydropsyche > Hydropsyche betteni. Next base: position 3,148,175 of record JAOXNN020000036.1, on the reverse strand, counting down.
TAATTAAATTATTTTAACTAGAGAATAAATTTGTTTTTTATATATTAAAAACTTAAGGTGTATTATAACAATCACAAATTAGCATATTTTAGCTTGATAGTATCATTATTAATTTACTTTTTTTAAGTATTTTGTTATAAAAAATAGTATTTCAATTTATATATATTTACAATTTCAATACTGAAGTTGTGTAAATGTATTATTTGTTATTTGTAAATTTTAATAAAAGCTACTTTTATTATGAAAAACTTATAGTTAAATTTGAGCTGTGATTTTTTTTATAATATATTATTTCTTCATTGAAAATTATGTTCATGTATTTCTTCTCATCTATTGAATACTTTTAGCATTCATTCTGTTTATATATTCATTGATCTTAAATATTGTTAATGAATAAAATCAATTTTGGAAAAAGTTCGTTTGGTTTGGTATATTTTTAAAATTAAAACAAATTTTAGTCATACATAAAATAGTTTTATTAATAACATTAGATGTACATATAAATATATTTAAAAAAGGATACGGTGAGCAGTGGTTGTAAAAAGCTTAATTTTTCTAAGAAATACAATTATTTAATTTTGAAAAATGTAGTCAAAATTACACCCAAATTACGGGCTGTTTTTTTTTGCACAATAATGAAATTAACGTGAGTATTTAACAAAGCCTTAAAAAAATAAAATATATTACAATAAAATAACATTGGTGAGTTTGAATTGCAGTGACCAATATTTGATTCATAAATAAACAAAACTATTTCTAATAATGATTTTTTATAAAAAAAAAACATTAACTTATTTTTTACGTCTTTTTTATTAAAATTATTAAAAACCAAATAATTTTTGTATTGTTAGAAAAAAAATGTATACTTGTCGAATATGCTTAAATTTGAGTGGTGGAAATTTTATATAATCAAGAACAGAAGCAGATATTTTAACCCACCGTGTATATATTTCCTGTATAAATATAAAAGTAATGTTTTTAAAATCAAAAATATGAACACAAAAAATGATCATGTTCTAAATATTGACAAAAAATAATAACAATGAGAGCTGATGAAAATATGAACTCATTTAGTCTTACAGAATATACAGATCAACAATTAAGAGAACATCACAACATTGATTAAATTTATTGTGCGACATAATATAATACAATAAGCACAATATGGTGGACTAAAAATAAAATAATTCATCTAAAAATCTAAAAGGTATACTCTTCATTGGTAACTCTTTAGTCTTCAAATAAAGTGAAGCTGCTTGATTTTTTGCCTGGACTATGTTCGCGACATTTATTAAATTAAAAAACTACACAGTAGAAATCAAAATAATAAATGTTACAATTATTGAATTGAATAATCAGATTGAAATACACCTTAAGGTAATATAACTATTGTACACAAGCATATTTATATACAAATTGATCCAGCACTATTTTGTGGTTTTGGTCTAGTTGGTTCTAATTTCGAATACGAGGTGTAGTTTTTACAACAACACACAGATTTCAACAAAAATCCCAAAGATGAGGTGCTCTCCGTTCGATAAACACCTGAGAAATCTTCGACTGAAGTAATACCGATAAATTGATGAAGATCACTTTTAGGAAACCCATCTACATAATATCTTTTTATAGTATCATAAGCATCCATTATTACGGATATAAACAAACTTAACACTACATATATATACAAACTAATAAATGAGTATAAATAAACGCGACAAAACCACCATAGCATTGTGGATTTAGAAGACATACTAGAAAATGTGGCGAACATATCGTCTCCGTTAACGAGAGAAAACAAACATTCAGACGTCATAGCCAAAGAGCGGAATTTCATATGATATGGTCCCAAAACGAGCCAACCGCAAAATGTGAATCCGGCATATATCAAAAGAGCACAAATTAAGAATCGTGATATTTTCGGCGCGGCTTTTTTTAGTGTTAAAATGACGACGTTGTACGTTTTGAAAAATCCTAAATAACGCAAAACTCCGAACCAAACGAGCAAATTTCCTGTTCCCAAAAACACAGAACAAATATTCCATTGGTCGTGAGCAAATTGCTTTTTCTCTATTTGTTCCTTTATAGCCGAACCCATAATAATTAAAATGTCATTGATGATAATCATGATATACCACATATTTAGAAATTCTAATCTGCCTTCGGCGCTCAGTTCCCTATTGTAGACATTTTGAAAGAATATAATAGTTATATTTTTCAACTGCTGCGCCCTGTAAACTGCTCTGCTGCACAAAATGAAAGAAATACCACATATGATTATGACAAATGCATTTAAAATACTATGCAAAATTTGGTCTATTTTATTGTCTGTTATATATTCGGCGTCGTCTTTGCAAATCAAGCGAAACGCTTCCGCATCGAGATCGAGCAACATTTGACCGTCGTGATCTCTATTATCGAAAGTGATGACGATATCGAATCTGTAGCAATCCGGAGGAGTGATGGGTCCGGCGATTTTAAAATGAACGGTTTTAACAGAAAAAGACAAAGTGGCTTTGACCAGTGATCCAAAGTTAATATGAATATCGTTCGATTCTAGAAACAAGCGCGAAGTGTCCGCTGGGTTGGTCATGTTTTTCGTCATATTCACGCACACTTCGTCGATTTCGGAATTGAAAACGTAACTTTCGTTGAATCCGAAAATCGTGCCCTTTTTATAACGGTACAAACAAAGTTTCGGATCGATGAAAGTGTTCTCTTCGTTGTTGTACGAATACATTCCGATCGCGTTCGCCAATTGAGCGTAGCCGTTGTAAGCGTAATCGATAGTCTCGTAAAATTCGTCGATTTGATAAATAGCTAGAGGTCCAGCGGATGGTGGGTAGGCGTTGATTTCCATACTGGAGTCCCATCCCTTGAGGAACAAGTGGGAGAAGGCGATGCGGTTGTCCCAAGTGTAGTTGACGTGTTTGTACTGATTGTGTGCAAACAGGCACAACTGGAAAGTGACTAGGATGATCTTGATCACCTGCACGACGAATTTGTATGGGAACTTTCGCCTCGCGCGCCACTTTTCGATGGGGTTCATGAAGAAGAAGCGCAGCTTTCGCCTCATTCTCTCCTCGACGTGAGGGTCGGGAACGGAGCGGGAGGTGGTGGCCGTCGCGCCCCTGTCGTCCTCCGTCTCCGAAGGACCCGACTCGTCGCGACATATCACCGGGTCCATTTCTATTCCGGCCACGACAGCCTGTCTCCTACTTTTTTCAGAACTCGATTTGCGCGCTTTGTACTGACAATGACACTGACATCTGAAACCTGCGATGAACTGTCAAGCGTAGTACCATCTGTGGGTGAAATTTTGAAGTTTCCGATGTTTTTTGTTTGAAGGGTTCTCAGTTGTCAGTAGTGACAGACAGTAGTCAGAAATCGAAAAAAAACATGCAAATATAAGTTTATTAAAAATTTAATAGATTAAACGTTAAAGTTTGTTTATCGCCCATGAACGTACTAACCTCCCAAGCAGTGAAAGGCATACATATAAAAATCCAGTTAAAAGTTTTAAGTTGATACCCTGCATTTACGCACATACTCGCATCCAACTTTTAACGTTAAGCGTCAGTTGTTATTTCTGTATGAAATAGAACCTAACCCAACCTAACGAATGAAATTGGGCTTTGTGTTGATGGATTGATCGTGGTCTTGAATACTCCAATGATACTGCTTCGATACCTGAACAAAAAGTTTCGTACAACCAACTGTCAAACAGCATAAACGCGTTTCATCGCTCGGGAGGTTGGTACGAATCTGGACGTTACATTACTTTTACCATAAATATTTCAAATTTTTTTTTTTTTAAATAAAATACAAAGTTTTAATTAATTAAAAAATCGTGGGGTCAGAAATCGAACAAAAATAAGTTTTATCAAAAATTCAACAGATTAAACTACATACAGTCAAATAAATCAAATAAAAAAATACATATTTGAACAAAATTTTAATTTTATGTACAGAGCACCGAATCAGAACCACCGCGACAACCAGTCACAAGTACCTACATACCAAATTTACGTACATTTCCCTACTATATCTTATTTTCGGGATGGGACTTATTTACACGATAAGATTAAAAAAAATCATAAAAACACGGCAGGGCTTATTTTCGAACGAGGTCTCATTTAAGACAGAACACAAAAAAAAAAATAGCACAAGCGAACCGACGATGGTCGTCCCGCGCCCCGCTTGCGGCCGCGCCGATATATTTTGACGTGGTGTCGGCAGTGCGAGTTGCAGTGAACGGCCAAAACGGCTCCGGGCGGCGCGTTCGGTGTCGGGACGAGCGGACTCCGTCGACCAACTGTCGCACAGTGGCGGGGGGCGGAGGCAGCGCGGGGAGCGGGGGGGGCGACGGGGGCGAAGGGGGCGGAGGCGCCGCGGCGGCGACTCCGCGGCTGCCCCTCTCCGCGCTCGTCCTAGATAGACGGTGATGGATCGATCCACGTTATTTTGACACTTTCTAATGTCCGATGTCTGTTTTGACGTTTGTCACGTTCGCGGCGTAACAGTTCTTGTGGGTCGTTTCTTGTTGACGTTTCTGTTCGGTTCGATCTTTTTTTTGTTGGGTGTGTTCCGTTTCGTTGCAGCGGGAAGGTAGTCGTTGAAGAGTCTAGTTTTGAAAACTATCCGTTGATAGGTCGGAGGTCGTCGGTGTGCAATCGAATTCTAGGCAGTGGTGGGTTTACTCAATTAGGGTTCGAGGAGTAAAAAAATGGTCAGAATTTTAGTCAAAAACGGTCAGGATTAAATGATGAATTGTCAGAATTAAATAATAAATGGTCAGAATTTAATAGCGAAACGGTCAGAATAGGTTAGGTTAGGTCAGGGTTCTTAATATTATTCTGACCATTTGATATAAATTCTGACAAATCCGGTTAAAATTGTGACCATTCAATATTTATTCTGACCTTTTCGTTTAAAATTTTGACCAATGTCAAATAAATTTTGATAAATGGGATAAAAATTCGGACCAAAATCGTATTTAAATTCTGACCATTTAAATAGTAGCCCAAAAAAAATTTAGAGCCTCTATACATATACAGGTTTTATAATTCTAATTCAATTTATTAAGCTTTAAATCTAACCTTTTAAACTTCAAACTCAACCATTGTAAAGTATTATTAAGACTTATCATAGTAATCGATGAAATTATTATGAAAATAAAATGTATAAATATATAATGTATACAGCTTGGTTCCTTACGGAAATACAATTTGGGCTGGCTTAGTATGGTATAGCTTAGACTGCTTAACCTTACCAGAAATTTGTCTGGTAAGGCCTTGTCCTGCAGTGGACAATTCATAGACTGCTAATGAAGATAATAGGTTGGTTTATAAACTGACCTCTACCCCCTATTACACACCAAATATTAAAATTGGAAAAAAATTACCACTACAAGCAAAGGTTTTATTGTTTATTATCGATTATTGATATAGCTACTTTCATAAAATAAAGGAAAAATAAGTAAATTAAAAAAAAATTACTTACAATAATTAAACAAAAAAGAAATTTGGGCTACCTTTTCAATCGGGGGTTTTTAAGAGTCTCGAACACTTATAGGTAAATTCGCCACTGTTCCCAGGTACTCATTATTATTTAATAGATCGGGTTATTAGCTAATTAGAATGTGTGAAATAATGTTGGAATAAATTGTTTATGACGATTTGTCAAATTTGATATTAATTCATGTTTGTATTTGCAGATTCAACGATGATACTATCCTGAAGTCATTGTTATATTTTCCAATTGGAATCACTCTCGTAGTTATCAGAATTGTTATAGGAATATGTGTGTGGCTAATTTCAGCTCTTTCCCCAGAAGTTTCCGTCGTTAGAACTTTAATTGCTAATTTTACATGCTTCAGTTTGGGTAATTTAAATTATTTTTTGTTTATACACAACGATATTAAAAATATAAACAAGTGTGGAATTATCGAATTTTGTTTCTCAGGTATACATGTCAAGTGTACAGGAGAGAGAGATGATAAAACTCGTCTGATCGTAGCCAACGCTGTATCGATATTCGATTCACTAGCGTTGAACGTTTCTACTAATAGTATTAGTGTGAGTTGATTTCTATTCTATTGTTGGTTATTTTTATATCGAGGACTGAAATTTCACATATGATAAATCTTTTGTGTCACACCACAATTTATCATATTGTGTATTATAGTTGAAAAATCTTTTTTTTTATAAATCAAAATGTGATTTTCAATATGTTTTTGATTTATGATTTTTTTTTTGCGTTCAGCCAAGCAAATGGGATTTGCCACCTCCATTAGCATGGGCTTTAGGAATTCGACATTTAGGAATGTATTCATCAAACGATCAGTTCAGAGAAGCTGTAAGGTATACGTTTGAACATGTTATCTATAAATTTTGCATTTGAGAATTTTTTATTAAACCATTTGTATTTTATTTGATACTAGAAAACGATTTGCCGATATACCTAGCATACCAATTTTTGTTCAACCGGAAGGTTGTCCGACGAGCGGAAAAGGAATATTAAAATTTAGCGAATGGCCATTCATTCTGTATGACAAAGTGCAACCTGCTGCAATAGGTATTTATCGATATTGACATTTTAGATTTATATCAATTGGTAAATTTGGTGAATATTTTAAATCTAGAAGTAAAACGGAGCTTCGGAAATGTAACTACCGGATCCCTTAGCCACTGGGCTAACGATGGTATAGCATGGTACGATTTGTTTTGGTTTATGTGGAATCCATACACGTCTTTCAATATTCATTTGCTCCCGGTGATCGAGAAGAGTGACAATGAATCATCAGAAGAATTTGCCAATAGAACTCAAAAGATAATTGCCGATTTTTTAAAAGTAAGTTCGCAAATTATTTGTTTTTCTCCAATCGTTAATATACGATTCAAAATAACTTTAATACTCATAATTTATTTTTTCAAAGATCGAAGCCACTGATTATTCAAGTAGTGAACTTCGCGATCTGGTATCCGCCCGAGAAGTAGAACAAATTCGGTTGAATAACACAAGTAATACGATGCGCAATCGCTTGACTTCATCCCCTTCCATTCATCCTGATTTGCAACGTATGGCAGCACAAGTCAAAGAGATTCTTCCTGCAGTACCTCTTTCTGTCATCACTAAAGATCTCGGTAATATATATTCTGAAATAATTTTGTCATATATTTTACTTAATTCATATTAAAATATTGCCTATATTTTACAGGCCGAACTCAAAATATTGACATTACTCTTACAAATATATTAGAAGGAGTAGTTCCATATACTCCAGAAGAAGTTTGTGAACCGACTAGAGATTCGTCTCCGGGCCCATCACAACCTTCATGCCCTTCGCCTCCTTTGAGAACAGCCGCTGCTACGTTTCAACGTACTGCTCATGACCGTCAGCTTAGTTATCAAGAAAGAAAAGCTCAATTGATTGAAGCTGCTCGACGTAGGTATATAGAAAAACATGGCCTTAAGAATTGTTGACCATTACCGTTTGGGTCTCGATAGACTATTGAAATTTTGCTAAATCATTAATTGAATTCAAAGTATTGGTAGATTATATTTATCATTTTGTACAATGTTCAAATATTTTTTATTTGTTTGGATAGTTATTTTAAAAATTAAATTAGGACGAAAATCACAAATATTTGTCTTTTAACAGCATATAGTATGTATATATCTGATATTTTTGTATTGGAATAATCCACATTGATGCCGAAATGTTTATCATTCTTAAAAGATTTTTGCTATTCTGAAAAAAAATCCTCAAAAAAAAGGGAACATTATAAAGTAGATCGGAGATCTATTATGATTATATGATAGGAGTTTTCTGTATTTCTACTCAAATATTTGCAGATATATATTCATTTCGAATATTGAAAAAAGTCTGTGAATTTAAAGTTGGCTTTATGATTAACAATTTTTTTGATGCAATATTTATTAATATTCTCTGATCTCGAAATCGCACTACAGTTATACTTGTGAATTTTTGAATACATACTTAATTTTGTAAAATCTGTAATTTTATATTATACATAATATAGTTGGTATGGAAGGTATGTATATAAAATAAATATTGTGTATAAAGATAACATTTTGAGTTTATTTTATTTTTGAATCACTATAGTTTTCAGTTTTAAGCTGACCATGTATATTATAGTCTTCTCAGTTTATTAATTATATGAGCTAAATGAAAGAAAACTACTAAAATCAATACAATTTATTCTTTAAATGAAAAAACTCTTAATTAGAAATTATTCAATGACTAGAACAATAAACACATACGTAAAATGCAATTATTATGGACTATATTACAATTTTCTCTATTTGTTATTGGCAATGTAATATTTACATATACACATTTAGAACTATTTGGAATTAATACATGTAAGGTTAAGTGTTGACAATTGAGTTAAATGAAATAACATCAAGCTACATTTGTCATGGACAGCAAATGCAAATTTTTAGTACTTAAAAAATTAGAAATATGAAATAGACATAACTGATTTTTGTGAGATAAAAAAAATAATTACTAAAGTTTAATAATTATTCGTATCAGTTCGTATAAAATAAATAAAATACCATATCTATCAAGTGCAGGGAATGATTTTATATCTCGATTTGAAAATTTATTTTTTTTTAATATACTCATTGTAAATATAATAGGATTATACATTAACTAACTAGAGTGAAAAATTAATTGTAAGATAAAAAGATACTTGCAAAAATATGTATTAAAGACTTTGAACATTTTTTACATATTTATAGTTCCGTTACAGTTTAATTTCTTCGTGTATTAATGCAGTATTCTTGTTTAAATTCACTATTTATATATTAACTATTTGAACAAATCAAAAATTGATTTAAGGCAAAAGTGGTCATACATGTCCACAATAAATTTTTTTTTACGATTATTTCACGGTAAGTTATAATTTAGTAATATTCAAATACAAGTGAAGATAATATATTAATTAAAACCAGATAATAAACTAGTGTTTGAATGAGCAATTTCTGAAGCGATAGGTTGACTGAAAAACTGGCTAAAAACGTCATCTTCAGATTGATCATTTTTAGATGGTTCTTGATGAGAATTTGGTGTTAAGTCAACGTTAAAAAACATATTTGTTGGTTCGTCGTAAGTTGCAGAATCAAAATTATTATCCATTGAAAGTAGATTATTGGTGTATGATGTGCAAGTATCTCCCAGTCCCAATTCAGCCAAGAGATTTGTGGTTTCTGTAATTGTTTCTGCACTAGGGGTGTCAGTGATATCCAGATCGGGGAGAAGACTTTGTGTCGTATTTTCTTTTATGTCTTTCTTATCAGCTTTTTTCTTTTTTTTCATGTTAACATCATAATTTTCTGTAATTTCTTTACCAATTTCCTGAATAGATTCTTCGTCATCTTCACAATTTTCCTAATTTAAATGACAAAATTTGAACAAAATAAAAAAAAAATTCAACTTGAGTAAAAAATGGGAGTAAAAATATAAAAACCTGAGTCAAAAACATAGTCGATTTATACTGGAAAGCATTTTGTGATAAATCAACTTCAACAGGGAAAAGGCTGCTATTTGCTTTTAAAAGTTCTAATATTTCACTAAAAGTCATATGCAATAAATGTTTTAATTTGCCAAAATCAAAGCATTTATGATATAAATATACATACTTATGAAAAGTAGCAAGTCCCGACATTAATCGGAATAGATAACAAACCACATCTTGAACATGTTTATTATCCAAAAGTTCCATTTTTACCAACACATCAGAGCGTAATTTGGCAAATCTGTTTCTTGCATCTTGACGACAACGCAATACGAGTCTAAAAGTGTTTTATTATTATGCGTTTTCCATTATGAAATAGATTGACATCTTTCACAAAATATTTTCAAGAAAGTACCTATACTCATAATTTCCTGTTTCAACTCTATACAATGGTTCTTGAAGAGCACTATAACTATATTCTTCGTCGTCCATTTCCTTGACTTTGAGGCAGTAAGATAAATATTCGAATTTTGTATCAGCATATTTTTTGATAGTCAATTTAGTATCTGGAATTGCCTTATTTAAATATGTTCCCATATCTGACAATATCTGTGAAATTAAATTAGATAGTGTATGTAAGATGTGTACATTTCAGAAGTAATCAACTTTTTAGTAGCCTTTACAGGAAAAATTTAAATAAAATCAACTTACTGGCTTTATAGATTTCAACATTTTGATACCATCTTTTTCAATTTGTCTATGATAAGAACCAAATTGGCTAAATGCTTCTGAGGCACGTGGTTGTGGTTCTCTCACTCCAATCGCGGCAAAAGCATCACCTATACTTTTATACGTTTGAAAGAGGTCAAAGTAAGCTTTCAACATTCTGAAATATACATGTTTATCATAAATATTTGCATTACAAATATGCACCGAGATTAAATCATTTTTCACGCATGTACAAAATAGCCTAACCTTTTGGCATGTTCGACTAATCCTTGATACATATGTTCTGTATTTTGAAGTTCTTGCATTTTTTTTACTAGCGTATCATTACATAAAATTGCACGAGACAGACCTAAAGCATCCGCCGTACTAGATGATAGATTTTCCACTAGTTTATGCTTCACCTTTTTCATGATGATATCGAGAGTTTTGCCCTGTCTCGGATCAGCATGCAATTTGTTATAATTGATGCTTACTTCGTCCTTTAAAAACAGTATAAATATGTAAAGGATAATGCATTCGAATTTATGTAAAGAGCATAATCGAAATTTGCTAACTTTAGCCGATTGAATCATTTTTGCTACTTCGACTTTAGTTTTTCCTTTCACTGATTGTCCATTTACACCAACCAATTCATCACCACTTTGTAATGTGCCTTCTCTGGAAGCTGGTGTATTGTCAAATACCTATGTAAAAATATTTTTATAACAAATAAAATAAGTCGTATTAACAATTAAATAAATAGAAAAGCAGCTCAGTTCATACTTGTACGATATACAGACATGGACAAAGAGGAGCGCCACCTCCGATACTTATTCCTATGAGATTTGTATCATCTTTTAATATAGTGACACTTCCAGAAGTTATTGTCATCCCCCTATAAATGCAATGCAGTTATAATACAATTAAGATATACATAATTTAATATTAAGTAAAAATTTTAATATAATAATGCATTTTTATGACAATTTTCTAAATCATATAATTATTAATTTGTACAAAAAGGGATATTATTTACAAAAGTGATACATGATTTAATTAGGAAATCGAATGATAACACATTTGATTCTTCAACATTGTTTATAATATGATATAAATGTACTTTATTTTGATTTACATATTTTAAGGAAATTACTACACACCTACATTTCATAAAAAAAAATTTATACAATTTATATAAGGGACAAAAAAGGACAACAGATATTTTAATTTGATTACAAATACTCTATTTATGTTCAAAACATTTATTTTCATTAAACTGAGCATTTATCATTTTGAATCAATATTGATATGAAAACTTGCACATTTTCAAAATGCTTTCTATACAGCGATAACTTTGAGCAAAATAATTATTTGTAAACGTAGAATACTAAAATGAAACAGGATAAAACTTGCAAGTGCTAAATCTACATGCGTTTCTAATGTGGATGGGGTGAACTTAATTTAACTATAAGATATCTTATATTTCTAGGGATTAGCACTGGTCACTACAGTAGAGCATTGTTTCATGCGTACTAGTTGCTACTCCGAACTTGCTAGCCATTATCAAATCTGAAATGGACAAAGTAATTTAAAAAAGTGTACTATACGTATCACATAATGGTAAAATTCAATGCAAAAATAATTACAAGAGTTTGTACATTTTTGTGGATTTTGAATATTGATGGTTTATTTATTTCTGCATTTTCACCTAACGCTCATGATAAAATGAATTGAATATTGTCAGGTACTCACAAAAGATTTTGATATTGAAGCAGGTAACGTTCTTGACGCAGTTCATCTATGAAATTTGAAGTGTTCATATTATCTTGAGAGTCGTTTTCTTTCAAAGGTCTAATAATATAAAAAGAAATTATTGAAAAAATTCACAATGGAATATTATATGTAATGACATGAATGATTATATGAAAAAGCTCACTTTTCATGATTCTCTGTAGACTCTACTTGCTCACCAGATGATTTTTCACTTTCACTTTTTACTATTTTTGAAACTCTTGATTTCAAATATAGTGCCATAAAAAAGAATTTATTTCATTATGAATATTTTACTTACCCAAATATAACATTGAAAATGCAAAAAAAAACTCTTGCTAAATACACCCAAAACTCTTTTTACACAGTTCAAGAAAAATAAACAATAGATATTTTTACCTGTTTTTTTTTTCCATTTTAACACAGTTTAAAAAAAGTGTATTATTATGCCACAATAGTAAGATTCGGACCAGTCCAGTATATTATATGATTATAGTTATAAAATGAAAATAGCAAATTTTGTTACATGTATACATTTTTTATGAAGTATATTCGGGTAGAAGTTTCATTTTTATATACTGATATACTGATGGAACCTATCTTCAATTTTTATTATATATGTGTATGTTTTTCCAGGGTAGTTTCTGGAACATATTCCCCATGTATAAAGAGACTTGGGTGTACATAAAATCTATACAAAAAAAATTTCAACACCATAAATTCGGTTCGGATGGGATGTGACAGAAATAAATTCATACGAATAAACAAAAATTAAAGGCGCTACAATAGTTATCGTCTAAAAATCATGAAAATAAAAAAAACAATAATAACTTTCTATCTTCAAGCGGCATATAAGGAGGACTCCATTCATCGAACAAATAACCATCATGGCATTCGTTCAGATACCGATCGTAAACAGCTCCATATGGCCACATCACGGATAGGGAATGGGAAAATACGGCGAAGGTGTGTCGTGAGCTAGCGGTGCAATACTGCAAAGTAAAACAGAAGCGGAATAACAGAAACGAAAAATCATCAGAACAATAACAGATAAGCGTATGGTAATTGGTGCGTGGGCGCGTAAGGCGTTGATAAGGACTTATCGCAGGAAGTGTGCACGGTCGCGTTTCCGACTCACATTTTGTCCTCTTCGAAGAAAAAGTCGTCCTCGTAGTCCTGCATGTTTGGGCCGCGTGTGAGTTCCTGGAGGCGGAAATCTGAACGGGCGTACTGTCAAAATGACAGCGACATTTGTACAAGTGAGCTTTTGGTCTAAGCGCGGCGCGCAGCGTTATCTCGGAAAATGGGAAAATCTGTATTTTTGTCGGCCATCGTTCGAGGTGAATTGTATTTTTTTTTGATAATTTTATCAAAAATTTCGTTTTTTTATTGTTTGAGATGAATTTCGTGTATTGATATTTGTTTTGAAATGGGTAATATATTCAGTAATCCCCCTATAACGTAATTTTTTATCAAATGTATTTTGAAAAAAAAAACAATTAACTCGTAAAAATATAAAAAAAAGAAAAATGAAAATGATTCATTTATTGATTTTCTCAATTCCCCCATATAACGTCGAACCTATCTTGACGTTTTAGTGGGGATAACTGTGTGTGTGTGTGTGTGTGTGTGTGTGTGTGTGTGTGTGTGTGTGTGTGTGTGTATTTATTTATTTTATTTTTTTCCATCCTTTATATATGAATTTTTGCTTTGTACTATTATAAAATAGTATACCTTGTTGAACAAATTTAAAACTTCGGGCAACGAAGTAATCTAAGGTGTAACCCAAGATATAGGTAATCCATATAGATCAGTTTGAAAATGAATAAACCTAAGATGAGCTTTACTGATTTACAGCGCGCGCGGCTTCTAACCGGTTAATTTAATAAATTATTTATTAAAAATAGAAACAATTCTGGATTTTTAAGATGATATAATCATTATAAAAATGTGAGGCTGTTTTTATATAAGCTTTGCCATAAGTTTTATGATATATTAGAAAAAAGTAATCATTATTGTAGCATGCATATATTCACTTTCACGAAGCAATTATACCTTAAATTCTTATGTTAAAAGTCGATTAGATTAGGTGTGTGATTCCCTACAAAATACCAAACTCATGTATAAAATAACCAATTGGATCGAATGATTGCGTAGAAACCGCAAGGTGAGAATGCGAAACCGTTATCCCAAATTTCCTATTCGAGATTCGGGAAAACTGCAAATTGAATTTTCTACATAAGTACATTTGCAAACCATTGAACTGAATAAACATCAATGCTAAATTTATCACAGTAAAATTTAATTTCAGCATAATTTTCATTTTAAATTACGACAAATTTCCCAAGAATTTTTGTCACAAGACTAGAATAAATTCTTTATAGCATCTTATCCGTGAATGAAAAAAATAAAATACGGCTTTGATCATTCTAGAAGCAATTGTCGTTTTCAGGCTGTTTTCCAGCATTTTTAACTTTCGCCGGTGTTTTTTTTCTTTATTATTATTTGCGAGCGATTCACGGTCGGGTGATTTGCAGAACGTAGTCGCCTCCATAATGACAAAAGTTGTTCGACAACAGGACGGGTTCGGTTCGTCGTTTTTCACGACTCCATTCAAGAGTGCGGATTGATAACGACAATCGGACACCGTTAATTTGAACTTTTCGATGAAAAGAAAGAAAATACACGAACAAGCATAAAACACGACGAAACACTTTCTTAGATTCGTGCAATTTGTCCGACTGCAATTTCGCTATTTTTTTTCTGAAAAATTGTTTTGAATCAACAATTTTCAAGTTGAGCAGGGACATATTAAAAAAACTTCATATAGCATTCCATATATACATATATATTTCATGTGACTTCAAATCGCAAATATCAGAGGATAAGTGTCTAGAAATATGTTATTAAAGATCGTCAGATTGCCAGATTGTCGATTTGGTGGAATTCACTTTTCATCGTTTCGTTTTCCAGATGTTACCCTTTTTCACGATATCTAGCAAAATATGAAAAGCTTGCAAACGTTCGCCACATGCATGTTTGAAATTGTGGACAAAGTTAAACTTTTTCGCGTCCTCGTTCAGTTTTGAATTGACAATTTTCTCTCGTATTGAAACATATATTGGATACGTAATACTAATATTGGAATACTTCTCCAAGGCGATGTTTATTTTATGAGTTGGAATTTTAATGGTTATTTCAAATGTATTGAATGCACAACTTTGTAATGAAAATTTGCTTTGCTTATCTTAAGTGCACGATTGCGGCGAAGACATTCGTGTCTATAGTTTTTTGTTTCGAGTTGGAAATATTTTATTGGAAATAATTTTATTAGCGTTTTTCA
The DNA here is from genome assembly GCA_028571205.2 of Hydropsyche betteni. Taxonomy (NCBI): domain Eukaryota; kingdom Metazoa; phylum Arthropoda; class Insecta; order Trichoptera; family Hydropsychidae; genus Hydropsyche; species Hydropsyche betteni. Next base: position 3,132,872 of record JAOXNN020000036.1, on the reverse strand, counting down.
TGTCATTGTATTCCGATCGATCGTTGCCTGTTAGGATTGTTGGGCGAATTAAAAGGATCGACGTGCGAAATAAATTGGCTTTTTGATTACAAAGGGATCACGATGATAAATCATTGCTGTGGAAAAACGAATGTGCTGAATCATATTTTGTTATCTGTCAGTTCTCTTTGATTTTTTGTGAGGAATGTACGTATGTTTCTTTTTAATGATGAAATTTTCCGGGATTATGTGTTTTAATGTTTTTTTGAATTTGGTGTTTGGAGTTATATACGGAGCTCGATTCGTTGTATTATTAATATACAATTAGTATCGAATGTATCTTATGTGTACATGCTGATAGAATATTCCATATGGTGATTTTCTGTGTTATACGGATTAAAAGATGATAGCTTTACAACAAGTAATGAGAATGTCTTAAATCCTGAGGCTTCTGTTGAAATCCTATAATCCTCACATTGACAAAATTTATTTCGGAATAATCATTACTGAATTAATTAATCCATGATTGTTTTCAATATGAAAATAAGGGAAACAAGGAGGTAAATTTTATATTAAAATTATACATTGATACATTCATGTATTCACGAAAAAATAAAGTAAAGTTCAATAGTTTTATATATTATAGTTTTACTCAAATATAATTTTTTTCAGTTAATATTTTTCCCCAAAAATTTTCATTTAGTTAAAGTTTCATATGGTATGTATGAAAATAAAATATTTATATTACTAATATAAAATGAAAAAAAAAACCACCGCAATGGAATGAGATTTGCGTTCACGCAAAACTTTTCTTTCGTCCAAATATACAATAGCATAATGATAATTTGAATGTTCCATTTTAGTGCCGAACTTTCAATTATTTTTTTCCCTCGACGGATCTTCTTTTCTCTGAAAAGTTTTACTACGCTAACCGTTCAAAAAAACATTTAAACTTTTACAATCTCACCCGGAAAAAAATCACGTATATTCCACATGAAATTCTACATATAAAAGGACAAAACATACACTAACAAAACAAACTACAAAGTGTATACTTGAAATTTCTATTTTCTTTTAATAAAATAAATCATAAAAGCCAAGTCCGCAGAACGTTCATATACGAGAGCCTTAATATTTTCCAAACTCATACTCCATTGTAAAAGACTTAATGTGGAAATATAAATATAATATAAGCTATCGCGTTTAAGAAGTTAAAATCCCGCAAACGAAGTTTTATTGTTTGGCGTTTTTCCTTCACAAACGTTCATCCTTGTTTGAAAAATGAGGAAAAAACATGAATAAAATATAAAACAGACAAATAAATATGCTATGAGGATACAAGACACGTTCGTACGTATATCAAGCGAAACCTTTTTCCATTATCTCGTTTCGGTTTTGCCGAATTGCCCCCCGATAAAATGATTGCGGTCGAATTCATTGCCTCGATTCGAAACCATTAAGAATGATATGGTTACGACGATTACTCTAACAGTAAGTTTATGATCTATTTTGCAATAGTTCCGTATTTTTTTATATGATATACAGAAGTTTTCCGACCACATTTCAGAAATTTTCATATTTCTAATACGTTAACCTATAATATTTATTAAATATTAATTGATTACGTTTATGTAATCATTATTTACCATATGCAACATATGTGTTGTCAGATTATAAAGAAAAACTTTTTTTATTAAAAATTTTTAACTAAAGAAATGATACTTACTGTATTACTATTGAAATTATTTATTTTAAAACATACGTGGTACATAATTTAGTTCATTTACTTATCATGTAACTTATCGCTCAACTTCTGCGAAAACTGATTCATTCAAAGACAAAACAAAAATAGAAATTTCCCACAGATTCAATCTAAATTTAAACCATCTCAAAGCAAACACGTGTAATATCACAAAATTAATTAACCCACCATACAACTGGCAATAGAAACACGAACAGTACCAATCAACATCATACTTAACAATCAGCCACATGTACACACATACCGAGAGATTTGCAGCATATTTGAATGAATGACCTTTAATTATTAACGGATCTCGCGAGTGCCATAGGCGTATTGGAGAAGACACACTTGGAAATTAGATCCTGCATCCCTAATTGAGTTATATCCGAATTGACAAACACGAGGGTAAGTCCTGGTCGGCACACGAGACATACACCAATCACCTTAACGAAGATTCAATAATCCGGGAATATTCGATACGAGTTTGTGGTCGGTAAACGACACCTCTGTGCCCCTTATTGTCGGTCCTTTGAATGGTTTTGGCGGCAAAATGGGATCGTTTGTATTTAATTTTTTTTTATTAATCTGATAATTCAAATGATTTTCATTATGTGACGAGAAATATTGTATTATGATTTCATCATTACTATTATACATATAAGAAAATAGGAAATGAAAAAAACAAAGTAAAAAATCATATTAATGTAAATTAAATTATTGAGACATCATAGTTAATCAGTATGAAGTAAATAAAAATTGGCAATTTGTATGTTATTATATAATAATATATATTCTATTGTTGGGTTGAGGTTTATAAATTTTCAATTTTTTCGATGTCAATTTTTAAGGTTTTTCTTTGGGAAGTGAAAAAAATGAAAAAATAAATTCAAAATGAAACCGATATTTTATTATTTCAATTGGCTGCACAAATATCTGATGAATTTGCAAATTGCGGTGTTTCTGAATATTCTCAAGTTACATAGTCTTATAGCTCTGATGAGGAACACTGCGAATCCTGATGGAGGACTGCCGAAAGCTTTTATATAATCGGGACGAATTCCACGACCACGTCCATATGTTGGGGGACCACCTGCGCTTAATTCTTTATCTACTTCTTCGGCTTCCTTTTTCAAATCGTCAGGCAACGCTAATGCGTTTTTAATATCAGAATCATTATTAGCTTCTACTGATCTCGGATCGGTTGGTGGTGTTCTTGTTGGTGGTGCTGCTGTTGGTGGCGTTCTTACTGTTGGTGCTGCTGTTGGTGGCGCTGCTGTTGGTGGCGTTCTTACTGGTGGTGCTGCTGTTGGTGGTGCTGCTGTTGGTGGCGTTCTTACTGGTGGTGCTGCTGTTGGTGGTGCTGCTGTTGGTGGCATTCTCACTGGTGGTGCTGCTGTTGGCACTCTTGTTGGTCTGGGATAGTCATCATTTTTTTCATCTTGAAGTAATGCAGATCTTTTTTTGTAAGGATTTCCAAAAGGTTGTCTATAACAATTGTTTTTATCTGGGTAATATTTTCCCTCGACTGTTACCGTAGACAACCAATCCGACTAGAAAAATATGAGAAAAAATGTGAATTTAAAAACATTATTTTTTGTGATACACATAAATTTATATAGGTTATTACAGTTTTTACACATTAAATTAGACGTTTTAAACATCAGATTGGACGTTTTACACATTAATTCAAGTCTAAAAAGTCTAATTTGAGGTGTAAAACCTGCAAATATGAAGTTTAAAACGTCTGCATTTAAAATAAACTAATGGATTATACCCGGCGTTGCTTGGGTTTTCACCTTAAAATAGAGTCAGATCAAGTTGTAAAATAGTTTTAATAATAAAGAAACTTTTTCGGATGTGCAACCAACATATTCACAAAATTTAATTGTGATCGGATAAGCGGTAAGGTATGCATAACTATTATATTATAAAATACACAACACACGCAAATACGCATACATACATTAATTTTTATTTATATAGATAATATTTTTTTATGAAAATGGTGGTAAAATTGTTGTGATTGTTGGTAAAATGAATTCAATAAATATATATTTTTTTACTTTTCTGTTTGTAAATATATAAAATCATTTAGTTCAGAAATTGGCGAAATATAATATTTATTTATAAAAAAAACTATTTTGGATATTTCGAAGGGGAAGCCCACCATCCCGCCTGTTACATGCACCCCACTCAATGCCAGCTTCCTGAGTCGGCTTAGTTGGGTACCAGCAACACTAGGCGAAACTGCGAGCGCCACATTTACATTTACT
>JAOXNN020000036.1:3107671-3128776 GCA_028571205.2 Hydropsyche betteni | reverse complement strand
TATCATGCTTGGGTTAGCGTTTTAGCTTGAGTTGTGAAAACGTGTTCAAAACAAACTCTCGAAGTTCAAACTGACACTACGCGTATTTTTCGATCATTTGTTGATATACTAATTTCTACCTTATTATATTCAGCATAAGAGCGCTATTCGAGTGCAAACAACTTAGTTTCGATTTGTATGAAAAGTTGATACGCGTTATGTGTATGATTATGGTTTGTTCGGTGGTTGTTTATAATCTAAATAGTAACTGTCAGTTTGCTGTCATTTAAATGTACGGTTTTGGATATTCTTGACTAGAAATTCAAAATAATCGATTTTTTTGCTTATTTTTTAAGTCTAGACCTTAAAGAAGCCAAATGAGATTTTTTGAAATTAAGATTATTTTATGAATTACAGCTGTTTTTGGGACACACCGACGAAACCGGTCCGGCCGGAACTAACGAACAATAGACAACAGGCAAACTGAGTACTTAGGGAGAGCGCGCATTATAAAAAATATTTGTATTCAAATATATGTTCTTAAAAATCAATTACGTGGAAAGTCGTAACTTATTTCATCGAAATCTTTTCATGTTATGCATTTAGTTTAGTTTAAATCGTCATGCCAGGTAGACTGACGTGTTCTGTGTAAAGTATATTTAGAGTGTTTTAATAAAAATTGTTTAGCGTAAAATTGATAGGAAAGGTAAACGTGGAAGTAATTTGCGTCCAGGTAGACAAAGAAAAAGAAAATTTAACGGGAATCAGTTCACATTCGAAAGTGATACTACTTTTACCAGTGCATCTGCTGCAAAACTGGAAGAAACGGGAGATGAAGAAGTTATTATTGAATATAATATTGGCTACTGTATTCTGGAATTTTATTCTGTCTTTACAACACTTTCATCATTAGTTTTATGTGCTACATGCAAAAAAGAGGTTAAATTTTTTCGAACGATACAACGTGGATTAGGATTCAAAATTGCGTTAAAGTGCAGTTGTGAAGAGATCCAATATATTCCATCATCTCCATTAATAAATACAGCTTTTGAAATAAACCGCCGGATTGTAATAGCTATGAGACTTTTAGGAATAGGAAGGGAAGGAATAAATATATTCTGCGGTGTTATGGATATTTGCCAAGGTTTATCGATCAGTACCTATTACGGTTGTCTTGATAATTTATATACAGCGGCATATACAATTTACAATAAAATAATATCAAAAGCTGTCATGGAAGAACAAGAATTATTAGAATCTGAGCCTGACGCAAATCCAGCACATTTGACTGTTTCCAGAGATGGCACGTGGAAAAAGCGAGGATTCTCCTCGCTTTTTGGTGTTACAACTCTTACTGGTAAATATAGTAAGAAAGTAGTCGATACCGTTGTGAAATCAAGCTTTTGTGAAAGTTGCAATATGTGGAAAAATAAGAAGAAAGCAGATATTCAAGCGTACAATGACTGGTATAAAGAGCACGAAGATTCATGTACAATAAATCATCAAAGAATTGCTGGGAAAATGGAGGTTGATGCTGTGGTTGAGATGTTTGAAAGATCAATTGAGAAGCATGGGGTGAAGTATGTCAAATATATAGGAGATGGTGATTCCAAGACATTAGGCATTCTCGATATGAACCCATATAATAATGATCCAGTTGTAGAAAAAAAAGAGTGTGTCGAACACATGCAAAAACAAATGGGCGCAATGTTACGTAAAGTGAAAAAGGACAATAAAAGTATCGGCGGTATTGGTGACGGTAAATTAACTGATGAAGTTATTAATGATTTGAGTTTTTACTATGGTTTGGCTATTCGTCGGAATCCAGACTCTATTGAGAATATGAAAAACGAAGTATGGGCTACTTATTATCATAAAAGTTCCAGCGATGAAGGTCCACAACACATGTACTGCCCACCTGGCCCATCGAGCTGGTGTAAATGGCAAAAAGCCGTAGCCGAGGGCACTCTCAATGACTTTGTCCATGATGATCCCCCTCTAAATGACGAAGTATTAAAAGTAATTAAGCCGATCTATGAAAGTTTGTCGTCTGATGATTTGTTACGTCGATGTTCGGGTTCAGAAACTCAAAACAATAATGAATACCTCAACTCATTAATCTGGGCTTTTGCTCCAAGGCATATATATGGCGGGACACGGACAATAGAAATTGCTAATTATTTAGCTGTTACCATTTTTAATGAAGGCTTCTTACCGTTTTTGAAAATTATGAGCGTCATGGGCATCACGATTGGTTTTGAAGCTCATACATTTGCTGCCAGACTTAATGAAGTTCGTATAGACCGTACTGAATTTCCAGCTTTTGCTGCTTCAAAAGAAGCTAGAACAACTCGCTTAGCTGAAAGAACTTCAGAAAATATTTATTTTGAATTCGAAGAAGGCACATTGTTTGAATCAGGGATCGCCAATCAATAATATGTGAATATTTAAGTACTATGATCTGAGTTACGCTGCCTGAATCTTTAAACGCGATTTTCTCGAAACTACTCTTTTCGACCTGGTTGCCATGATATCTTAAGTTCTAATTAACTAATTTGCTCAAAATTTTCAGAAAATTTTCTTTGTATATCGCTCTATATCTGGGACCATGGATTTTGAAAAAAAATCTTATTTTTAAAAAATTCATGAAGGTCAAAAAATTTATTTTTTCAAATCGTCGCCATTTTGCAAAAAAAAAAAAATTATTTTTTTTTCAAAGGTCTGGGCTATCACATCTTTTTTTCGGCCCCCACTTCACAACATCAAACACAACTCGAATTTTTCATTTTTTTTTTTTTTGAAAAATTATTTTGTATTAAAATATTAATAAAAAATATGTAAAAAAATGGATATTTATAATTTTTTTTTATTGTAAGCCATTTTATGTAAATCTATGTACAGTATGATACTGAAACATATTTGCAAAACGAGCAAAAATATGGTTCAATTTTTTATGTAGAAGGCTTGTAATGAAGAGATTGACTTGAATTCTACTAACAGTGAATTCAAGTCAATAACTTGTGTAATGTGTTAAGTATTCCATTTTAAGCATTTATAATGCATTTTTATTCATGGTAAAACACAAATTTGTCCAAAAATAATTTGCACAGTACAGGATCACCACGTATTTTTGAGCCTTGACAATTGAAAAATGAAAAATTAATTTACTTTTTAGACCTTTTTTATTAGAGCATGCATTAAGTAACGAATAACAAATATTATAGATAAAAGTAAAATTGTGACACATTCATATGTTTGCTGTGATTTTCAAAAACACAATTTTACATCTAATATCACATAAAATGAATTAAACGAACATATTGATAATAAACAGACATATGACTTTTAAAACATTATATGAAGAATAAAAAATAATGATTCTCATTAACAAAATAATTGTCATTGTGTAAACGAATTGATATTTCGAAGTTAAAAAGTCACAATCTTTAACAATATTGAAATTACACGTTGAATAAAATTTCTAAAACAAAGAATTGATTCTATGAATTATTTATGCTGAACAGCACCAATTGTAGTAAACACATTCGAAACGAGTAAATACATCTGACAAAATATTCATAAAGCTAAGGTAAATTTTTTCAAAATTTTAAAATGTTAAAATAGTAAAACCGATCAAAGTTCATTTTGCAGATTAATTGAGGAGTGTAAAAACCTTATTGTTTCAGTAAAAACAAGAAAGAATGATTATATGTATTATTTCAAGTGAGTCAATGGAATTGTACGTCAAACGTAATTAAAAACATAATATTGCATTACTGATCCTGCGAAATTGTGAGAATGTGCAGATAAATTATCGCAGAAATTACACATAATTAGAAAAAAATATAAAAGTCAGGATAAAGTAAAAGATCACAAAGTGACCGAAATTATATAGAATTGTCATTTTCACTCTTTCGCATTTTTATTTCAAGGTTTTCAAGAAACGATCGAGAGAACTGACCGATCTTTCAATTTATATAATAAATATTTCTACACTGAATTACAAACGAAAGAATAATAATTATTATATAAGCGGTTACAGAAATTCTGAAAATTATTTTTGATATGAATGTATTTCCTGCAATTGGTTATTAACTGCATTTGAAAGTGAAAATGATAAGTCATTTTTAGACTCTCGCACAAAATACTAAATATATTTTGTTTAATTGATTTTATGTGTTAATCGTATGGTAAATACAGATAAATATGTGATTATATAATTTTAGTAAACTAAATTTTTAGTATTTATAAGTAGTATTAGATATTCACAATTTTTTCAAATATATTCAAAGTATCTGTTACCAAGGATTTTTATAATACACTAAAGAAAAAGTACAAGTTATATAAAAATGAAAATAACATTAATAATAGTAATAGAAAATTCAACATAGTTTAAAAAAAAAACATAACTAATTAAGTAGTATACATAGTATTTATATAGCATTTTCATAAACTGCAAGCTTTTGTATCAAAATTATAGAATGTATTAGTATTTTTTTAAATTTCAAAATGCCCATTAATAAAACATTTAAAAAAAAATCAGTTGTATGAAAACAGCATCTATATTTGGATATTTTTTGGTGTAAAAAACTTACAACCATTGAATAGAACTTTTTATATTTGTATTTTACTAATTTGATATCTCAATCTTTAAGTAAATATCTCATTGAGAAATGTCAAGTGCACTTTGTAACAATGAATATTTAATCAAATATTAATAAAGCATACGATAAAATTTAATTGTCAACATCATTGTAAATACTGAATCATGTGGGAAAATGATTCATTGTGCTGTAAAATATGTTTGATAAAATAGATTTGGAAATCTATCAACACTGTCTTACGTATACGTATGATTTTTTCTTCTATTATCTATAAAGTTTAATCTTTATATAACAAAAGCAAGCTTTACTTATCGATGCAATTTCGAAAAAAATTGTACAAAATAGTTACATCAATATCAATATTTCTGCACAAAATCTCTTAGGATTAGTGATAAAAATTTTATTGTTGTTGAACACTATCTAGTATTTTTTAAATTTCGTGTTTGAAGAACTATTGAAAAAATGCAACATTGTTAAAATTTATTGTAAAAGCTGTCTCGATTGGCAAATATATATAGAAACATATATTTATTTAAGGTTCAATTTCATATTGTCAAAGATTTATATTCAAATTATTTGAAATAATAAAATATAATTCATTGTACATGAATTTATACTATATTATACTAGATATAAAAATAAGAATTCTACTTTCAATTATTCATAATTAATAATATACATCTAGTAAAATTATGCATATTGACACAGAACATTTTTATATCATGGCACATACACTTTTTTAAGTAACAAATACACAAAATTAGGTGCGTGATTTTTATATTTTTCATTTACGTCTAATTTAAATAATACCGAAAAAAGAATGAAAATATTTGGCATTGAATTATAAAAAAAAACATATATTTAATTCAAATGTCTTGTTTCTCATAACAAATTAAAAATTGAAACATTTTATTTCCATTCTTGAAACTCGGTTTTTATTTTCAAATATAAATATATTTATTTCTTAGAAAAATTTGACTAACTTAAATGATATACGGCATCTCTACTTGTAAGTTAATTCATATGTTCAATATATTCTGCATTTATGTTGTAAAATATCTAATATAAAAACTCATATATAAATGATTTTCATATATAATATATATTTTTTAATTTAATTGAATTCTGGACTGTAAGTCTCAATATATAGCGTATTAATTTGCACAGCAAATAATCTTTGTAAATTATTAAAAAGTTGAATAAATATACTGCAATCTAATTTTTTTTTATCTTTCTTACTGTCCCCTAGCTAAGATTTGCTGAGATGAAAATCCATTTTTATTCAGTTCTGTATAGAAAAAAAATTGTAGTATAAAGAAGTAAACTTTTTTCCATAATTCAAAAATAAATTACCTGCTATAGCCAACAACATTTTTTTCCTCGCACCAAATGCTGTGACCCCTATCTCGCACAAATCCCCATCAGTGAAGGTCGAAAATGTTGAAATATCCACTTCGTGTGATTGAAACATTTCTGTAAAGATATTTTCGAATATTATTGTTTAAATGTTAATATCTTTCATTTATATTTATTATTTTATATTACGTATGTATTTGTCCAGTCCATGTGCAGCGAATAATTGGCTAAGTTGTTGATAGCTGCTAGGCAAATTTTCAGAAACTGTTTTATTTCCTTTTACGGGTGTTTTGAGGTATTCCATAATATTCGGTCTAGTTAAATTTTGTGGACTTTTGTCATTTGCCCATGGAGAATTTGACTGAAAAATAAATTCATGAATGTTATTTATTATTATCTTCAGGTTTATTTTTTACAACATGTAAATACCACTCATAACTATTGTTTAGTATAAAACATACTTACAATATGACTTTGAATGTTTGGGCTCAAAATATGACCGGGGGAAGTTTGACTGAAACCATATCCAGACCAACGGCTAGTAGGAACTCGGTAATTTTCTGTAGAGAATGACTCCTTCATGGCCTTATAAAAACAATGTAATTTTATTTTATCATTGAAGCGAAACACTCAAATATAAAAAACAAACATTTTTATTATATATATATAGATTACCATTGTTGCCTGCATTTTCATTTCCTTATAGTCTCTTAAAGGTGTCATTGATTGCTGTATGGTTTCTAAAGCTTTCTTTTCAATTCCAGGTGCTCGTCTATCTCCCACTCCCATCTCATTTATCATTGTTATCAAATCTGAAAATATCATATACTCAAATAAAGAAACATGAAAAACAAGTTATTGGGCAATAAAAATGCAAACCATTATTTGTTGGATTATCATTGCCTGGAGATGGTGCAGGACTATGACCTTTGCTCATAGGACTGATAGCTGGACTTACAAAATTGCTTCCACCATTAACACTATCAGCACCTTAAAAAAAAATGAATATTTTTAAACTATAAAATTAATATTATGTGAACAAAATAAATAAATAAATTTGATGACTACCTGAAACGCTGTGAGTGTCCAAAGAAACAGAACTTCCTGTAAAATTACTATGATACCCACTACTTGCTTGAGAACTCATGTTAAGTATATGGCTCAAAGAACTCTGCAAAACAAATAAGCTTATTATACTGACAATATGATTTTTCAGAATCGAAAAAAAAAAATTTCAATTGTACATGTTGACTTCCACTTGGATCCGAATTTGATTGACATGTTTCTGTATTGCATTCACAATTATATTGATGATTACATGAAGATTGTTGTATTGCTGTATTATTTGATTGAGGTTGTGGAGCAGAAGAATCTTAAAAAAATAATAATATTTTACATTACTTCAATATGTAACGATAAAATAAATTAATGGATTAGATTAAATCTTACTTCCCCACACGTTATGTTGAGAATTCTGTATGAATGTAGTAGACGAGCTATTCATTGGGTATTGGAATACATTTGCATTTGTTTGTGCTTGAGGAGATGGAGAAATAATACCCCAGCCATTGTAAATTGATGGACTTCCTGTTAAAGGACTCAAACTGTTGGAAAATCCACCTGGTGTTGAAGGATTATATTGTGGACTGTTCATGCCAGGGAAATATGGGATATTGTTTATACGGAGCGGAGGGCATGAGCGGTTTGTGTTATTTGTTATGTTATGAATAGTTGATGTGACATTCATCGGTGATTGAGACGGTATAGTATTATTATGAGTAGGAGAAAATGGATTGAAGAATGGCGCTTGTTCACATCCTGGAATTAATGGAATATGATAGCTTTCTGGGATGCTTGCTATTATGGATGGCTCCTTCAGATTCAATAAATGTCTACGAGCTTCATATATATCACCTGAAAAAGATATTTGAAATCAAGTATGAACTTATAATATATATAAATTTTGCTATTATTAAAATTGTATATTATACCAGCGTTCCTTTCAATGCCTTTGATAATAACAGAAAGAGAAGATAATTTTGGTTTGTGCCGAATATTTATAAAGACATTAAAGTTCTGCATCAATTCAGCAACTTGTTCATTTTGAATGTCTTTTATATCTTCTGGTAAATCAAACATAATGACCAGTGGTAGACTACCCTAAAATCAGGAAAATTAATTCCCGTTTGGTTAACAATAATTTTGATTTTGCAAAAAAAGAATACTTACAACTAATTGTTGTCTAGCTAAATAAACATCTTTAATGTTTCCTGTTATAGTCACATTGCTTTTTTTAAGCATGGGAATATTTGGATCTCCTGCATCTGGAAACATTATTTGTGCTTTAGTATTAGACATTATCAATTTTAATTGTGATGCTGATCTTCCAAGCACCGATGAATGATGCATCGGAGTGATTTCTAGAGACATTTGTACTAGGGTTTGCAACTGAAACGAAAAAAAAAATCAATTTTAGAAAGTTTTGAAATATTTTTCTAATTTAAATAAGCAACTCAAAAATCATACTGCTAATGATCCACACATATAATTGATAAGCAGTTTTGTTGCTTCCATTGTAGATTGTACTTCCCATTGTAAGCCTTTGACAACTACAAGTGTGGCATGTAGTTTTGGCCTTGTACGAAACATTACCTATGTGATTAGTATTGATTTATATTATTTGTATCGAATCACATATAGTTGAAAAAAGTAATAATCAATTCACAACTTATAACTGGAAAGAGTACCTGAACATTGAATTGTTCTTGTATTTTTATCACATATGGGGAAGAAGCATCTGGTGGTGTTTGCGAAGCATTCATAATTGGCAATTCGAAACTGAATATCAATGGAGTTAAAGCCTGAAAATTTATTTGAAAATATTTAATTTCAAAATTATTTTACATTTATTCTAAATATTCTTGTTTTTCATACCCGAACTTTAGCTCTAGCTTTTTCGACATTTTCCATATCTCCAGCAATAGACACTTGGTTACTTTTTTCCATAGGATTTGAACGATTTGAATCAGGAAAATGAATATGACAACCAGTTTCTTCCATCACTCGTTTGATAGTCAACCCACCCTTTAATAATATAAAAAAATCAGTACAAAAAATATTTGTTGGAAAATTTTATATAATTAAAAACAAACTTTTCCAATAATGTGAGAATGATCAGTATAACTCAAATCCAGTTTCATTGTGACTCTATTTCCCTAGAAATTCAATCATAATATATAATTTAGAAAATGCTTTATGGTTAATAATAAATTGCACATAAAAAATATTGATCTTACTCTTGTATCCAACATTTGCATTATTTTATCTCTAGCTAGCTTTGTATTTTCTGCTTTGCCTGCTACTCTTACATGGGGATCTAAATTGGGTTATATGAAAATTGCAGAAAAATTTGAACAAATTCAATGAATTTTTTTTGTGTAATATATCAAAATAAACCTTTTTTAGATTTCGCTCCTACTTTGAGTCTAGAAGGCCAGTTTATAACTGTAGAAGTTTCTTCCATAACCTTGAAATGTAATTAATAGTTTTTTAATGTTATTTATAAGATAAAAAAAAAACAACAATAATAAACTTACTTTTTGAAAGAAAATGTTTGCCGATTCTTCTTCGTTTATATCATCTTGAAAACGAAAAAAAAAGGATTAAAAACACAAATATAAGATCATTTTATTATTTGTTTATACATTACCAGCTAACATAAGTTCCAATTTTTTTCGATCAACTCTAAATCTGTCTTGTACAACATCTTCAACAGGAATTCCAAGTATCAATGCAACTTTTTGTAATTCTTCTGCAGAACCCATTGCTGAATTCATGGAGCCTGCTGTGCCTGAATCCGATACCTAAAATCGAAACGCATTATAAATTTATCAAAAACCTACAAGAAACAAGGTTCTATTTAATATCCTGAAATTATTGTTACAATATTATTTTGATTTTAATTTAAACTTCTGAAAATTATTCGATGATTTAATAATTGACAAAAAAACAAAAAATCAAATCTTTTCAATTCAAAAAATACGTGAAAAAACTTTTTAAAAAAGTTTTTGCGAATCTCAAATCAATATTTTCTTAATATACATGTATTAAATTGATATCTGTGTATTTATATAGGAGATAAGTAAAAAAAATATATATTTTTTACTAAAATAAAATTTTAGTACTTAAGTATTTGAAAATATTTTCAAAAAAATATCACAAATAATAATCCGAACCAAATTTTCATAACCAACCATTCATTGACATCAAAAAACCCATCGATGAGTAAAACGCACGAGATTTTTTACAGTTTTTCTACCGAAATTATTCAAAAAAATTAAAATCAACAATTCAAGCCCATTTTCCCAATCCAAATTACGATTAAAAAAAAACCCCAACCCTGACCAAATCTTTCAAACCCCTTCACCCCCCGAAAGAACCGCAACCCCATCCAACGACCACAACCCACCTCGCTCATGGTGTCGCGATCAGACCCGCTCCTGAACTCGGCCAGCTGCGGCTTCATCGTCAGGTAACCGCTGAGGGGCATCATCTTTCTCTTATGTAGGTGGGTAGTGTTGCAAAAGTCAGCGTGCCGCCAAAATCCAACTCAAACCGACATCCTACGCCGGCCCTGGAGCCGGGAGCCTGTGGAGCCTCCGAGGGTTCGAGGGGATGAGGATTTGAGCTGGACTTGCTGATTTTGGGGAGCTGATCGAGGCCGGCTCGTCCGGGTGCTGAAGGGTCGGAACTGAGGACCCACGTTGCTGTAGTCGGTTTAATTAGTACCTACATTTTGTGCGGTTTCGGGTCGTTTTTGTGGCAACACTGGGTCGTTGGGAGTTTGTGAGGTTTGGTGGATTTTTGAATTTTTTTTTGGAGGGTTGTGTGTTTTGGGGGTTGGGAATGTTTGTTTGGTGATTGAGGTGTTATACAAAAGTTTTTTTTTTAATTTTGATTTAATAAAAATGTAAAAAGTTCAATCGAAAGTTTATTAATTTTGTTTTAATAGGAAAAGAGTTGATTTTTTTTTGAAATTTTAAATCAATTTCTTATAATTTTTAGCATCATATTGAAATTACATGTTTGTCAATAATTTAAAAAATACTTAAATTATCTTATTTGACTTTGTAAATTGTCTATATTAGTTGATAAATTGATGTATTATATTCAATGAATTAGGATATGTGCAAAAAAAATTTGCATATTTTCAATTTAATTTTTAGTCGTATGCTGCATTAATTAATTTCGGTCTTCCGTGTTTTTTTCGTATACAATCTATATAAAATGATTTGCAATATTTATGACTTATGTATATAAATATTCATCATTTCAATACAATTTTGAAGAGCTTAATAATGGGTATGTATTTAAAAAACTTCTTTGTAATGTTTCCTTTCAATTTTTTTAGCTATTTATGAAACATATCGATGAAAATAGTATATAATTTGAGATTAGTACAAAATAGGGGAAGACGTCCATCAAATATTCATAGAAATAAAAAGAAATTGAAATTAGAAAAAATTATTAAATATTGTAATGCACTTGTCTCTAATTGTAAGATACGAGTATAATATTTAAATGTGATTACAATATTTGAAGAAACATGTGCTATTTGACATTTGGCTAAAATTGTACAAAGTATCAACTACGATATTTTGAACTTTGAACGTTTTATAATTAAAGATGTTCATTCATCGGAAAAAAGTTATAGTAAAAATAATCTTATCTACGTTGTAGTAATCAAAATATAATATTACGGTTTATCATGATTATTCTTCCTGTTTTTTTCTTCTTTTATCTTTAAGTATTTTTTCCGCCTATATTATACATCTAGTCTCAATTCTTAGAGGTCAATCTTATTATGACTGAGCTGTCAAACTTGATTTATCGTTATAAAATGATGAAATAATGTGCAATGATGTCATATATTCCTGAGACCTAATAAATCAATTTTTTCCTACAATTAAATTTATTATGAAAATTCGACTTTAGATTTAATTTTTTCGAAATCAAACGTAAACAAATTCTTTCTATAACCTTCGATAAAATTTAATTAGAAATGTGCGGGCGGTTGCAAAAAGAGGTAATGTGTGCAAAAAGTTAACATAACACATTTACGGTGTATAATCATAAAATTGCTCCATGATCAATATGTAAATTACAGCAGTCGATAAAACGTGACTGGATATAATTTAATATAAACAATATTTATTAGATGCAAAAGTCTTAAAATGAAAGTATGCAATTGAGTTTGAAAATACTTTAGTTGTATAAACAACCAGTTCTTTTTTGAAAAAAAAAAAAATATCATGTTTTCAAACTATTATTTTGTTGATGAATATATATAATCATAAAGCAACGAATTTTATGTTAAAAAATTCATGGAATATAAAAGTTTTCAACTTTTTGCCAACTATTGTCGTTCGAAGATGTTTCCAATCATTTCCATTATTCTAATTTGCACAATTATGATTGTTTTACGTCACAATACGTCCTACATTTTTATTATAGAAAAATTGCATAACTATACTAAATTTTACATTATCATAGTTCTCAATGTGACTTACAATTAGTGTCATCGTAATACATGTGAACGACCTCGCACTTATTTTACATTCCAAAGTTAATTTATTTTCTTAACCATTTTTACAAAATAATCTTACTATTTTATAGATTTACAAAATTTTATTAAATATTAATACATTTCATAATCTGTCTTTATTAGAACAGATATCTGAATCATAAAATAAATGAAAATTATTTGATAATTAAAATCGGATAAAAATTTAACTTAAAAAAAAGCAGATAATCCTGCACTTTAGGTACGAATAAAAATGCATTATAGGTGCTTAATTGCTTAAATTAAACGTGCACAAGTTGTAGAGAGGTTATGTTTGTCAATTTTTACAAATCATTTTCCCTTAGATCATATAACATGCTAACTGTTCAGATGGCAAAAAATGCTACTGTAAAATATGTAAAAACTAACAAATATTACCTCAAAACTACCCACGAAATTCGTTTAAAAAAATCACATACATACATACATGAATTATTAGTGAAATGCGTTAATAATTTCAATTTAAGCGCTTACCAAAATAAAAATTATTTAATAAATGAGGGGCTCGGTAGTAAATAGTGCTAAGCGCCAAAATTATAAAATTAAGTTTCTTTTATTTATAATACTAAAAAAATTAGTATCTTTACTACAGAAATTAATAAGTAATTCCACATTCTCTCAAAAGATGACAATACTATGTCGGGTTACTCTTATATTAGTTTTTTTAGCAAAAGTGACAAATGTCGCTTAGCACTATTTACTGTCGAGCTCCTCAAATAATTTTCACACAGCATCGCTAAAAAACGCTCAAGTCTTCCACAGATTTGATTGAACAATACGAATTCGAATTCACGCGAAGAAATTCGATAAAAAAAAAACAAGATTGAGAACACATGGAAAAGTTGTGTGTGTGTCAGAGGCTCGTCATTCTCGACCAATCAGCGACGTCGGCTAAGCGAGCCCATACTCCCACCACCGACGAATTCCTCGCGAATAGCGTTTCACGTTGCACGCGCGTCAACATCCGCGTTCCTTTCGCGAAAAAGTTGATAGGGTATTATGAAAAAAGGCGCTGTTACGTTTTTTAGGTTCTTTGAAGGTGGGCGGTCTTGTGAGTCGCGTTGACGTTTTGCAATGGAGTCAAGGTGCATTCTTCGCGATAATAATAGATAGTTAAAATGTGGATTTTAGTTCGTTTTTCGCGCGAGTTCATAACGGCGTTGTCGATTTTTTTATTCGATATCGTTTTTGTAAAATAATAATCTGACGGGGAGTTTGATCTATGGACGTATTTTGTATTCTAGCGCTGCACAAAAACAAATTAATGCGTCAAAGGTTAAAATAATCTATCTATTTACGTATTATGAAAAGACTTTAATAATCGCTTCTAATCAAAAACATATTTTCCGTTTATTAAATTCAACCGAGCGATGACGTTTTAATATTGTTTCGGTTTAGATCAACACAATATTTGTAATCACATTCTCGCACACAATGACGCATAAAAGAAATTGGCTATTTTTAAACTCGACCCATACAGAAAGCCCCAACCTTTCACACAAAGCGTATCATTAACAAATCCATCATCGTCCACCCTGAACGGACTGGATGGATTCTCTCGAACTGCACCAACACCACACGAAACAACAACCGCCGATGCAAAAGCGGCGACGAAGGACAATTTAAAAAATGGACGAACGGACCCGAAAACCGCTCGTTTGCCACCGCTGCGTCTGTTTCCAGTCATCGTCAGTCGACTGACAGTCGGCTATTTCGGTTTAACAAACTCCTCGTCGCGCACACCGCATCCGATCAGTCGGTCTCGGGTTGCTGGTCGAGCTGGTCGTCTCCATTCAACTCTTCGGCTGCTGAAGTCCTGGCTGAAAATAGCCGTGCGCGAAGCAGATCCGTTTGAATTTGCCGCCGTCTGCAGCGCGCCGTTGCAAAACACCAAACTGAAATACGTATTCTTGAAATACATTCCGAACTATCTGAAAATTTTCAGATTTTTTTTAAACATTTATTAATAGGTAGGTTCTTATTTTACTTAATTTTCTCTTACTTCGTTTTACTTTCTTATGCTTTATTTTATTTTATGAATATTCTTTTATAATTTTTTTTTATGATTTTCGATTTTATATTTTTTTAAAAGATATGTTCTTTACTTTGTTTTACTTTCTAATATTCATAATTTTTGAAAGATTTTTTTGATATTTGAGAAAAGCACGTGGTTATTGAATATTCAACACAAGTTCAACATACTGTGCGCGTGTTTATTTTAAACGGCCTTGCAACCTACTCACCCGTTAGCTGTCAAAGTCGCTTTTTTGCAATACTTTTTCAAATGATTAGTGCGAATAAAATCGCGCCAAATCGTTCAATAAAAAAAAATTATAATAAGGGAAAGTCATTTTTATTGGATTAGATACGGTATCGTTATCCTAGTTACTATCATACATTATATTTTCAGTGTTATAATCTAACGAGTACATTATGCACGGAGCTTTATCAATGTAGCTTTCGCCATCAGTGTGTAATTGTCAAAATATTATTGTAGTCGTCGATTTTTTCTGTCGAACGTTCTCGAAAAGCGTTCTAATTAATTGAACCGGAATATTTAAAGGCGATGTATGAATTACACGAGAAAATGATCGGTTGGTATTTTTTTATCGTTGGGTTGGGCACTTTTTACATTATACGATCGCATTTTTGAAGTTGCCTCAATTAACCTTACTGACGTTCGGCGTACGATTTTTACTTTATTTTTTTTTAGTTAATTTGCATTTTACATTCAACATTCATTGCCCTTATATCGTAAGGTGGTTTTGATCGATTCCGCGAAACTATAAATGTTTTGGTCGATTTTTTTATAATTTTAATGAATTTATGGTTTGGTTTAATTTATTCATGTATTTAGAGATTCGTTTCGATTAATATGCAGCGTTTAGTTGTTACATGATTTTTTTCTATACCAACCCGTACATAAATTGAATTATCAATGACCGATACGACTCGTTTAATATTCAAATATCTCGATTAATTCAGTTGCTATGGAAAATTTGTAATATTATTCAACAGTTGGTTCAATTTGTGATTTTTTTTAATAATATATCTAATTAGTAAAATGTGACATCGAATTGAAAACAGTTTCAATTGTGAAAACCACCATTGTTATGTCGAAAAATATCCTTGAACGTATAATTCAAAAATGACTTTACAAAGCTGTTTGATTCTATTTAATTCTCAACTCTATTGTATTATGCGAAAATGGAAAACATTTAAAGCAAAAAATAAAAAATAAAATAAAAAATAACATCCAATCGTACATTTTTGCGATGTGTCCGAAAACGGTTTTTTCCAACGTTCTACAAAATTCAGCGGCATCCTTTTCATATGCAAATCGCATTCGCTAAATAAGGATGCGATTTTGCATTTCGCATTCCGACTCCTTCGACTCCTCCATACTAATAAGTCCAACGATAGGATTCAAATGTCAATTTTCAACGCGCACATTGTTCTTAATGTTCCCCAGCTCTGTGTGGCTTATTTAAAATTAGATCGAACGAACTTGGCTTACTTTTGACTATCGCGAATTCAACAGTAGCATATGGCAGCAGGAAGAGGAAGATTTCAAATAATGTAGCCACTTGGCAATCGTTCTTTTCATCGCACAAAATTGACCAATCTCGGGCATTACGCATTTTTTTTAGCATTTGCTATTTTCAAAGTGTCTTTGGTGTTGTTTTTCGCAATGGCTCGTCTGTCATTTGGACGGATTCTTATCACGCGGCAAATTATAGTCGTTTGATTCAAGGTTTGTTAAGGGACATTGTGTTGTGAATAGATCTGCGTCAGTCGGCATATAGGTTTGTTTATGTATATGTTTTTTACTGTCCATTTGAAATTCTAATGTGAAATCGTGTCAAAATTTGTCATTTGATACGTTTTCGTTAATCCGCTTGTCGATCTAGCCTTGTCTTGTAATTTTTGAGATTGACATAAAAGGGCCGAAACGTAGTACATGATGTAAGGTCGATAAAACTCGCGTAGTAGAAATTGAAAGTCAGTCGTAATATTGTTTTGAAAAAAAAAATACGTTGTCCCCTTTAGAATGTCTCGAAAACGGTTCGATTTGCATAATTTTTACGTCGATATTAGACTGTATGATAATCAATACGAATGTATGTACATACATTTTGCATTGCAATCGAAATTTTCATTTGATCGCATTATCATTATCCGTTTACAGTTCTTTAATATTTTGTTATTGAAAAAATGCCATAACTATACATAAATTGTTATTTATGAATAACAAAGCCTTCGTGCAGTGGAAGTGAAGACTTCCTCATTCCAAAAAAATACGAGTTCAAACACTCGTTTTATAAAACTTTTAATGAACATAAAAAATTTGAACTTCAATTTTGTCGATTTTTATATTCAAATATTCAAGGTTATGTATTTTCGTGCTTACAGCACTTTCACCGTTTTACCTATACAACGAATGTGCATCCAATTTTATGAAAGCTTTTCAAACTTTCAGCACATTCGAAATGAAACCATTCATTTTCTATCTGCGCGAAATTGATTTTTTTTCAATTATTCATAATTTGATCGAATAAAAATCCATGAATCACAATGACGCTACACTCCATCCGATTCATCATCACCCATTACACTCTTCCCCAACGAAACTCGCAAAACAACAGATTCAAAAAGCACCACGTGACCGATTCAAGTTTCCAAAACTTCCCAAAACATTTGAGAACCCCGGCCACACCCGACAGGTCATTTCGATGCAAAATGTACGGAGAGACGGACGAGTGCACACCGCGAACGGGTTTGAAATATGCGGCCGCTTAACATTCCCGCGGCTTCATTACGCGCCATTACACCGGTTTATGCAACTGACTATGGGACGGCGAGGGGAAGGGGGCGAGGGAGGCTCAGCCCGCGCCCCACAGTTGCGGAGGCTGTGGAGGTGCGTGGCGCCAAGTTGCGGATTCCTGTGATGGATGTAGGTGATGGTTTGGCGTCTGCTACTTGTTGGGCGATTTTGCAAATTGGTCGGTTGGGTTTGGATGAGTCAGTCTGACCGGTTGGATGCTTTTAATGTTGTCGAGGTTGAATCTGGTTTTGAAATTTGAATCGTTATCGACGTATGTAATGCTCGAAGGTTTTTCTGATATGACATCGAAAGTTTGGAATTATTTTCAATAGCGAATAGGCCCGATGTTAATAGCATCGGTTGTGGATTTGTTGAGAAACGGAAAACGATAAAATGTGAAAACCCGAAATGTGTACCCGGTTTGAATGTTTAATATTTAATTAATAAAATCGAAATAGTTCATTTGTTATTTGTTTGTGACATATAGGCAAAGCCAGAGGCCGTAGGTAATAAGCATCATATTATAGACGTTAACTGTATACGCATATAAAGACCATATTCGCGAAAAAGTCGCGAGCGTCATCGAACAGACAGACACACAGATGCATAGACGGACACACAGAAATCCGCTATTATATATAGGGGATACGTTCAATAAAGTTTTTAACGCTAAAAAACATTCTTTGCAAAACGGTTTTAGGATAATAGTACCTATGCGATTTTATTGGATACATCATTTATTGATTAATTATGTTTAGACGAAAATTAACGTATTATTCTTTTATAAATTATGGATCAAATTCGAACATAAAAATGTACATAAAATCATTATTCACTATTAAATAAACAAACTTGACATATCGGAAATGTTATTAAAACAGTTAATTTAATAAATGTTTGTATATTATATATGACCGACATAGCCACGGATGTTTTAACTTGTATTATACATACATTTTTATCATTGAACGTTTTCCGTTAATTAGCAATTAGCACTAGACTCGTTATCGAGACTTTTAATTACTGTC
Organism: Hydropsyche betteni; assembly: GCA_028571205.2. Taxonomy (NCBI): domain Eukaryota; kingdom Metazoa; phylum Arthropoda; class Insecta; order Trichoptera; family Hydropsychidae; genus Hydropsyche; species Hydropsyche betteni. The sequence goes on along the minus strand of JAOXNN020000036.1, from coordinate 3,110,362 downwards.
GCAACCCGATATCTATTATTTCCCAATACATACAATAAATCGAATATTAACTGTTTCAAATAAATAAAAAATACAATTCAATTCAAAGTATAATAAAATAATTCTGTCTTCAATCAAAGCCCTAACTCAATAACAAAAAACCCAAATAAAAGGTTGGCGTTCCCTGATGTCGATCGAACGGTGCAATTTTAACGATCGATCGTATTCGATAACTAGGCGCCGATGCGTTTAAGCACATTTTTGATCGATCGTTAACGATTTATAGATCCACTTAATCTTAGATCTATGCATTTTTTAATTACGCTTTTTCCTTTGATTTTATAACTAGTTCGGTATTTATGACGGACAGTGGCGTCTGAAACAAAATGCGCTGTCTATGAAAATTCAACTTATAAAAGTTATAATTTTTTTATTTACTTAAATAGTTTTGATTTTAAAAATTTTATGGCATGTGCCACACCTGCAGCATGTATGAAAGTAACGCCACTATTCGGTATTTATTACAAGTAGATCTTTCGAAATTCGTTGAATTCTTATGCGGAAAAATGTTGATGGATTTGGATAGTATAATATCAATTGCAACGTAATTTCAGTCTTGTAATCATGAATCATTGGAATCGATTTGACGATTGAATAAAAGTCATACTGAATTGTGAAATTTCTAGGTCGAAACAGCCCAAAGGCTACTTTTCAATCTCGCAACCGATACTTAGAGGATATCATCATCGCAAATGATCGGTCGAAAACATTGTAAAACCATCATCACCGATGATGTAGAACGGTCGCGAATCCCAACCGGACCAAGGCCGAACGATTCAATAACATTATTACGCTCGTAGCGGGAATTTCGATATTTTTCAAATTCGAACGACGTAACAGCATCACATTTCATCACGAGCATTTCATAATTGGCACGTGCCACAACTATTAATGATTCACGATTCCGAGCGATCGCGTTCTAGGACGACGCCCGACCGCGAAACTCGTTCTCTTCGATATAAACGGCGTAGTTTTTTCGCCATAGATCAGAAGAGAGATCTAGTTGAAGAGCGACAGCCTCCGATGACGAGGTTCTTCCACGTTCCGGTCTGATGATTCAGCGCGGGAATGCCGTGGGGGCGGTTTCAGCGCAAGTCCGAGAAAATGTCTATTATTGGACCGGGGTAGGTGAGGAGTACCGAAATGGTCAAACTAGAATCTCTGATGGAAAAAGACGTCTTCTTGGTCGCGAAAATGATGGCTCGATGACTCTGACGGTGGCATTTCGTTACGCCACATTCTACCAGTTCCATAATGCTGCTTCTGTTTGCAGTTCTGGATTTTTGTATGATGTTTCTGCGCGATGGTCTCTGATTTATATGGGTTTTATTTTTTACTAGCGGATAGTATCCGGCGTTGCTCCGAACATAAATTTTAAATCAAATTATTTTTTTAATTAAAACAAAAGCATAAAGCAGGCCGTGTATTGTCACAATCATAAGCGGCGCGTCGGCCGCTTTTTATATAGGGGAGATTTTTTTGCAGACCGTCTCGTTTTGGGTTCTGAGAAATAAGTTCTATTTTAATGATACAAGAACCTTCTCGACAAAAAAATATATATACATGCCAATTTTTATGGTGATCGGTAGAACGGTGTTGGAGTGAAACGCCATCAAACAAATATACAAACATCCATTTTTATATAGATAGATAAAAAAATATATTGAAAATTCTGAACTGTGTTTTGAAATTTTCCTAATGGGCTAATATTGTTTAATTATGTTAAATTTCACGCATATATTCATTTATCTTTCTAATTGACCTTTGTTTTCTAAAAATAAATTCGGTTCAAAAATGCGATGATTTAAATGCGTCGCTTAAAATAATAATGAATAATGCACGTGATGAATTTAATGATATCATTATATGTCGGTTTACATTAGATAAATGTCATTTTTTTGTTTAAATTCTCGGAAAATTTATAATTTTCAAGATTTCATAAGCGCTAAATTTCTCGCGGTTAGCGCAATCTCATTTTATTACGATTCAATACAATAAATCTTATCTCGGTTTGAAAACGCCGCGGTTTTGTCTTATTCCATTATTTAAAAATATGGAGTTTGTGGAAAAATGCGACATTGGTTTTTACAATGCTCGTTCTGTTTTCCTCATTATTGAAAATCGTTTAGAAAAATCTTGAACGCATTAACGCGGTCAATGTCTAACGTTTTTCAGTTAAAATAATATTTTATGCAAATTCAAATTGTTTGTATGTGCACAGTCATGTTTTTCATTCATACAAATGTCAATTTTATATACAATTATGGTAAATTAAGTTGTCGATCACTACATTTATGTCAACAACGATTATGAAATTCAAATCAAATACAATATTTATTTTAGACACGTGTAACACTTTTTCCTGAAAATTACGATGATGTTTCAAAATAATAAATTTAATCTAACGAATCAATCTGCGAAGGTGTTTATAAAAACATCAACTTATGACGCATCGAAGACGCCGAAGAAAATAATTTTCAAATCTAAATTAAACGAAGAACTTTCTTTGTGCACATTGTTGAAACAACATCAACTTATGATGCACCGAAGACGCTGAAGAAAATAATTTTCAAATCTAACAAGGGGAGGGCATGAGGTCCGGAGCTGCGATTGGAATGAAATTTTGCAGAATGATAGTTTACCCTCACAGTA
>JAOXNN020000036.1:3043820-3107571 GCA_028571205.2 Hydropsyche betteni | reverse complement strand
TAATGAACTTCGTAAAAACAGAAATTTTGGAAATCCCGAAATTTAAGCCTGCACTTCCTTGCATCCAACGATAAGACGAATTGACGTCTACATTAAGGGATTGTGATGGGTTTTTACCCTTTTTTCTTTATGGGGTGTTTTTTTCATTTAATGTATCTGGAAAAAACAGAAATTTTGGAAATTCCAAAATGGGCGTGACTTCGAGCATAAAAAGAAACTTTCTTTTCTGAAAATGGATACAAACCAAGAGTTGCTCTTCGGTGCACATACCTACTATCAAAGGAATTGATTGCTGTGTAAGCCCGATCTCTTTCTACAGGTTAGTTATTTCTTTCATTGAAGTGAAATAAAAATTATTCTATTGTAGTTGATTTGATTGATGATTAATAACTACATACTTCGATATTTTACATGTTGAACAAGTCTATAGAAAAGAAGAACAAGAAAAAATAGCATTTTCACGATAATTAAATTAACATCATTCTGGTTCCTGTATTCTGGTTCATTCTGGTTACTATATTTGTGAAATGTATATGTGTTTTTATATTTATAATATAAATAATTAAAAAAACTAACACTTTAATCTAATATATTATTATTATATATCAAAACTAACTAGCTAATTAATAAATAAACGTATATTTTTTTCAAACCGCATAAGTTTAAAAAACTGCATTTCTCGATAAGATAAAAAATTTTTAAAATCATATTCATTATTTGTATCCAATAAGGTTTCATATAAAACGAAAAAAAAGTATAATTAAAAAAAAAAAAAAAAAGCTCTGGCCGCGATTCGAACACGAGTCGCTCACTTCATGATCCACGCAGCGACCCAATCAGCCACAACGCTCTGTACGGGGCTGCGTTTACGCGCGAGTATACAAGAAATGCCTAAACTTTAAACGCGTTTTATAAAAAAGTGTGTGGCTATTGGGTCCTAAGATTTTGACATGTTAATACTGTGAGGGTAAACTATCATTCTGCAAAATTTCATTCCAATCGCAGCTCCGGACCTCATGCCCTCCCCTTGTAAATTAAACGAAGAACTTTCTTTGTGCACATTGTTGGCACTCATCTAACTTTCATCATTGTTATGAAAAGGAACATATATAAAAAAAAACTCCTGATGTTTTGCTGGCACGATCACACCACCAAGAGGAAAACAAACATCGAATTTTCGAATTTTTTGCTTTCGCCCAGTTTAAATATTTTCGCGATAAATTGGGCAATATCCCAGCATGCGTATCGATGACGTCTCTTATCTTCGAACTATAATCCTTCGAATTTCTCTCGAACATTGACCGTCAACATTATTATTATAGTTTATTATTTCAGCGCAATTTCTTCACCTTGACACATTGCGTGAAAATAGCGTTCGAATCCGCCTCGACTGACTCTAATAGCGTTTCTATTTTCATTACGCGCTTCAAGAACTTTTCTATTTATTTTTTTGTAAGATGATTTTCAGGTTGAAATCAACCTTTAGTAACAATTCAGATGCATACGATTAGCACGCATCTATATATAATCTGGAACGTCTCGTGTCAATGCACTGAAAATACACCAAACTCTCAATAGTATGTTAATCAAGGGATTCATTTCATTATTTTTATTATTAATAAAAATCGTTGTATACAATATAAACGAGGCATTATAGCTGATTTAGATATAAATTGCAATAACATATTAAATTACTATACTCTAATGATTTATTGTTTTAGATACCTGATAAGTTTGACTGATGGCGACTACGGAACAATCAACTGGTGAGTTCGTTTTTTTTGTACGCATTGCGAAATTATTTCTTATCGTCTCATTATCCTAGTTATTGCTAGATCGTTCATGGATGTTCAATAAATATTTCTGCGTTTATATTATCGGTGATAATTCAAATGGCGATCAAGTCTAGTAAACCTTTTATGACCACTCGAAATTGATGTCTGCGTTAGATATAGTATATAATATAACTTTATTTTTTTATTATTTGTTTTATAACTTTTCTAAATCGTTTTTATGTATAAACATTAATTGTGTTTGATAAGATTAGTTTCTTAAAACTAAAAAATGGCTAATCAAATATTTTCTGAACAATTCAGCGAACTGTTGAACGCTCAACGCATAAAACCAGAGCTCTTAATCTTTTCAAAATATCGCAATATTTTATCATAAAAGGAAACTTATAATGATTCTATGTATTAAATCATTGTACATATATGGTGAATTATCATTTCGAATGTCTATGAAAACGAGCATTCGTCACTTTTTAGCGTGTATAATAAATCACGAGTGAAATTCACGCATGAAAACTCGATTGAGGCCAATCAACAGTGACATTGTGAGGAAAACTTTTACGAAGTATCCCACAGTTCGCATATACGATAAATAAAACGATATATTCTTCGATATATCGTGTCGAATCGTCGTCATGTGTGCAGTATAAATGCGCAGGCATTTTCCATTGTTTGCTGTTTTAACAGCTTTTCGCTTCTTGTAACTGTTGCACGTTTTCTCTATGACTAATTGGCACTTTAACTTCATGTGTGAAATATCCATTTAATGAAACAGTAAATATAAACTACGTGAGAATTAAGCTCATTTATTGATCTGACACATTCGATTATAATGATTGACATCAATCATATCGATAATTGACCTTAAACTAGCCAGTTTTTACAATGATTCATGTTCGTTAATTGGATTTCGTAAGTAAATTATTACCGCCAAATTGGTAATTTTTGTTTGCTGGATCGGTTATGGGTGTTATAGTAGTAAAACAGCAGTAGTCGGCCCTGAGCTTATGTAGCGAGACCTATTCGAGAATCGAGTTTCCCTTGTAAAGAGACCCTCCAGGTCAAATATTTGCACCCATTTTTGGGTAAACATTGGGCTTCTCGATAAAACGCGGTCCTCCCATCACCCGAATGGGAAAATTTTTATCGACGGAATGATTGTTCGTTAATGTCGTGAATCAATATTTGACGGTTCGGATCGAGATAAGTGTTTTGAGTTAACTTTTCACATATTTCATCTGTTTGGATAATAGATGTGAGTAATCTCGATGAAATATGCTTGCGATTTTTCCTCATTGCACTTGTTCTTTGAAGCTTAATACGTAATTAAATATGCGTTATTCATTTTTATATATCAATTAGTGAATGATTTCGTTTTATCTTTAACAAGATTCATTTATTGTAATTATGATATTGAAAAGATTTGCATATCGTATAATAGACTCTTTATGGATACGATTGTTTATTCATACATAGTTTCAAATTATCTTATAATATCAAAATTGAGCAAGTCCGTGATGCAGAGATAACGCTGCATAGATTTTCATTCGTAAGGATGATGGTTCAAGCCGCGGGGATGGCGAGAGTAGATTCCGTTTTCAACAACTACTCGATCGTCTCAAATTGGTTAATATGGAAAATTGACTAGTTTAGATATTACTTATCAAATGATAAAAACATGGGGGTAATATCAAAATATTATTATAGATAAATATTTGTATTTTACGAAAATAGTTGAATCAAGAGTATTAGAATTTCATTTTTTTATCATCATTATTTCAACATGAAAATATTACGTATAATTTTAAAATGCAAATTACATTACACCATTGATCATTCTTTGACGCCAATTCTCGTTGTAAACAAGAAACACGCTATTCATCTTGGCAAACAGTGTACATTCTATGACGTGCTTCGTTACGGACATTTTGCGGGAGTGGCTCGGCGATTCCATCGAATTTGGCTCGATTTTGCGATTCTGCCTAGATTTCAAGGAAAAACTTTCAAAAGCGACACTGACAAAAAAACACCATCGAGTGTTTTTCGCGGCGGGAAAGCGACGTGTTTTCCACGGGCGCGGCTCATTGACGTCAACGAGATATTTATAATGCGACCGAAACGTGTACCCGATCCCTTTATTTGCGCAAATCTCGAATTATATATTACCGAAAACTTTTTCAAAGTCACATTAGTGATCGATTCGGGAATCCATAGAATTTCGTGCGGCCTTCTTCGGTGGGCGGTTTCAGCAGTGTCAATGGCACATGTGTTGTTGTACTCTTAGCTTTTTATAAATACCTTATTGTTGTATTCTTATTTTGTTGTTGTATTATAAGAATTATACAAATAGCTTATTGCTCTTTTTAAATAAGGAAAAATTTCATCATGAATAAATTAATTGAAAAAATGAGCTGAAAAGTATTGCAGTTACGAGGAAAATTGATAAAACATCTTTATAGAAATTTTACTTCGAAAAGTTGACCAACATCATCTCGAATAAATTGCATCAAAATATACATACTCGCATTCGAAAACACCGATAAATCTGCACTCTTCTTATTGCGTCCAAGTCAAAAATCTTATAACTCTCAACAAAAACATTCCAACACACAGCACGACCCCAAAACAAAATTCGAAACCCAACTTCCAACATCCACCATCACTCTGTTCACACATCAGATAATCTGCGGTCTTGTCATCCGACGACCTCTGAGGTCGTACGATCAATGGCTTCGTTGTCAAATCATTACGCGTGTCAATTGATCGTGACAACTGAACGGACAATAATCGTCTCTGATTCGAAGTGACCCTAATAAGAGCGAATTTACGAGTTGCACGAGTGCAGTTTGTTTCTAGACGTTTCGATTAGCTTCGTTATCCGTTTTTTGCAGTATGTGCGTTTCAATCTAAATGATGATTTCGAATATGTTTAGTTGTATGATAGTGTGGTTTGTCTGGTTAAACATTGGGAAGTTGAGGTCTGGATGGGGTTTTTGATGTTGTTTAAATAATGTGTTATAATTTGATCTTTGATGAAGATTGAAATTAATAATGTGTCGTTATGATTATGATTATGGTGTTTATGTTTTATTTTTTCAATTTAGATAATTTACTTTTGCGCAATACGTTATTGATTTGTTTACCGAACGTTTTTTTTTAGGTTCTGATCGAACACGTGAGAAACGTTCTCAAGTTCACGATGAAGTGCAATCAATTTTAATTATGTATCGATTTGCCGCTTATCTGGATTTTATTCATTTGCGCTGTATTGTATAAAATAGCATAAGTATAAATATTATCATTAAACGATAAACAAGCACATTGAGAATACGATAATTTTTTCAGTTGTTTATTTACATTTAAGACTTCCCGGGTATTTGTTCCCTTTATATAATTCGGGGCAATGCCTCGATAAATTTTTATATTATACACACCTTTTTTCACGACTGAATTTCGCAAAAAAAAAAAAAAATAAGACGTTTCGACATCCGAGACACATTTCTCATACACTTTTTTCCTCGACATTGCACGGCCTGGATCGCCATCGCTTTCGAACTCGTCTCGATTTTATCTTTCTTATTTAACGTTTTCATTTCAAACCATTTTTTTTACTTCATTCAACCGCCGGAGCCGCGCCTGGATGCAATTTCGCCATCGGTCGCCATAAGGCATTATTTTTTATTTACAAGCAAGAACGAAGTGGTCCTTTTTGTAGCGACTGGATTCTTCGCGTCGGCCTTCCTCAATCACGCGATACTTTTATAGACTTCCAGGAAACGTGATCGTATCTTCCGATGTGCATGCTCATCTTTGAAAAATGCATATATAAGGCCGATGCGAAAGTCCCTACGCACTTTTCCGATGATAAAATATTTTTCGCCTTTCCTCGAACCGATGAGGAACATTTGTTTGTTTACACACTATTCTATTATGTGAAGGATACATCATTTTCAAAATTTGTTAAGTTTCGACCTAGCCATTGAATATTAAATAGTCTGTAAAAATTGGATATCACATTTTCCGGACTTTTCATCTTTTGATTTTAACGTAATCAGGTTATTATAAAATTTCTTTCATGGAAAATTTTTTACGTCAATACCGGAACTCAAAACAGCTTTTGATTATTTTTTCGGTTTGAAAGGCAGAAGAAGGTTATTAGCACTAAAGAAAACTATATAATTGATTGAAATAAAAAAGCAGAATTATCTCTTGATGAAAAAAAAATTACATGAAAATTTTTGCGTCAATCTTATAAAACGCAATTGTAGCCTATAAAATTGATTTCATTCAATTTTCTTCGGAGATATTCTATTTCTGTCATATAGCAAAACCTTTTCTTGTTTTAATTGCCTCAATTTACATTATTTCAATTGATTCGTTCAAACAAAAACATCTACCAATTACTCATTACAATCAATTCAAAAGCTTCTTAATGAACCGCGAGCGCAACGAATGCTCTTTATATCGTCAATGAAACGTTTCTTATCCAACATATTTAAGCTAATACAATTCAACGCATATTTTACGAAGCAATATTGTATGGCACGTACCTGGCACATACACATAATTTTGTTCGCATAAATTATGGCACGCCAACGACAAGTCCAAGGCGATCGTCCTAGTTCGTTATACTTTGATGACTTCCTACTGAGTTTCGTTTGAGTTTTTCCGAAAAATTCGATGCGTATGATTAATTAATCTAATCTGCCTTGACTTCGTTTGATGTGATCGAGGATCTCTTGCGAAATTAGGAAACCAAACCTAAGGTCTTATGGGATGTGACTTTGACTTGTAGGGTTTACGATCTTTTAATTAAACGATTCATAATTTTGATTTTGAATGTGTTTCATAATTCTTTTTTTGTTTCAGGATGGCTTTCTTGTCGAGCTGTTTTGTATCTTATGGTGATTCTTGGTTTCATGTTGAATTATGCTCTGAGAGTGAATTTGACTATAGCCATTGTGGCTATGGTCGAACCGTTGCCAAACAAGACTTTTGATAATTTGACAATCGGTGATAACTTAACAGTCAGTGATAATTTAACAGTTAGTGATTCAACAGAGGTAAGATATTTATTTATTTTCATGTATTTTAATATAGATCAACAATCAGAGAAATTGCGGAAAACTTTCATTCCAACCATTAAAATAATAACCACTTAATAGAGTAATGAATAATTATGAAACACTTAGTTAATCAGTAAATATTCATTTTACAAAAATAAAGTTCATTTAAAAATAATCTCAAATCGTGTACCTGTGTTCGTATTTCTAAATTTGTTTACAAATTACTTAATGTGTTGAAAAAATAAACGATTCCAAGCAAACCTAAGTAATATATAACTTCATAATTTTCATAATTATTTATAAAATATTTTTATAGGGTGCCGGTGAACCAAGATTTCAATGGGACGCGTTTCAACAGAATCTGATACATGGCTGCTTCTTCTGGGGTTACATTTTAACAGAAATACCAGGCGGAAGAATGGCTGAAGTCTTCGGCGGCAAGTGAGTAGAGTTTGTCTCGATTTGATTTAATTGATAAATTATAATGTTATATTTACGGAAACTGCTCGTAGAAGTGTCCTGCGGAAAGGTTCCGCCATAGATTATACATGGAAATGTTTACATTTGTAGTAATGTCGGGTCTTGTGCGTAATTAGTATCTCGTCAACAAATATTATGAAATCGTGAGTTGATATTTGCGTATAAAAAAGTGTTGCAAATGAATCATATTAATCTTACGTCTGGAAGTTGCGTTAACGCGTGTTTTTATACAAATATTGCGACTAGGTTGACTATTTTATGATTTTTCAAAATTTATTATTTTTTCTTTCCTTGAAAATCAAAATAAACTACGAACATATATAGATAACTTAAACTATGACAAAACTATTTCACATTGTTCAAGCGTACATACAATTCTTAAGATAAAAAATGAATTATGCATGCTTGTAATTAAAATACAATGCAGCCTTTGATAAGTCGAGAATTTTTGTATTCCGTTGAAAGTGAATATAAATAAGAATTATGTTTTTATGCTTATTTTACGGTATAAAATAAGGCATATGTTTTTTAATCGTTTTTCCGAATGGTCAATAAAAAATAAGTAAATAAAAATGATTGCTGTATGACTTTATTGATTCGTCTGTCACCTTGAATTGAATAAACTGACCAATATGATCTAGTAATTTTCTCATATATTTTAAAATAACAGAAATAATAGTCGTAATAAAAACAATAAACAGTAAACTAATAAATCAAATTATTATATTATGATACTGCCATCTATCAACATTGTTCCAAATTAATCTCACATTTTCACAGATCGGGAAAATCGCTCGTCAAAATTTTCTAAGTCGAAATAACCATTTGTCAGATCAAACTTAATAGAAATATGAATATGATTTATAAGACAATTGAGTTTCGATCACACCGAATAGCTATAAATCGAAATAAGATCTTTTGACCCGTTTATATGTTAGGTCAATCGAAAAGGGTCAAATATATGCAAACGCTTAAATTTAATGTATTCTACGAATTATCTGCGTACTTATTTTCGATTATTTGAACTCGTGACGTTGAAAGTTCGAAGATCAAGCATTCACTCGATGTCAAAACTTGTACCATTTGAACTTCGATTCTATTATTTTACTTCATAAATATCCTCGACTAAGCAATTTTTGAATGAACGTAAGCATGTAATTAAGTAACGTCATAAAAGTTGTTTAATATTTCTGGGGCATTCAGGTTAACAAAATAACTGCACATAAATTAAAAGATTAACTTTTTAACCTTGATGTTTTATCAAAATTTATTGATTCATACTTTTTTTAAGCATACATATTTTGATTTAAAAAAATGCACATTTTAGGAGAGTATTCGGTTATTCGATGTTGGCCGCCAGCTTGTTGACCCTCCTCACTCCAGCAGCAGCCTACATCTCCCATGTAACAGTCATCGTCCTGAGGGTCCTTCTAGGTTTCTTCTTGGGTGCTACATGGCCTGCGATCCTTCCATTGGCAGCCAGATGGATCCCGCCGATGGATAGGTCCAAGTTCATGTCCAACATGATGGGTGAGTAAAGGACGGTTCGAATTTGAAGATCATCCCGTTCAGATCAACCTTCAACGCGAGTTAGTCTCTAGATTTAAATTGACTCGGGTCAATTGATTTGTTGACCGTCATATATTGCATCTAGCAGAAAAAAATACAAGAAGTGTTTATCTATGAAAACGGCTTCATGGGTTGTTCCGCTATTCGAACGCTTTTGACCTTTTCAATTGGTTAAGGTTTGTTTTACAAGAACGTTAAATGTTAATCTATTGCAAACATTCTGTCCGGAGTAAGTGATGGTATTCGAATGTTGTGTATCTAAGTTGTTTTTGGGACATTGAAGTTGTGGTTATTTTTTTAAGTAATGGTCGTGGTTGTGCCCTGAATGTGCTAAATCGATTTCAGTCGGTTAAGTTTGATCGCTTAGTAAATGGGATTAAAAAAGTCGGGCGCATTTCGTCCTACTTTAACTGTAATAACGTGAAACTAGATCAATTCAAAAATAAATTTTAGACAAATCAAGTTTTTCATTTATGTAATATTAACATGGATACGTATTAGTACAGTCATTCAATTTAATTTTTGGTTCAGTGTGTTGAAGATTTAAGCAATGAGATTATATTATATCATTTCACTTCTGAGAACTCGTCCCGAATACATAATATTGAAGTAATGCAAATTTGTTAATGAAACCATAAAGGGTATATCAATTTATTCAAATAGATTATATCATATCACAATTTCGTACTGTGTTTATTAATCATTTAAAAGCGAATTCACATTTAACCTTAGTTTATAACTCATTAATACGTCTTATATTTTGTTGATCAATTAAGATATTTTTAAATGAAGAAAAATGATGACTCGTACAATTGGTAATTTTGCGCCTTGCTTTTTTAATTTCATAGCCTCTCATTGTTATTCAACACCAGATCCATTCTCAATTAACGATTGTTTTCAATTAAACACGTATTTGTCATCAACTAATTGTGAGTACAATGTTGACTTGTTTTTCAGCTTCGTCTCTTGGTGCCGCCATCACTATGCCAATTTGCGGTTTTCTTATTTCAACAGTCAATTGGGAAAGCGTTTTCTACTTTACCGGTAAGAAAAAATACTTTCCCTCAATAAAGATTGAAAAGGCTTTTGGACGCGTGGTAAACGATATTATTTTCAGGTGTCATCGGACTTTTTTGGTCCATAATTTGGTTCTTGGTAATATTTGACTCACCCGCTCAACATCCAAGGATTTCCATGGAAGAAAGAAATCATATCGAAATGGCAATTGGAAACACGATCAACAACAAATCGGTAATACAATCGTGATTTTACTTTATATTAACCTGAATACGCGTGTAAAGAATTCTCTGAATCGATTAATACAACATGTGATGCAACACGTCCTCGATTATTTAAATATTAAACAAGAATCAATAATCTATTTATCGATGATTTTTAATCTCATTAAATTTAATAATACATTCACGGTTCAGAACGTGAGTACTAAATTCGTTATATTATTACACTGCACTTGAGATTATATGATTATAAAGTTTAAAGTATGTACAAAATTAGAATTTTCATTAAAAAAAATCTAAGTTTACTAATATCGTTTTTTAATAAACAATATGGGAAATATACATTTATTTATTTATTTATTTAGATAAAATGCATTATAGGTGCTTAAATTAAATTTCTTAATATATTTCATGCGTAATTTATGCAAATTAGATTTTTTGACGGAGTTTTTATTTGTGCATGTATGTTGAGGTTATCTTTGATAGTTTTTACAAATAATTTTCCCTTATGTACATATTATATATAATCTTTCCTTATGTACCTTTAAATATAATTTTCCTTATGTATATTATAATTTTTCCTTTAGTTTTTACAAACAATTTGCATATTCTAACAGTTCGGACGGAAAAGGTGCTACTGAACAACATGTAAACTTGAAACTTGTTAAGATATGGTTAAAAATTGATAAATACAACTTCCAAACTACACGCGAAATTCGTTTAAAAAAATAATAATTTACGCATTTATAATGCATTAATTACGCATGAAATTCATTAGAATCTCAATTTAAGCACTTATATTGCAATTTTATTCAAGCTAAAATGCAAATTTATTAACAAATAATTTATGTACCTTAGTAAAACATTATCTACATATTACAGTCAATTTTCAATTTTTTTTTTTTATAAAACCACGTTATATCAAAATCGTGTTATAATATATAAAACCGAGTGTATTTTAAAAGAACACATCTTTCAGAACATGAATATGAAGGGTTGTTAATTTCAAAAATTTTTTATAGCATTCCGACGTCCCATGGAGGCACATATTGTCATCGGGCCCAGTGTGGGCCATCATCATCACCCATGGCATGTCCGTCTTCGGATACTTCACCGTCATCACGCAACTTCCCACTTACATGAAGACCATACTGCACTTCGACATCAAATCGGTAAGATTGGATAATTTTTTACCCTTTTGTCGTGCGTCATATTACGAGTGTGTAACGGCAACTGTTGAATGGGTTAATCAAGTCCGCATGTACGCATCGTATACAAAAATAATTGATAATAATTTGTTTGTCGCTGAAGAGGCTTTACGAGTAGGAAATGATAGATTTAGTCAGAGTGAAAAATGAGCGGTGCATTGTTGTCTTTTTTTTCGTTTGGCGGCTTGCTTCGAAATTGCCCACTTTGTGTTCACGTGGATGCAATGTGGATGATTAAAAGCGGTTTGATTATGTTGTGGAGCTTTTTCATTGGATGGATATCGAGATTTTTTGTTGTGTTTGACGTTTCTTATAAAATTGATGTTGAAAGAATTGGAAAAAAAAACTACTTTTTCATGGTGAAAATTGGTGGAAAATTTTCATATTTAGTATAAGTTATAGTTGCTTTACTAGTGCGTCAGAAAAAGTGCTAATGAAATTAGGATCAATTTTTATATATTTGGATTTAACTTTTCTTCCTATAATGGGATTAAAATTTTTGAAAATTTGTAATGCTATCAAAAAATTATCATTATTAAATTTTTTTTTGAAATATTTAAATTCATCAAGATTTAATTTTCTATGACAAATCAAAACATAATTTACTTAATAACGTCTATAAAATTTGCAAATATTAATAAACACAACATTCCTACAACAATTTACATACATAAATGAATAAATAGATACTTCATACAAACATTCCATTATTTTTTCCTATTTTTACATAATTTTCTGAAACGACTACAGACTCCAAACCCGAATATACATACGTTTAATATACCGTGCATTGTTTCGCCTATTGCTCTTTTACGCCGGATTAAGCTTCACGATTGAAATTTGCATAATTTTTCGCACTCTGAGTACAACATAGAACACGATTTCCACGCTTTAACTATTCCTGTTATTTCACGTGTCTACGATTTCACAGCAGACGTTTTGTGCTCGTCGCAAAAATGACTCTCCCGTTCGCGTTTGTATTCTAATGAGATTCAACCCGTTATTTACACACAATTCGTTATATTTCTCGTTTATCGAGTGGAATGTAGTTTCATACGACACTTTCGTGTATTGTTGCATCACTTCGAATATAATATGGAAATTCCGATTGCGATATTTCTATTATGGATTCCCATTTTTTAACGAGACACTTTTCGTTAATATATATTATAATTTTTCAATCGGATATTTTTTAAATGAAAGTTGATAGTTTGATGAAAATATTTAAACGTTTGATATTAAATAAGGAAATTGTGTTGAAATGTTATTCACGTGGATTCAGAGAAAGTCGAGCGTTTGACGTATTCGCTCGAACGTTTCTTTCGACATGGGAAAAGAACTATTTTTTTCGAGGGCGTTATATTAATTTTTATTTTATGCAAAGTTAATGTTGCAATATTATATATGGTGAGGAGTTATTATTGTGGTTCGATTGTTTCCTGTCAATTTTGATTTGCATAATCTTTCGAGCCAAAAGTGCGATTGTTCTTTGTCGATGTAATGGCGCGACTAATTTCAGCAAATAAAAAAATATCATATGCGACGAAAATATTAATAAACTCCAATAATTTTTAACTGTGATACGAATTAATTGAACATTTCATTAAAAAAAATATATGATTATCAACAGTCGATACATAGGTACTTAATTGAAATTATTAATCTTTTTTTCATAAATCAATTATTTTTTATAAAAATTTGGTCAATAGTATGGGTAATATCTCATATAATATAAAAAAATATGACAGACTGATTATAGACCTAGATCGAAGACAATTCTCAGTAAATACGACTGATATTCTTCATGTGGGTGTGTTAAAATACAACCTTCTAAATGTCTACATATAAGGACAGTGAGTCAGTCACAACACGTAGATGGGACCCTGAACCTTTTTCGAAACAAGGTTGACATAATATTTCGGAAAATAAACTCTTCCTTATTTCATACATGATTCACTACTTCTAAAAAAATTTCCATATTTACGCATCTTATTAATGCCAATTTAAGATTTGATCTGATGCGATTGAAGGTTATGTCGTCTTTTGTGTGTTATCAAAAGATCTTTTCGTTTGAAACGAACAGATTTTTAAATTTGAAACGGTTTTGAATTTCTGAACTAGCAATTTCCGTTCGACAGGTCATATCGCATTTGTATGCGTACTCAGACAATTGTATGCACGCCATTTAGCATATCGTTTTTGTATGGGTTTTAATTCAGATTCCGATGTATCTGCTGAATGTAAAAATAAAATTTGAATTTTATCTGAAACTTACTTTCTATCTAAATTTCATAATATGACTTATTGTGTTTGTCTTTGCAGAATGGTCTACTTTCTTCATTGCCATATTTAGGGAAATATATATTCGCCCTTTCAATGGCGTTGTTCGCCGATTTCTTGCGCAAATCGGAAAAATTATCTACTACGGCAACTAGAAAAATATTTACGACATTCGGTTTGTTTAAGAATACATATTTCAAATCTGTTTTCAATATTATGAAAATAAATAAATGTTTTATGATGGTAATTTTATTTCAGCTGTTGGAATGCCATCGATTTTAATGGTTTTACAAGTATTTTATGGATATAATAGAGTCTGGTCTGTCGTAATTTTCACTTTGGCTTTAACTCTCAATGGAGCCGTAACTGGTGGTTATTTAGGAAATGGCTTGGATATTGCTCCAAATTATTCAGGTGCTTATAATTTATAATAAATGATTTTTTTTTAACACGATAACATTTAATATAACATTTAATCATTGTAGGCACCATTTTCGGAATGGCCAATACTTTGTCTTCGATGGGCGGTTTTCTTTCTTCTTACATGGTGGGAGTTCTCACTGTCGAAAATGTAAGTATTTCTTTCGACATTTCAATCATTCATATGAAAATATATTAATTGCATAACAATTTTGTAGCAACAATATGGCCAGTGGCAAATCATATTCTGGATACTTGCTGGAACATATTTCTGTGGGGCAATCACTTATTTGCTGTTCGGATCTGGAAATATGCAACCTTGGAATAGTCCTGAAGGAATCGCTCAGATGAATGGAAAAGCGCTCAAAGAATCGGGAAAAACTGGAAATCACGAAGAACAAGTCCCTCTTCGTGAAAAAATACTTGTGTAAGAATGTTTATGAAAAAGATCTGAATAGATGATTTCTCTTTGGAGATGTTGACGAATATGTGATATAGAAAAAAATATTCATAAACACACATGAAACGTACAAATAAGAATTGACATGATAATTTTTTTCATGTATGAATCAAATGACACATTATTTGAATAATTTAATTACGAAAATTCTTCGTACTTACTTCGAAAAAAGCATTCAAAAATATTAAAAAATTTGTCACGAAATCAAAAATATATGACTGAGGTTGGCAAATGTTTGAAAATATATTAGTTTATAACAGTTTTTTTCATGATAGAACACAATAGTGTATTAATTTCGTATAAAAATTATTTTGCAAACTTTGTGCCATTAGAATTTTTTGCTGTAATTTGCATGTAAATATTTATTGATAGTTTCTTTGAAACATGTAATTTTCAAAGAAAATGATACACATTTTTATTATTTTATATTTTCACTGTGTGAAATAGATTTTGTTTTATATTTTTAAATATCAGTCGAATTTGATATTTAAGTAATTATCTATTTTATACTATGCAAATTCAATATAGCAAATATTATTTTGATTAATAACTGTGATTATGTTTGCTATTCTTGCATATTGATAATATAATATATTTTTTTTTATAAAATTTATAAATCCAATTTTTATATCAACGATTACATTTCCAACGTCGACTTACAATGCATATTCACGCCTTACTTATTAGACACAAAAACATTCCTCGAAAAGTCCACAAAAATCAGTCCAAAATTGCTGTTGTGTTTATAATTATCGTTTTAATATTTAAAACAGTATTTAAAGGCGGAATATGGTAGGTTGGACATATATGCAATACATAACTTAATTATTTCGACACATATTCACAAAAAACAGGTACCTATTAATTTTTGAAATCATGATAATAATTTTTGTTATGTTTGAATTCAAATTGTTCTGAAAAAAGAAATACAGATTATCAATTTTGCTTGATCTCTGAAACAGAAAAATAATCTTTCGAATATGTATTATTTTTATTATAAGGCTGCTTATTGTCGTGTAATTGAATTAGAAACATTATATATTCTTTTAAAATAGTTAATTAATTCTGGTGTTGATCACCAAGTATTGTTGTTTTAATGAATGCTTTCCTTTATTTTAAGCTAATAAGTGATTTATTGATGTAATTAACTTAAAATGTATATTATATTATGAATAAATAAATAAATTAAACATATTTTTATTGATATTGATGAAAGGTGAAAAAAACTATTTTGTTTCAAATCTTTTATTTCATGATGAGACAAAGCAATTCCATGAAGTGCACTTCATTGAATACATATACCACAAAATCATATGTAAGTAATTGATTTAAAAGTGAAAAGATTAAAGCATATTAAATCATACGAGTGTGAGCAGTCAAAATGATTGTGAGCAGTCAAAATAAATAAATAATAAATTAAACATAATTTATTTTTATGAACGAATTCATAATATTCTAAAATACAATGCATTTATTAACTGAATACAAGTACCATTTTTAAAATCAACTCATAATGCAATTAAAATGTGTATATGTAATTAGAAATTTGAATTCATAAAATAAAATCAAATTTTTGATTTATGAAGTAATAGAATATCACCAATATCATAAAATTTAAATTTGAATAAATACGCAATGCTTCCGCAGATTTATAATTGACATGATTTTTGGTGTGGGCAATTAATTGATTTACAAAAAAAAATATAGAATTCTAGCCAGAATGTAATATCGGTTGATCATGAAAATTGCAAATTTATATAAATATTAACTAGTTAGTTTGCTTTTTAATTATTTTATTTTTTTGATAACATTAATGATTAAGAATAAATCGAATAGCAAAAATAAAATTTCTGGAAGTGAGTATAAGCTAAAATATTATATTTGATTACAAAACATGTGCAGGATGGAAATTTATTATCAGTTCAATATTCGACTATATATTATAGTATATTTAATATAAAGCATCAATTCCGATTTGTCTGTTTTTTAGCGAAAACTATTGACAGAATGGTGAATGAGTATTATGCTTTGATTCAAATAATAAATGTATGAAAATTTTGTGGATAGTTTTATGCTAATGTTTACTTACACGCAAAAACAATAATTTTTAAATACATACAGAACAATCATATAATATTGAAAAATATGAAAACATACTTTAAGTTCAACAAGTAATTACTATTTGAAAACCATTGTGCATTATGTGCAAAATATGCTCTAAATGGAATATGCATAATTTAATATGTTCAAATTTATCATCAACATTAATATATGAATAAAGGTAAACTTATGATATGAAAGAATTTTTAATTCCGAGATCACAATGAGGGTTTTATTATAGAAGAAAATATTTAGTATGTGTGAAAACTATAATATAATAAACACTTTTATTGAAAAGTTTGAAACAAATATATGTATATGAAATAAATCTTCAAATAATCAATGAGCAAAAGTGAAATTTATATTTTCCTACAGTCAATCATATATATATATAATTTATTCCTTACGTTTAATTAATTTAAATATAATAAATGTTCAAATGCACAGTTTATCTTCATTTATATTATACATAGTTTGTTTGCAGGCACCTTTTTTTCACTTGCACGCATCATCACAGGCAACAAGCACCAAAAAATTCAATCCAAATCGCATCAAATTTCTGTATAATTTTAAATAACATCCTTTTTAATGTTTAAATTTAAATTATATGAAAAGAAAATAATAAAGTTTTCTGGTCAGTGAGATAGACTGGTGGCAAAATAATTACATCGTTTTAGGAGGCAAAATTGCAACAACAATGTCAAATTACAATTACAAAGTTTCATCTATTTTTAATGAATAAAATTATTAATATTGTGGAAATTTAAAAAATCGATATGAAATTGCATTGTTAATTACGGGTAGTTGAAAAAATATAATTATATTTAATAAATTAATTTTAAGTGATTTTATTATTGAAATGTAAAATATTTATTTTTTTGTGAGAAATTTCACAAATAACAAATTTTGACATGTTAAAAACGAATAAAACGTAAAAAAAAATCTTTAGTGGAAAAATTATTTGAAGCATGTACTAATTGTAAGTCTAAACTATACACTATGAATAAAATAAACTCCGATCAGTCTAAAAATTATAAGAAATCTATATTAAAAGTCTACATAACAATGTTATACTTAAATATGGTAATTTTTTAAAGGCAGTGTCTAGCTAGAATTCAGTGAAACAAACAAGACTTATAACTAATTATTATTCAAATTGTACTAGCGTGCTTTAAAAGATTACAATTAATAACAATGATTGTAAATAAATTGTATCTTTGTATTAATTACAGACAATAAATATAACATTTATTTTTAATAGGATTGCTATCTAGCTTTTAAAAAATAAAATATTTTTCACTAGAAGCATATTCAAGATGAAAATCAGCATATCTAAATTTTGCGAATTGATAAATGAGTTTTATTCGTAAGTAATTATGCATCAAGTAAATATTGAATTTAGTGTCTCGTATGACAGTGTATAGAAATTTAATTTCCACAACCTATATCACTTTTAAAAAATTATCATAATCAGTCACTAAAACTATCTATTTTGAGTTTTAAGACTATATGATTATACGTTAATTAATTTTATATAACATTATAAATACCGTAATATTACATTTTAGGTGAAAAGAATCTGGTGCATCAATAAATTAACACTATGAATTTCTAAATAAATGGAAACTAAAGCTATATAAATTCATATGATGTTTATCTTTTCTTTAGCCAAAATTTGGATATCGAATGTAATGATCAATCTAATTAATTTCACCAAATCGGCTCCATTAGAATGACTATCCTACGGTGATTTTATTTTACATTACTCACACAAAGGTTCATATTATATATGTATATGAATTCATATATTAATCATGAAGTTAAACTGTCACATTAATTAACATTAAAATAACCAAAAAAGTTATATGAATTTCCTAGTAAAATTTTAATTATCTTCAGCTGAATTTTTTTTCATCGTACACACAAATATCACATTAATCATGACTATATATTACGTTTGAGTTGGTCCTTTTGATGTATTTCATGTGAAGACCAGTTGGTATAAATATTATTATGTCTGTTGGCAACAAAATATAAATTTTATTTCAATTTGCGCAGTTGTACATATCAATACACATGAGCAAAATTATTTTATGTAATAAATTGCATACATCAATATGGAATTTTTTGTATTAGTTTACTTAACTTTAAATAATTTTTCTGATTTACAAATTAGTATTGTCATATAACTAAAACAACATGGATGCTCAAATATGAATTGATGAAATATTAGTGATATGAAGGGTGATCAGGTCACTAAATACAATTAATAATATATAATAATTTGACTAAAAGTTATAACAAAAAAAGAATGTAGGTATATTAATAAATTGATTTGATTTGTTTTCATTGTACTTGAAACAGTAAAAAGATTGTGGAAAAAATAGGGTACGTTAACAAAGCTGAAATTTAATATGTATAAAAATATTATATTATAAATGCAAGAATCTCATAGTTAAAAATACAGTTAAGTTTCATGACCCTGAAATTTGTGCTTTTTAAACAGTAATTATCATTAAATAACTCGTATAAATATATATTTGATAAAATTAAAATAATAACGTATAATCATGAGATTCATCACTGAACACAATGAATTATAAATTAGAACTCGTACATTTTTGCCCAAATATCGATTTTAATATTAAATATAATATGTAACTTCAAATAAAATAAAATTTCAATTGAAACATACAAATAGAATATGAAAAAAAAAACTCAAAAAAATAACGGTCATAAAATTTAGTTGAAAAATTTCTTAAGGAAATTGAATTTTCTTTTACAATATTTTAATAATTAACATATTTATAAAGACCTTGAAATTGAAAATATGCATAGATTTGGACGTATCGAAGGATCCTTTCATCTATCTTGGGGTATTTTAGTTGATTTTAATATTTTGCTAGCCTAGAGTGGAAGAAACCATGAGAAAATATTACATTTGAGAAAAAGAAAAAATAAATGCATATACCTACCTCATACTCTTGATCATCTTCCATTAAGCCTCTGATAGCAACTAGTTGATATTGTCTTGCACGTAACGCTGGTGGTGCGCGTCGTAATGCTCGTAAAGCACCAGCTTCCAATTGTGCAGCACCATGAGAGGGGTCTAAAACAAGCAATCTTAATCCATTGCTACTTCCACTACCACCAGAATTTTTATGTAACACTTCGCATCCAATTATAGTCCTTGAATGTCCTGTAAATATACATTTTTTTAATATTGTTGAAATTCTATGAAATCTACAAATTCGTGAAATTTTACCTTGATGTTGAAGATAAAGTGGTGGTTTAAATTCATCAGAATTTTCTTGAAAGTATTTCAAGACCCAGGAAAATAAAGCAGGATGTCCGCCATCAGGGCTAGTTGGTCTATGAAAATCAACCAATTGACACCTATCAAAAGAATAAATGTAAGAAATTGGTTTTTAAAAAATGTACGTATGTAAATAAACATATTTTCACCGAATTCTTAATGAAGATAGAACTGTAACAACTTCATAGGCACCTATCCATTTTCTAGTATTATGTAATTTTGAACCTAATTGTTCTGCACCCTTTAATATAAAAAATAATAATTTGGAAATGTTGAAAATTTAAATCTCCTATAATATACTTCATATATGAGCACCTGTGTATCAAAACCCATTTTCCATGCATGTTCAACCATGAGTTGTAACCGCGAAATAGATGGAACTGCAGTGCGTGGCGGAGAGGGAGGAGGAACTCGGCTGCCGTTGGCACCAGCTTTCCATGCTCCTCTGTAAACCACTTCACTATATCCAGGATGTTCAACCAGTGAAGATATAAGCATTTGCATATTTCTATAAATAATATTTTCTTTAGTTTCAAACAGAAATATTGAAAAAAAAAGTTTATAACATTATTTACCTAAATCCACAACCCCAACCTCTGTCACCATAAGTACTCGCATAATGATCAACAGCAGAACATAAATAGGTTTTCACAATAGACGAATTTTGAGCATTCAATGCCTGAATTCTTGGAAGTATGCCTAAAATGATAAAACAGTGTAAGATGTCTATAGCTTTCAAGAGGTTTTATGTTTTCGATTACCTTTTGTACAACTTGTTGAATCGTCTATACCATCACTTTCTGCTCGTCTGAGTCCAATCCTTCTCTCATAATAATCTCTCACTGAAAGTTCTCCTGTATAAACTGCGCGGCGTAGTCCACGTGCTGCTTGTTGTCCATAATTTCCTTGTTCATCCATACCGTACTGTGCCTAAGAATATAATAATAGTTAAAAGATATCTTTTTTGATGAAACTCATTTAATAAAATAAACATACTCTTAGCATTTCAAATTCTCTTTGTTCTCTATGCCTTTGAACTTCTCTTTGCTGATCAGACAAAAATACATTATTACTAGATTCGTTTCCACTTCTTTCAAAGTGTTCTTCTATATGTTTTGTCTAAAATGTATGGAATTATAAATTTTTGGAATCATATAGTAGTATATATGAAAAAAGATCAAAATAAAATACCATATCCTGTTGAGTAGTACAATTAGGAAGAGTTTGACAACATACAGGACACACTAATGCACCTGGAGACGGGCTTGATTCCACAAGCATTGTTTCAGCAGATTGAAGGTATGTTGGATTTCCTCCGCCTATGGCGCCTTCCTGATTTCCAAAAACAATAATTTTAACGATATTCAACATTAAAATAAGTAATTTTACATTCCATTACCTTTTGTGGACTTAAAATATCTCTATGTTCGACGTTTACATGAACTTCTAAATCAGAACTATTGGTAAAAGTTTTTTCACAAAGTGGACAATGTAATGAACTTTGTGATGTTAAAGCTAAAGTTGGGTTTGTTGAATTAGAGGAACTGTCAGTATTAACGAGTGAAGGTGAAGTTAAATCAAAATGAGCACGATTCATGTGTTCCTCTAATCTTTGTGGATTGTCTGATGTATATTGACACATTAAGCACTGAAAATACATTAAAAGTTTACAAAATCGTGTTCTGTTGAAGGAGTAAATATAATAAAAATAATTACTTACTTGAATAATAGCAGGGCTTGGAGAGGGAGGCTTAACTTTTTTAGGAGTATTGGGTTTTAATTTTAAAGCTAATTGTGATCTCAAAGGAGAACCTTGACCAGCATTCGTCAGTGATACCTGAAAAATATTTTTTTTATTATACTGAAAACAAAAAGTATTTCAGAAAATTAAATATTTTTCTAACTTTACTGTTAGCAGGTGACAATTCGTAATCACTTCCTGAATTATTTCCAGAATTATTTTTGTGTTCTAAAAATAAATTCGTTTGAACGAATATGTCTTTTCCAAAAAAATAAAAAAAAAATAAACATAACAAACCTTGTTTATTTCCATTGTGATTATTCGATGTTACACTTTCGGTAGAACTTTGTCTACTAGACGACTTACTTTTACTTTTCCCTTTTGATGTAAAGGGTAGACTACTGTCGCTTCTTTTATGAGATACTTTCACATCTAACGAACCATTGATACAATCTTTACTAGATTTCATAGAATGTACGTGTTCCTTACGAACTAACGTGCCATGTTTTTTAGATTTAGCACCGTTGACACTTAATTCATTATGTTGCGAACCGAGACTCGTTTGACTCGAACTTCTCGATCCATTGGAATAATTACTCGAATTGCTATTTTTATGAGACGAATTTATTGAACTATGTCCATTACTAGTGGGGGTGTGCCAGCCGTTTCTGATAGAATGTTGTGCGTTGCTGAATCCTCTACATTCCGATATTGTGTCAGAATCTTCATCGTACCTTTTGGAATAAAGCATCGTTAAATGAAAGATTCGTGATAAAATGAAGCGTAAAAAATATTTATATTTACGTTGGACTTTGGTCGTCTATTAAAACCATCAATTCAGCTTCGGGGGTTAAAAAATCTAAATGAGCTTGATTAACGTGAATGAGCATTTCGTCTGAAGAAAGATCGGTCAAATCACAAAACGGACATGTTGCTTGACCGTCAACATGGTAAGAGAGTGTGTGAGCCCTCATTTCTTCGTCCGAGAAACCTTCGAGTCCACATATTTCACAAGTATATGATAAACTCGGAGACGGAGCATCCATTTTAAGGATTTGTTTTTTTTTGCCTCGATCCTTTGTACTTTTAAATTAAAATTAAACGTATTCGAGATAAATAAACGTGTTTACGATGTCGTCCATCTGAAACGAGACATGCAGTGATATTAAATTCTATCGGATTTAATATGAAAATACACTTCGAGTGAAACAGGAAGTATATGATTGATAAGAAATTCGAGTGTCATTTTATCGAAACCCGGACAATTTAATCAACGTAAAAAAAAAAAATATATATATATAAACGATAAAACATAAAATTATCGAATATTATGAAGAAAAACGATGAAAAACCGAACTATCTTCAGCAAGGAAATGCGAGAGAACGGCCGTAAGTAGGGTTATCGGCCCAATCGATAAAACTTCCGCAATTTTGTACCACAAAACGGAACGACCATCAACGACCCGAAAACGTCTACGGAAGCCTCCGGACGAACAAAACTGAAGACGAAAACAACGACCAAAATCGAACTCACGAGCGTAGACCCTTTCCAGAGAACCGTAGAGCGGAGCGCCTGAATGCATGCAATCCGCTCGACACCCGTCCGTCCATAGCGGGAAAACTTCAAAATCGGGGGCCGTTCGCGGGGGCCATGCGATTCGGAGGTTTCGCGGGACTCTTTTCGGACACCGAGGGGCCCCCTAGAGGCGCTCCGCCCCCTGCAGGTGCTCGCGTTCGCACATCGCCGACGGGAGACAGCTGACCCCGTTCGACGTTCGCTACGGCGCTACGGACTACGAATTGTCGCGTTCGCGTTTCTTTTTGGGCGTTCGCGAATCCGGGTTGTGTTCGGATTTTTATTTTTTTAGGGTTTTTTGAGTACGGATTTGTCAATGTTGGTTGATAAGAAGCTTATTATTATTAACTTGGAATAATATCGGTTTAGTAATTTGACTTATTTTTATTTAAAAATCAATGTTTGTAACCTTGAGAAAATTATCTGAAAATTTGATTTGTTACATTTCAGATTAAATTTTTGCAAATTGGTCTTTAAAATAATCTTATCATAGAAATGACCCATTTCTGAAAATTATATTATAATAATTTGAGATGATGTATATAAATATTTAATCTTGTGTTCATTTTAAATTATTTTCTTATGTGAAGAAAAATCGCTTAACATTTTATTTCAAATAAGTAAATTTAATTAAAATATGAAAATTAGCAATGTACTATGTTTCTATTACTATACTTCATAATGTAGTAGGTGCGTAATATATTTGATAATTACATATTTTGAAATTAAGGATTATTAGAATAATGGTACATGAATGGTAACAGGGCGAAATGAAAAATCATTATTTAGTCGATGATTTTGCTAGTTTATTGAAAATTCAACATTTAGTATTTTTAAAAGATTGAACATGCTCACAAATACGGTGAAGACAAGCAATTCACAAACATACATATGCATAATTTGTCATGAAATTTTGTGTAACAGAGAAATGTTAGTAACATTCTAACTAGCAATAATTTAAGACATGACATTCGATCAGAAAAATTCACTATGTTAACCTAAATCTTATAGGTAAAATAATACTACAAATGAAATATATCTAGTTATATTTATACAGTAACATATCCGATAAAATACATTTGCAGATTTTATTACTTGTCAGGATTATATATTTTTTTATAACAAATTCATTTTCATTTATATTTAAACATATAAATAAAACTGCACTATGTATTTTGAATGAAAATAAATAATTTTGAATTTTAAATAAATTGATGTCTAAGTTCATTATTTTCACTTGGTAGCTTCTTTGAGGTAGGCGATCAAGTCGGCGCGTTCGTTGGGTTTCTTCAAACCGGCGAACACCATTTTGGTACCAGGAATATATTTCTTGGGATTTTCAAGATATTCAAACAAGGTATCGTCGTTCCATGTGATACCTATTATGAAATATTAAAGGATTAATAAAAACATATAATATTAAAGAAATTTAAAAGATTAAATACCTTTAGCCTTATTAGCGTCAGTGTATTGGAATCCAGCGGCCTGGCCAGTTTTGCGGCCAATTAGACCGTGAAGGTTTGGGCCGACTTTGTGCTTGCCACCAGGTTCAACCTAAATCATATTTAAATTGCCTTAAAAAAGGTTTAAATATTTTTTTGTAATAAATGAACAAGATTTGTAGTAAATTTTCATCAAAATTTATATGGAATTTTTTTTCTTTCTTCTTAATATATAAATGTTTAATATTCAATTATCGTTTGTTTGATCATTTTTATTTTTAAACTTAGTATGCATTAATACAAAATCACGTTCCAGGAAAATATACTCAGTATTTGATAAGTTAAAAAAAGATCAAGGAAATATTAATGCTAAAACCAGAAAGTAAATCCATCATATAATTTAGATATGATTTCAACTGAACATGTAAGAGTTATCGGATATATTAGATAATAATGTCTAAAGGATAACTGCATTTAGCTGATAAAAAAGTAAAGTGATAATCAACACGATTGTCACATTACACTAATGCAAAGTGTTAATTGGGCGAAAAAATAGACATACGGTATGGCATTGAGCACATCTTTGGACAAACAGCTTTTTGCCGTTATCAGCGTTTCCAGCGGGTACACCCATTTTTCGATCTGTCCGGAACAATCAAGCAATACACTGAGCCTTCTGAAATTCAATACAAAATCAATATAATAATCAGTTATATAAGACGGCAAAAGTAAATCAGTTAATTCCGACAGCAAAAAAACGACCACATATCGAAAAATCGATTTGCCTAGATTGATCATTCAAGGATAATATATCTAAAAATTCATTTTTGGAAAAAGTGATATAACACAAGCACAATTGAGAACAAAAAATCTTATGTAAGTATGAAACAGTTTGGAAGACGACCAGAAATGTAGCGGAACTGTGTTAACGGAACAGGGACGCGATTACGTAACCAAACAGTTAACGTACTACAGATTCCAGACAAGTTATTTTTGGCCTATTTCCTCCACAGAACGAATGTGCCGTTGTTGAATGGAAAATCCGAGGTCAGGGATCGTCAAGGGCGGTGTCAAACTCTACAGTTGAATCACGTGCACGTTCGGCTGACGACACTTGACGTAATCAGCGCGCGACCTTTACATATCGTTTATTTTAACCGTTTTATCACGCGAAGGTAAGCCCCCTACCTTGGACTGAGGTTAGCGCGGGAAACTATCGCTTTTGTAGGTTAGGTTAGTTTCGACGATCAAGGTTTTGACCGTGGTTCTAATGAATGAGTCAACGTTTGGGATATGTGGTGTGTTTAATAAGTATGGGTTATGTTAACGTTGTTTAATTATGACGGATGTTGGTTTTTATTTGAAAATTTGGGTGTGAAGTCGAATTCGAGAATGAGGAAAATTTCCGAAAATTCAACTACACAACTAACTCACCTAAGCGTCCAGCGCTGACTGCAGCGCGCGCACGTGCTTTGCGATTTTTCGGAAATTCTCCCCTCTACTTTTATACGTCATTCAATATTATATCAACAATACGTTTGTCGGCCATATTTAATTATAAAATTTTTATTGGTTTTAAACGTTTTATTTTGATTCAATTCACTTTTGTTCGGATGTGTGAAATAAATTGAAATTTTTCAACTGGAAAGTAGTGAATTTTGGACGTTTTCAGGGACTGATGCAAAAATAATCTGTGCTGAAACGAAAAATGTACATATAATAATTAGGCAAGGCTATAATGTAAAAAATAGTCATTGCGCTCAAAGATAGGTATAAATTTACTAAACAAAACCATAACCCAAAAAATTAAATAATAGCCAAAATAGTATAAATTTATTATACAGTGTTATGGTATTGTAAAAATCGTTAAATTGCATCTAACATAAATCACTTTTCAAATAATTTGTTTTGGAAAACATAAAGGTTTTTTCAGACCTTTGCCCAAACAACAATAGCGTATACGATATTGGCACATATCGGAAATAGCATACACGACCCTAAACAATCGAGTGTAGAATACAATCCGTGAAAAATTTCGAAATAATATGATTAAAATAAATTATTAAACATTAATTGGATCATTCAACCATCATATAGTCCAGGCCTCGGCAATTTTTTTTGGCTGTGGGTCAGAAGCAACCAAAATGTGACTCTTATGAAATATTTTGGGTCAGTAATATACATATTTTGAAACAGCTTTTAGTGGAAATATAAATTTTATTGAGAAAATAATTAATAATTAATCTAATGGTTCACTCGAAGTCATCAAACGGGTCACTTAGTGACCTGCGGGTCATAGGTTGCAGAGACCTGATATGTATAGTCTTCCATGTTTGTGTGTTACTATCGGTGTGTGCCAGCGTCATATGTGCTAATATCGTTTAGGCAATCGTCTACTCACCTCTTAAAATATATTGATACTTCATACTAAACACAGATCATTTGATTTTAAATAAATAAAAAAAAAAACAATCAAAACGCAATAAAATCTATACAATCTTATTATAATGCACACAATCGCACACACACAGTTTATCAGTCTTCCTGTAAAAGGCAACACTCACCAGATCAGCTGTTAGTAATCAGTTCCCGATTGTCAAACGTCATGTTTACGTAGCGACGCCATAAGCAAACATGACAGAAACGAAGGCCAGCGTGAACTTCTCGTGTCAGCGATGTCTCCAGCCCCTCAGGCTGGACGAATCCTTGGGGAGACTGGGGGAACACGCCCTCGCCGAACTCAGCCTTCCAGTGACGAGGCACTCCGAATCGGACAGGGACAGAGACAGGGACAGGGACAGGGAAGCCAGGAGTGGCCCCCTCGACCACTATGTGGCCCCCTACAGACTGGCCGAGAGGGACATCCCTTCAGACTCGGCCTCCATAAGCGCCATGAGTGCCCCCGCTAGTGGATTTATGCTCGTGTCCAGCGAAGGGGATGCTGATTGTCTCAGTCGGCAGCTCTATCTCAAAGCTGCCCTGTTCGACACCCTCTCTAATAATTCGGACGTCGATCATCCCTTGTGTGACGAATGCACCGATTCCCTGCTCCAACTCATGGACCATCAGCTCAAGTTGGCCGAGGGAGAATGGAAAGATTATAGTGATTACCTTAAGAAGATTGAAAACGAAAAGGACGATTTGAATTTGGAAGCTTTGCAGAAAGAATTGTTGGATTGGAAGGAAGAAGAGAAGAGATTGTTAGAAGAGTTGGACGCTTTGCAAAAACAGGAAAAGGAGCTTAAAGATGAAATTGTCGTTCAGGAGAACGAAAAAGAAAGACTCGTCAAAGAACAAAATATTTATTTAAGAGAATATACGAGATATAGAAAAGACTTGATGAATTCGGAAGACCAAGCCAAATATTTTGAATCTCAATTAGCGTATACTCAACTTCAATTGGAAAAATTGAATAAAATCAACGTTTTCAAAGCAGCTTTTTATATTTCACATTCAGGACACTTCGGTATCATAAACAACTTCCGCTTAGGTCGTCTTCAAGACGCACCCGTAGATTGGTCTGAAATAAACGCAGCCTGGGGACAGACCGCTCTCCTTCTATCGTCTTTAGCCAGAAAAATCAATTTCACTTTTCAAAAATACAAATTGATTCCATTCGGGAATCATTCTTATATCGAATGTTTGGACGACCATAAAGAATTGCCGTTGTATGGTTCTGGAGGATTCAGGCTACTGTGGGATACTAAATTCGACGCAGCTATGGTAGCTTTTCTCGATTGCATGCAACAGTTCAAAGAACAAGTCGAGAAGGGCGACGTCGAGTTTTGTCTTCCATACAAAATCATTCCAGATAAGGGTAAAATCGAAGATTCCGCTGGCAATTCATTTTCTATTAAAATTCAGTTCAATTCCGAAGAGCAGTGGACAAAAGCCCTCAAATATATGTTGACTAATTTGAAATGGGGTTTAGCTTGGGTATCGTCACAACTCACCGACGATAAACTTGATTGTTAAAAAACTGTATCCTATATTATTTTATTGAAGCTCAAAACGTTTTTTTTATATCTTCTATTTGTTAATGATCGTGACTCATGTCTTATATGAGTTTCACATTATTTATTAATGTTTTTTTTTCACGTAAATATATATTAAAATGTGCATAATTAGATTGTATATATGTATGAATTTGATTATTTTTAGTAAAATAAAATAATTGACTTATTTTTATGTTTGTTTTAGATGTCATTGTTCCTGTAATGAATTTGATTAATTAAAATATGATTCTACAATAAAAAAATACACTGCATATATAAAAGCACTGTATATATATACACATATTTTATGTGTCATATAAAGCATTTTTTTGAATATTATATTATACAATGATATAAATATGAATATTGAAAATTTAATCAAAAATACTTTTAGTACAAATTTAATAAATAAATTTTATAACATTATACATTTGAAGAAAATATACTTACTATTGATATTTTCAGATAGTATAGTTTCGCATATTTAAACATTAATCAACCGTGTACTTTATTATTATTTAAACATTCCATCGCCCAAAAAGAAAACAGAGGGTAAGACTCGATGCATTCCAATGCGACATGATTTAACGTATTAGTGATGAAATCATCAAACTCTTCCAAGTCGAAACTATTATTTGGTTTACTCGAAGACAAATTCCAATTTGGATTAAGAATTTTATTGTTATTCGAAATTTGTGATTCGTTTCCTGTGGACTTGTCAACGGGGGAATTATTTTCTTTTCGTTCTGCCTTCTTCACACCGTATTTATCTAAAAGTTCTTCTATCAAGGTGAAAATTATAGATAAATTATCAACTATTTCTATGGGTTGAATTTCTCTATTATCATCACATGACTTTAATTTGGATAAATAATTATTCAAATGTTTACACAGTTCTCGTATTGTTTGTTGAATCAAAATTAGTGAATCATTCAATCCATATAATGATTTTAATTCGTTCTTCCATGTCATGGTCTACAAACGATTCGAAAATTTCAATTTATTCAATTAAAAATACTATATAATTAATAAATATCAATATGAACCATATGATCGTTAGCAGTATTGAGAATTTTATCAATCGTGTCATTTATAGTATCAACGCATTTGCTAATTGAAGGCATATGAATATTTTGTTCAAACAGAATATCAATGGCCGAACCTAAGATCTGAGATATATTATTATGTAAATACCCTTGAGATTGATCATTAGAAGATTCCCTCAAGAAGTTTATAAGAATGGTAAGCGATTGATCTACATCATTTATCTTTTCTGAAAACAGTTTTGAATTAAAAACCTTCAATGAAACTAATTAATTAGCTATACAAATGTAGCCAGGGGGGAAGAGAGGCAAATGGTCCAAACTATTCCCATAACTGAAAATAATTATAAATTGCATTTTATTATGAGAATTATGTCAAGATAAATCATATGATTATGGATAAATTCTTTCAGCGCTTTGAATTGACGCACATATACTTTGATGAAAAAACAACATATTTGTATCTCATACATATAACAAGTCTTGTTTTGCTCTTCCCCTCCCTTAAAAATCCTGGCTACGATCATAAAATACTTTAATAGAAATAGACATACTTTCTACTTTATAACCTTCGTTTAAATATTTTTGAGATTTATCTGACAAAAATCCAGAATCTATAAAGCTTTCAAAAAACGATTCTTGAGACGATGAGAAATTGGTTCCTTTTTGATAATTAATAATATTTTTAATTTCCCTCACAGCGTAGATAATTTGTAAATTTAATTGTGTTCTTTTTTTGGTTTCGCTCGAACCAAACTTTCGTAATTGTTGAGTTGATAAATCTTTCATAGGAACTGAACAATTAAAATCAGATATTTCAGGGAATTCTTCCAAATCAACTCCAAAATTAAGAGAGTCATTCGTGATATTTGAATTTTCACCATTTTTTATTCTTGATTGAAGACTGAGACAATAATCTTTAGTGCTTATGTTATCGGGCTTGCTTTTTGTTATAGAAATAGCAGTAGCAATTATAAATTTCTTCAAAGAATGTTTGGCTGAAAATATAAAAAAAAAAAAATAGTGGAGAAATTGCTTCTGTAAACTTTTCCATAATATCTCATGGTATTAGAAGAAATAAGAGTAGAAGAAAACTATAAAAATCTCTAGAACTATGTAGAAAACTGCTATACTCAATAACTTACCATGAGCTTCTATTTCAGCCATCACAATATTGACATTCGATGAACCCGCGAAAAAACGTAATTATTTTGGTCCTAATA
Source organism: Hydropsyche betteni (assembly GCA_028571205.2). Lineage (NCBI taxonomy): Eukaryota > Metazoa > Arthropoda > Insecta > Trichoptera > Hydropsychidae > Hydropsyche > Hydropsyche betteni. Next base: position 3,076,624 of record JAOXNN020000036.1, on the reverse strand, counting down.
TGAAGTTATAACACCATGGTCAATATTTTTGCTAATAAAGTATACTCTCGATTGTTCGTGCTAATGCCGAAGAGGACATGTACAAATAATCGGAAAACGAGGATACTCCAAATAACAATTTTTTTTTCTTTCGAAAGTGGTATAAGTCCATTTTTGGAAAAAAAATAATTTTCGTATCATTTTTAAAAATAAATTGCGTGAAATGATCAAATTTAACTATTTATTCGTGCAGGAAAAAATACGTTTATCAAAATCAATTTGCATATTTATAAATTATTATTCTTTTAATAGTTCAATTCTTTGATTATTATTGACTAGAGATGACTCAATAGGAAATGGAATGTTTAACATGAGTTTTCGAAAAAGAAAACTTTCTTAATTATCAGACATGAAAAATAAACAGTGATTTTAAAAAGAAAATTAAAAAAGCAGCATATAAGCATTTGAAAACCATATTTATTATATGCGATATGATAAAAACCAGGGAATATTCTAAAATAACACTCATAGGATTGTTATAAAATTACTATTTATTTTGTGAAGAATATATATAAAAATTAAACGGGCAATTTGTCAAACAATCGCAATTTGTCAAATAATCGATCATATTTTATGCAACCCGCACATAATATAATAAGAACATTGCAACAAATTAATTAATTCACTTTGTATTTTACTCTAGAATAAAACAATAATTTCATATATATATATAAATATAGAGAACAATAAATAAAAGAGCACACAAGTGATTTTATTAAAATTTAATGACAATTCAAGCAAGCTATACAACCATAAACTCACATTTCAAAAAGAAAAACAAATCATTATAAACAAAACATTCTCAATAAAACAATAAACCAATGATCAAACTTTATTTAATTATACATATTTATATATATAATCGATTTTGCCTGTGCAATATATTTAAATATATTCAATATATAAATTCTGAAAATGTACTATATCGTGTCGACAGACACATTATGCTCATAGTCCATTTCATTTCAGAGTCAAGGATGATTTTATGTACATTATTTACATACTTTGCGTATTAGTACAATATATAAAAACATTCGACCGTCTATTCGTACTTGACGTAGTTCTTGACGGAAGCGTCGGGCTGGTGCGACCACTGGTTGCCCTGTGTCTCGTTTCCGTTGTTGTTCGGAGGCACCCAGTTCATGAAGCCGGGCCGCTGGTGCGAGACGGGGCCCGCCTGTGCCGGAGGACCCTGGTACCCCTCCACCGGCACGTTATTAACGATGCCCCATCCCGGCTGGTTGAGCGCCGCTGCTATAAGAGCTTGATTCACCGGTATCGAGCTTATATTCAAAGGCAGATTCACGTTCACCGATTGCCCGTTACCGTTGTTCGTCGGAGCTTGAGTGTTCACTGCGCCCCCGTGCCCCACGCTGCGGACGTTCACCATCTCGACATTACGACCGGCCCATTGGCAATTTGCCGATGCCGCCGGACTGTTCTGATAATTTCTCGAATGCCGCGGGACGACTTCGCCTCCCTGGCCTTTGTTCGATCTCGTCTGATGGTATTTGTACTGGTCCTGTTTAGGCGAAGCGTTCGAAATGTTCACCGACACGCCTTTAATGATGTGGTCCTCTCCGCACAGGCTCTGGGCCACTTCGGGGTCGAGGAACGTGACGAAGCTGAACGCTCTGAACGGCTTCGGTATAAAAACGTCGGTCACCTGACCGAACTTTCCGAAATAGTCGCGCAGGTCGTCCGCCGTTATGCTTTCGGTGCAACGGCCTACGAACACCTTGCTGGGCACTTTGGGCACGAGCCCCTCTTTCGAGTTGGGTATCCGCACGTCGCACCACCTGCCGTCTATGAGGTGCCTCTGCGCGAGCGCTTTGATCTGCGCTTCGTAATCGTAAAACTTGACGAATCCGAACCCTTTGGAAGAGCCGGTTTTGGGATCGCGTTTGATCTGCACTAATAATAGATCTCCGAAGGTGCGGAAGTACTCTCTGAGGGCCTCTTCGTCGGTTTTCCACGGTAATCCGAGGACGATGAGGTCGGAGCATCGTAGTTTGTGTGGTCGTTCGGTTTCCCTGATTCTGGGAAAGACGCATATGTATTTGTGGTGTCCCCATCCTCCGTCGGGAGGGAATAATCTGTCTCCGGCGAGTCTGAGTCCTCTTAAGGTGCCTCCGGCGCACCTGAACTTTAATCCACAACAGCCGAAGAACTGAGCGGCAACGGTGGTGAGTAATAAGGAGCCGTCTGCTTCGAGGGGTACCTCTACAGGTTCGTCGGCCTCCTCCTCGCACACCTGGAGGTACTGCACCGGCGCCGACATGTCAGCGCCGCGCTCTCGAGTCCTTCGATTCGAGGGAGCGAGTGTGGCGTCGGGCTCCGGCCCCCCTATGAGAGGGGGAGCCTCCGAGCGTCAGAGTGTCGTCGCGCACGCTCGTCGACCCGCCCGCACCACCCATCGCCCGACCTTCGTCTCCGGCTCAGAGACTGAGCTTCTCCGGCTCAGAGACTGAGCTCCTCCGGCTCAGAGACTGAGCTCCTCCGGCTCAGAGACTGAGTTTCTCCGGCTCAGACTGAGCTTTGGAGACTCAGAGACCGAGCGTCTCCGGCTCAGAGACTGAGCTTTGGAGACTCGAAGGCGCCTTCGAGGCTCGGAGCTAGCCTCGGAGTCTCGAAGCCGCGCTTCGGCACCTCGCTTACTATAAATACGCTCGGTCGGGGCGCATTATATAACGCGCGCGGCTCTGCCCCGTCGCGCCGAAGGATCCGATGTCAATCGGTGCTCATGATGGGGAGAGTAGGGCTCCTGAGGGTTCGCGTTCGACTTTTAGGGATGTACACTACTATTAGTATTACGCACTCGTCACTCGACCACGTCCCACCGCCGAACGTCCTCCGTACTTGTGCTAAGGGATTTTCGGCGGAGAGATGTCGACTGTATGTGAATGAGGAATAGAGGTTGTTTTTATGTGCGTTTGGGGTGTTGCCGAAAATCAACACCAAATTCGCACCTAAGCGTGCGAAAAATAATCGGGGTTTTGTTTTTGTTAGCTTTTTGGTTTTTGTGTTTATTTTGTTCGGAAGAGTTTTTTTGATCTTTCTTTCGATCGTTTAGAAAGATTGTTTTGATGTTGTAGTCGAATATGAATTATTTATTTTTAAAATGATTGTTCATTAACCGGGATCTTACTTTGACGTTTTGATCAGGGCTTCAAACTGAGACTACTGTTTAAATGGTCAGAATTTAAATAAGATTTTGGTCAGAAATTTTATCCCATTTATCAGAATTTATTTATCATTGATCAGAACATTAATCAAAAAGGTTAGAATAAATATTGAATGGTCAGAATAATATTAAGAATCCTAACCAAACCTAACCTATTCTGACCATTTTGTAATTAAATTCTGACCATTTATTACTTTATTCTGACCGCTTTTGATTTAAATCTGACCATTTAATTTTTTGGCGTTAATTTATAAAAACTGGCTAAAAAAACGACTTTTCCAAAAATTCCAAAAAATAATTTTTTAAAAACCGTTTTTTTTGAATATTCGGGTATTTGAATATTTTTTGCTGAACCGATATAAACCGATTTTTTTTTCGGTTTTCGTTTCGCCAAAAATTTTGGTTTTTAGCGGTTTTCGCTTACGGTTCGATCTCACAATCAGTTCGAATCCCTCTGGTTTTGACTTTCTGCACTTCAACACATTAGGTGCATACTTGAGTAGATAATTTTTCATCTGGAAACTTTTGAATACATTGAATTTTTTTTACATTTAACAAAATGATACGTCGTTAATTAAAATGGATTTCGATTAGTTTGCAATATGTAAAAAAAAATTAACAATAAAAACTATGAGAAAACCAATCTTACTGAAACTGATAATTCGATATCGAAAATAGCTCATCAGTGTTAAAATATAAAATCATAACTATTTATATCTCAAAACTAGATAACAAAGCTGAAGAGATTAAAATTTTTATTCTTGGTATTAATTTGTTTAAAATAAAAAATAAATACAAACAATATTTGTTTTTAATTTTTATTAACAATTTCTGTATATTTATCTATAAATGTTTTGACAAATCTATTTTCAAGAGTTGAACATGCTCTGTTATACAAAGAATTACAATTCTTAGGATCGTCATGTAACAAAAACTTGACGTATTGAATCCAAACGTCAGGATTACTTTTGCCATACTGTTGAGTAGCTAATTCATGAACATACTTCATATTTTTTGAATTTGAAACTTTAGATTTTTCTAGTTCTATCATAACTTGATGCAATTCAAGAGAAAATGGTGGAGATATTGCCATTGATTTGTATTCTGATCTAGCCAAGGGAATACCACCGAGTTTGTGAAAAGCTCTCAACAATGATGACTTAACCACGGTAGCTACATTAGGAGCTAACGACATAGCTTGCTCACTCATTTTCTTCAGCTGAAATTAAAAATAATTCATATACTATAGTGAATGTTTTGAATGATAGATTTTGATAGATATTTTCTGATAATAAAAACACTTTTTAGCGAGAATAGAGATTATTGTACTTACTTCAGAAATTTCTTTGGTGTTTTCAATCACGAGATTCCAGATGCAGCATTGTTTGTTTGATGGAAGAGCAACTTTAGCTTTTTCAAATAAAGCAAAACCAATTTTTACATTATCAATGTTTATTTTTAATCGTTCCATCCATATGAATTCAGAATCGGGTAGAATTTCACAAGCATCTTCTAAAATCTGAGAAAACATAAAATGATATCATTTTTACATAGTCAAAAAGGTCTAGAACCATGCAAGAAATAATATCTTATTTCACTGCATACTTTTGGAATCTCGCTTTGATTTTCGTTCACTTCTGAAGATATAATTTCCAACCATAATTTGTAATGTTGTTCATTTAAGAATCTATGTTTATGTCCAATTTCTAATGCATGGTTAACAACTTGGATCTTATGTGTATCATTTAAGTCACTATTTTTTACCAAATGAGTGGCGCCGTTGATAAAATTCACCACTGAATTTTTTGTTTTAATCTACAAAAGGTACAAATAATGAAATGTTCATAAAAACAAATGTTTTTCTTTAATACTATAACCTAATGAATCATAATCAACAAACCATGGATATTGAAGTCTCGTGAATAGCTATAAATCTGTTCAAATTATCTGGATATTGTGATGACAAAAAATTGCTCGTTAAAGTTGTCCAATCAAATCCAGCTACTTGTTTTTTCTATAAGATTTAATTATATGTTAAAAACTCGTTCAAAAATTAAAATTCATTAAAAGGTAAAAAATTTACTTGAAATTCACAATTAGCAATGAAATTCCATATTTCACTTTCATGCTTATGTTCTTCCCAAAGCCGAGTGAAGAGTTTCATACGAATATCAGATGTGAAGTCGAAATCATAGAATGTTTCTATTAATTTAATGATAAATTCGCCAGAATTTATAGCTCTCAGAGCAGAATCGAGAATAATTTGAATCCGTTCAAATTGCTTTTCCTAAAATTATTTGATTTTAGAAATATGTATCAAATATAATTGTAACACTACCAAATTATTAAGCAAACCTTAGCAGCATCTTCTTTTATATTTTCTGTGATTAAGAGTTCAATTTTAAGTGCATCAATATATAATTCTTCTGAATCTGGATGCCGTTGGAGACCTTTCAAAATAAATTTTTGAGCATTTTGTATATTCAACATCTCTTCATATTCCCATCTGCATGCCAAAGCCCATATTTTTGGTTTTTCTCCATGGACCTGCAAGTTATCAAATAAATTTACTATTCAATCCAAAAAACTCATGAAAACAACTTTGATATTACCTGTGTCAATTTGTCCAACGACGATGTAACCACAGAAGTGAACTGAACATTCTTACAAAATTCTATGAAATTCAACCATATTTCGATATCGTCAAAAAATCTAGTGGTCAAATCTCTATAGAGTTGCACTACTCTCTTCGATATTGCATATTCGATATCGCTTTTTTTATCTTTAATCGCATATTGTTCTCGACGCAACCTAATGTTTTGTAACAAAATACATTCATACGAGACGTATTTCAAAAAATCTTCTTTGCACCGAACATGTTTGCGTATTTTGTATTCGAAATCCTTACGCTTTTTCGATATCATTCTGAAAATAGTATGATAACACTCGTGTGAAAAATAAGTCAGAATAAAATGAATGAAAACAGCAAATGTAAGCACTTTATTTCGTCGTCAGTGTATAAACCGATCCTCTTCATCTGTTCTAACTCAGTTAGCATGTTTTCCATGCGTTGATTCACAAACTCAGCCATATTTTCTGAGTATTCGTTAACTTCAGTAATCAAAAATACAAACCAACAAATGTCAAACGACACGTGCGCGATACTGACAGTTGACTGGTAGCAGACTTGCCACGTCAAATAATATAAAATGTTGCCATAATAAAAAATTAAATTAATCATTTTGTTTTAGTTTTTATTGTGATAAATTATTAGCATTTCTAATTAATAAAAATATTAAACGTATTTATATTTATTTTTAAATAAAAATAAATAAATTTTCTGTCGGTGTGTTCTAGTGTCTTGTCACCAAATGAATTATTTATTCATAATCACAGGATTAAATGAAAATGAATCTTGGCTATCTGAAATGTAAGCGTCAAATGTTTTCGATGGTTTTTTATTTTTTGCTGTATCAGTCTCGAAATCTGAATCAGATGATCTTTGATATCTATTCAACATGATATTTGATAAATTTTGATTTCCTTTCGGTTCCGTCTCGTCGATTTCGTTTATATGACAAGAATTTCTTTTCAAATTATCCAGTTGATATTTGAGCTTTTGAATTTTCCTTTCCTTTTCCTCCAACATGACGAAATATTGTTCATTTTGTCTTTTTTGCTTATCCAGTTCCGTTTGCATCGAATCCACACTGCTCTTATTCGTCGCCAATTTCATTTTCAAATTCTGAACGAGAGCAGAGTTAGAATTTTCTGAATTGGTTAATTTTTCCCTCAAGTACTTTCCCATATTTTGATGATATCTTGTTTCTTCTTTGATCTGATAATTCCAGAACGAGATAGCCCTCATGGCAACGTCCATTATGATATCAGGCTTGAGACCAGCCAACACAATTGATTTGAAGCCTTCGCTAGGATTAAGATCGGCTTGGACGATATCAAATTTTTCACTTAACTCCGTATTGCAAGCAGGGCAAATCACGATATTTTTTGATACGTTTCCGAATTCTTGTTTTCCATGTTCCATGCAAAATGCGTGAGAGCATATTGTGATCCAGGCTTCGTTTTCTAGCGTTTTTCTGCAGTTCTTGAAATTGCACACAATGTCCGACATGATTGAAAAATTATATTTTCAATTGTTTTTTTTGAACAATACCTATAATCAATTAATTTCGTTCAATAATTTTATTGAAATTAATTACAATTGAAAATTTCATTGTAGGTGTGTACAGTAATCCCCTCTTTAATGTAAAGATAGGTACGGCGTTATAGAGGAGAATTTAGGTGATTAATAAATGAAACATTTTCACTTTTCTTTTCTTTTTTGGATATTTTTACGAGTCAATTGTTTTTTTCAAATACATTTGAAAAAAAATTCAAAAATTTGAATTTGAAAAAAATGAGGTTATAGGGGGGACGCCGCAGATGTTATAGGGGGGGGGAGTCGTTATAGAGGGAGACGTTATAGGGGTATAAAATACTATATATGGGTATAAAAATTTAAATAAAAAATTATAGTCATTGAAAAAAAACAGAATTTATTATTTCAGAAATTTCAAATAACATACAGGTCTATAAAAGAAAGGTGTTTCATAAGGAAAATACTATATAAAAATACATGTTTTCCATAATTTAAAAATTTGTATATTATTTCAAATATTTTGATGCCCAATCGGTTCGATTGAGAAAACTTGAATTTTTCAAAGACGTTTGGCTATCTTCTCCAAATATGTATCCTAAAAAAAATATCTGTAAATCTATTATTTCATCAAGATATAATACATCTTAAGGTTAAATCAGTAACCTGAATTTTTTTGAATAGGTCCGAAAATCGAAGTGTCTAATTTTTGTCCTGCATAATACCTAGAAGTACTCAAATATTTTTCCGCAGCACTTTTCTCCCGTTCCTAAAAAATATTAATAGTTTTTATGTGAAAATTAACCAAAATATTCGATAGACAGAAAAATTCTTACATTTTTTGTCGACCATGTGTTCCAATCGTTCATAACATTGGCGTTTTTACGAGGCACATTGACATTGCTTTTATAATTACTCGGCAATAATTCCGGAATATTTTTTTGCCTTTTATTTGGAGTATCACCAAAATTTCTTAAGAAAAACGTATATAAGATTAGAAACACCGAATCGTTCAAACTTTTGAATATTCAAAAAGGTTATTTACCTCAAATTTGAATTTCTTCCTGAAAAATAACGCGAATTATTGACATATTGTTGTCTTGCACTAGTTTGCGATGTGGCGAGTATGTCATCGATGTCAAATAAATTTTCGTCCTTCCATGACGCTTTATTGGTTATCTCATGAGTAGTAATTTTTCCACTACAACATTTTATAATTTGTATAATTTAATTTGAAGTAGAATATATTTTCATAAATTTATAAATTACCCTAATATATGAGCAAATTCGTCATCGGAATTTCGTTCTCTTTCTTCTTTATTTATTTTAGACGGCTTCGGCAATTCAGGAATGGCAATTTTATTTTCAATTCCTTGATTCTGAAGATACCTGAAAATGGAAATATTAAGAAAAAGCATGAAAAAATAATTTTGTCACAAAATTTACCTATTTCTTTGAACAGCAGTTGGATTGTACGAAGGGATAATATTCGATGGCACTACTTGAACAGTTTGTACTTTTGCAGCAGGAATTATATAAGGCAAACCGATTTCAGGTCTTTGAATTGTCGATTGGTGAACTACCACGTTCAATGTACTGCTGTTGGTCACGTAATTGTTGTAAGATTTTCCTATATTGTTCACAGTTTTGGTGAAAACTTGTTCGTTGTTATTGGCACTGATTTTTCCACTTGGCATATTCGTTATGTTCACGAGTTTATTATTTATGATAATTTTGTTATTCATCACAGAAGTGTTGAGGTTTTCATTGCTGTTGTGTGAAGAAACTTGGATAGTTCTTTGCATGGGATAACTATTAGTGGTATTGTTCCCTAATTTAGTTCCGAGTTGGAAATAAGGATATCTGAAATATATTGAAATATTAATATTTGTTCGACTATAGTATAAATTTAAATTGTTAAAACCTTAAAGCTTGTTGTGCAGTAGGTCGATTCAATGGATTCCACAACAACATATCTTCTATCATTTTCAATCCATCTTGACTGGCACCTTGTATTATATTTTCTAAGGGAACTTTGGTAAATAAAGGAAATTTGAAATTCATCGAATTCGCTAATTGGTAACCTTCGGGCCAATCGTCCTAAAAAAAATCAGAAATTTAGGCAACTTCAAAACATTACAACATTGCATTTAGATAACTAATGTTTTCTTTTTCCAAAATTATTTTATTACTTTGTCTGGAGTTCCTAGAACAGAGCAAATTTTGAAAATTTCATCTATCTCACTATTTCCAGGAAAGAGTGGTCTAAATGTGTAAAGCTCGGCCATTATACATCCGACAGCCCACATATCAATAGGGCTATTATAATTAGTCGAATGTAATAAAACTTCAGGGGCACGATACCTGAAAAATCAATAGAAACGAAAGAGTAAAAAGTAGTTCTAAACTGTTTCGAAAAGTTGCTTAAATTAAGCTATTTCAAATATGTATTTGTTCAAATAAAATCACCATCGAGTCGAAACATAATCTGTGTATGGAGGACGTGATCTGATTTCTCTTGCTAGTCCGAAATCCGCTATTTTGACTAAATCTGGTCCCATGCATAAAAGGTTTTCAGGTTTCATGTCTCTATGAAAAAATCCGTGTCTGTGCATGAATGCCAATCCTTGAAGAACCTTAAAAATAATTTTTAATGTATAAAATCACCAACAGCGAAAATTAATTTCAATATTTGCATTTCGTACCTGATAAGTCATATTTCTGATAACAGGCTCGGGAAAATGGCGTTCCCTATCCTTTATAAGTTGATACAAATTTTCTTTCATATATTCGAATACGAAATACAGTACATCATTTTCTCGTATCACTTCTTTCAATTTGACGACATTGGCATGACTCAATTTTTTCAGAGACTAAAATTTAAATAGCACCATGATACCTTTCCGATTCTGAACTCACATTACTTAATATTTTTCGATAAAATAAACACCTTCACTTCTCTGAGACTCATCGCTTCTTCCCACGAATAATATTTCCTCTTCATACGTTTGATGGCAACCTTTTCCCCGGTGTCTCTTCTTTGACCCAAAACAACACTCCCATAAGTTCCATCTCCCAATTGACTCAAAGTTATATAACGATTCATTTTTGTATATATCGTACGGTCACTTCACCTACAAAGATTATCATATAATCAGTTTTTATCACACTTTGCATTGATTTCGTAATATTATAATGACACGATTGAACTTTCACTAGATGATAGTTTATTTTTATTAAATTAAAAATAATGCTGATGGAAAAATGAAAGATTTTTAGAGTAAATCGAATAAATATTACTGAAAATCAAAAATAATATAAAAAGTAACTTTATCCAGTAATAAATGATGAATAATTGTATACGATGGCGACGATAACATTTCCGAAAGATAACTCAAAGCCAAATATAAAATTACGTTCAAAAGCATTGACCGTGAATTTCTCGATCGATTCTACTATCGCCCACGTCCGTCATTTGCGTTTGTTTCGTACACAAATCCAACGAATACTGAACTATTATATTTCCCAACAATCGAATGGTCACGCCAGTAATATTTAATAGAGCCTCCTGTCCGTCCGTCGCTTTTTGTGTACGCTCATAGAAATATTCATTGCGTGTGTATGTATGTTGCCTTCATTACATGTTAACGAAGCATGGAACTCAATGGAAGCGATCATACATTTTTAAGTAGTCAAGAAGTATTGATCTTCACCTGGGAAACTACAATGGGAATCAGTGGACTGGAAAATTCAAGCGTGTCGTGAAAAAATTCGGAAGCCGAAATGCGTGGTCGTTAATTATTCAGACGACAGTTTTTTTCGTCATTGATAGAAGTTTTGCGATGTAATCTGTTTTTTATTTCGAAAAATTTTCTTTGAATAAATAAATATATGTTTCAATTGATCGATTTTGATGTGTCAATGCACTACAGTGTATGATTACAACGTATTACAATTATGTAATAGATAGATACTGTAAAACTGAAAATGAAAATTACGTCACTGAAAATTTTCTATGAGCTTTCTTATAGAAAATCATATATACGTATTTCTATTATTAAAAATAACTCACAATGAGTCGTTTATTATGTATTTTTTAAATAAAAATTGGAGTATTTAATTTATTTAAAAAGTTAGAGCTCCAAAAAAAATTAAAATTTCTTCATAAAATCGATTCAATTTTGATTTTATATTAAAATTCTGGTCAAAACAATAATTTTCTTTACCGATTCTGCAAAGAAAAAAAGCAGAAAATATTCCAAAAATCACAACAAAATCAGATTCAATAAATCATATTGAACTGTCAAAGCTCGATCGAAGAGATAAGAATAATTTTTATACAAACTGAATTCGATTTACATAATAACGGGAAGCTTAAAAGCACCATTTGATCGATCATTTTTATACGATTCCATACACGTTCATATATGTTTGAATGATCGAATTTTCCATGAGCTTAAAGACAGACCTTGTAGTAATAACAATGCCTTAGTAATGGATGTTTCATTGTAGTAAATGACATTGAAATAATTCGCCCTTGTTCCATATGGGTCAAAATCTTATGTGAAATTGTTCTCGTTAATTTTTGAGTAATGATTATTAATTAATTGATGGAATGGTTTTTAATATATTAGTTGAATATTCGTAGAATTCTGTTCTAAAAACTATCGAAAATAGATCTCATGAAATCATTGAAACAAATCTGTATTGAAAAGTATTTGAACAAGTGTAGTATTTCATACTGTTTATTTTTTAACAAATACTATTTCCACAATATTCAGAACATGTTTTAAGAACCACTTATATTATGAATACGAAATTTATAAATTTACACATGATATTTTTAAGGACAAATTTAAATGTGAGAAATCATCAAATTAAACGTATGCATTTAATTTATCATTAATCAAAACCACTTTTCTGGGGAAACATTTAAAAATAACACATAACACTAATCTAAATGCAAACGACTCACCTGTAAAACGTGTTTATCTTGTTTTCTGCAAAGTCAACCGCATTTTTAATATTTCAGATATCCAAATGAAAACGATACTCAATAATATTATGGCGTATTACGTCTAACACTACCTTCTTTCGGAATCTATGTGATAAATTTGCATATGTTACTCGAAACGATAACAATGTGTTGGGCTCTGTTGCTATGGTGAATTTGATGAGTAACACACTCTGGCTTCCACAGAAAAATTCAATTATGATATCCAATTAATATTTCAAAAAGGTTTATGTGTTTAACATAAATTCAAAATTTTCCATAAATCAATATAAAACAAATAACTTATAAAAATATTTTATGTTCGTTCGATTATTTGACTATTTATTATAAATATTTTATTTTTATTCATGTTGCTTTATAAACATAAAAACATTATGAACCTATACAAAATATAATATTTTGGGTTAGTTACGGTTTTAGCGTTCTACATTGATTTAAAAAAGAGTTGGCAGTAACAATTAGTTTTGCATGAGTGTCACTTGGGATATAAATATAAACAGGAATAATTGAGGGAATCGGCAGTAAATAATGGTAAGCGTCAAAATCATAAAATTAAGTTTTTTTATTTACTATAAAAATTAATACGTTTACTACAGAAATTAATAAATAATTCTACATTTTTTCAAAATATGGCAGTACTATGTCGGGTTAGATCTAGTGTTATTTGCGTCTAAATGCATGTAAACTGTTTTTCTTAATATCTTCAAAAGTGACAAATGTCACTTACCATTATTTACTACCGAGCCCCTTAATTCTCTATTGCTTTGTTATTTATAATATATTTATGTATTGTGCAAAGTTGATCACAATACATTTCATCTTATTTATAATAAAATACGACGTGCACACCATCGCAAATTAGTTTCATTGTAAGTTAAATTACAAACTAGATGTCCTTTGTCCTTTAGATGCCAGACACCTTCGTTTCATATGCCATTTAAATCTATCATCTATCTATTTAGTGCTTGTTTGAGATGAATAAACGTTAACATTGAAAAAACTGGCAAAGAAATAGGGATGCAAAACTAATCAGTGCTCCTAACTCATTCTTAAATGAAAATAGAACGCTAAAACCATAATTTACCCCAATCTGAATGTATACATTGATAAAATGTGATTTATTTTAAATTTGTCACAAATATAGAAACGAGATTTAAAAATTATGTGGCGAAAAGTTAATAAAAATAAGTGGCGGGAGTCGAGCGAGTATAAGGCCGGATTTTGAATTGTATCATTCGTCGGCGAATGTCGTTGACAATTGACGTGAGTACGTAGAGCCTAAAAATCGATATATGTGTTTTTATATTCGTTTTATCGTTTTTCTACCTTTGCGATTTGTAATTTTTTGTGTTTTCGTACGCTAGTATTGCTCTGTAGTTTTTGTTTCAGTGTAATCGCTTTGTAGTAATGAATTACGTGTTGTTTACAATTGTTAATGTCCGTTTATTTTCAGGATTCCATGGTTTGATTCAATATCTGGTAAAATGTCGAATAGGAACAAAAAGGCAGCACCCCCAGTGAAAAGTTCGGAATCGAAAAAATCTTCGCCCAAGTAAGTTGAAATTTTATGAATGATTATATAGAAATGTTGAAAGCTCTATTTTTCCGTTATAATTGTAATGCATGAAAAAAAAAATATGACTTCACATGTAAAATAGTTATGAAAAAATGTCAACATATTTTTTATTTTAAAAACTATCTTAAAATTTTAGTTACATTGACACGTTCAAGACATGTCTTTGAATATTGTTTAATTAACATAACACTTGTATAAAATTACTAATTACTGTGTACTTGAAATTTCCAATGTTCACACAGTTGTGCAAACATACAAAAATATGTCTGGTGTCTTCAACTATTTTTACAAATTAAAATTGTATAAATGTTGATCTGAAAAAATTAATTATCAAATTTCAGAAAAGATGAAAAAAGCGAAATACCGGCCACATCACCTATTTATCAAAAAATATTAAGTAGATGCGTTACGATTTTTGCTGTTTTAACAGTTGTATATTTCACTTCGAAGAACGGAAAAGAGATCACTTTCGCCAAACAAAATGAAATATTAAGAGTCAGATCGCAAAATGTAGATTGCTCGGAGAGTTTCAAAAAAGATTTGCTATCGTTTCCCCGTTGTATGCCTGAAAAGTGTGGACGATTTGTATCCGATGGTTTAGTTACTACAGGAGAAGCCGACAGTCTTTTGAATATAGCTCAAAAAGGTATCGCACTTGGAGGATCGGACGGAGGAGCGTCGATATTAGATTTGCACTCCGGGGCGTTGTCGAGAGGAAGATCTTTCGTTAATGTTTATTCTTTGGAAAATGCAAAAGATGTGTTTAACAAAGCAGATCTTACCACTTATAAGGTTAATGAGATAAAATTTATGATTGTATCAAATATTGTGTTATTATTTGTTGAAATTTCAATTGCAGGTTATAAAAACAAAAATACAACACGCAATCGGTCATAATTTCGGAGTCGATTCCGATAAATTATATTTGACACATCCTACGTTCTTTTCTCAAATACATTCCAGGGAAGCAGTCACTCTTCATGACGAATATTGGCATCCTCACGTCGATAAAGTAAGCAATGATTAATTCCACATAAATTATTTCTATTCAAACGGATAATTATTGGGCATTTTCAATTTGCAGGAAACATACAAATCGTTCCACTTCACTTCTCTGTTATACCTTAACGATTATGGAAAAGACTTCAAAGGTGGACGTTTTATTTTCATCGATAAAGACAATGTTAATAGCACAGTAGAACCTCGTAAGGCTCGTGTCAGCATGTTTACGAGTGGAGCGGAAAATTTACATTTCGTAGAAAAAGTAACTGCCGGTGTGCGTTACGCTATAACTGTGTCTTTCACGTGTGACCCTGCTTTTGCAATCGCGGATCCAACTGTTAAAACTCCAGAATCACTATAAAATTTACTTGAACACTTTGGTGTACAAATTTAGTGATGAATTATGTGATAAAAATGAAATTTCCATTTGATCGAAGAAATTGATCGGCGGTGTATTCCAAATATAGTTATATTTAATATATTTTTTACCATGTGTTCAATAAAGCATTTTTTGATTAAAATCATTCCGAAGTGTATGTTATTTTAATTTTGGTTTCTACTAAGTTTTCAAATAAAAAGGTCAGTTTAAATTTAAAACAATTTGAGTATATACATTGAGAGCATTTTATGTCAGGTTTTATTCATAAAATCAAAATTGAAAAAATAATTTACATAAATATAATAAATTTAAGTATAGTGATACAATAAAACTATATCACAATGAAATTAATATGGAGAATCTTTGGAATGTAATAGTTTGTAAATTTTTACTATTAACTACTTATCTAATGTAAAAGATAATTTTTTTTTTCATCTATGATGAATTGATATCTTTAGTACACTAAACTCTGTTAGCAGCACCTTCGATTGTTTTCGCTATGGTTGTAGCTGATTTTCCTTGAAGAATGCTTCTGTGATTACCTTCCAAATCATAAATGTTTAATGGTTTGTTACACATCTGGAAAAAAAAATAATGGTAAATAACTGATATGAGAAATCAGAATATACATGAAAATTATACTCACAGGAGTCAAACCATAATCTTTATCTATGGTGACGAAATTATCTCTCGCACGGAAAAGAGTTATTTGTCCTTTGAACGTGGATGATGGTTGATATTTATCTGCAGCTAGTAATTTGTAATAGAATGATTTAGCAGCTTCCGCTAGCTGTGATGCCAAATATGGTGTTGATGACTTCAATAGTTCTGTTGTATAAAAAAGTCTGTCGTCCCACGATTTCATGTTCTGCATCTCATTTGTAATCTGTATAAAAAGATTCACAATGAAATATTTTAAACACAGTGCTAATATTTGCATAAATTAATATTTTGTAAAAAAAAAAATTATTGTG
Source organism: Hydropsyche betteni (assembly GCA_028571205.2). Lineage (NCBI taxonomy): Eukaryota > Metazoa > Arthropoda > Insecta > Trichoptera > Hydropsychidae > Hydropsyche > Hydropsyche betteni. The sequence goes on along the minus strand of JAOXNN020000036.1, from coordinate 3,060,300 downwards.
ATAACGTAATCACTTGTTGACTTATAAATAAAATTTTCTGTTTGATTATATGAATAAATTAACAGCAATAATGTATAATTATTTAATACAGAATTAGTTGTTTTTCATAAATATCTTATTTTTTGTATGATAGCCATGATATGAATAATTAAGTAATTTCAGTCTAGTGAATGTAAGCAGCAGATGCACAAACAATGCATTTACATTTTTGTTATAGTTATAATATTGAAAATAGTAAAAAATTAACATGTAAAGTTAAGTAATTTAAATTTTTGTTTCATGTGTATATTTAATTTTATGTGTACAGTTGTATATTGATAGAAAATTATTTGGAATTGTAATTGTGAAAAACGGTTGAATACAATGTTTTGCGATTCATTTATGAACAAATCATTTTATTAGGAGACTTTACCTTAATTTGGTCAATATCTTTGAATAACATAGCAAAATAGCAAAGAGCATCCGCTTCATTTGAAGTATCTGTAGTATTTTCTCGCTTAGCTTTATGATTTCCTGTATGTGTAGTGACATAAGAAGGTGAACCATCAATTAAAAGGAGCTCAACTTTTTCAGCATTCTGAAAAAAACAATAAAGCATGAATCCAAAATATTCGTTAAAATATTTAAGTAATGGCACAAATTGGTTTTATCTAACCTTTTCCAGTTGCAAAGCCATTTCGAATGCAACGCATGCTCCATATGAATATCCCGTAATAATGTATGGCCCATAAGGTTGCACTGTTCTTATTTGTCTAATGTAAAAATCTGCTAAATCATCTATAGAAGTCAAAGGAGCATCTTTAGTACACTGTATACCGTAAACTGGTCTTGTTATTTGATTTGATATCACTTGCAATAGTTCCACACTTCCTTCTATTGGGTGAACCTGCGAATTTGATGTGTTATATTTAATATTTGATACATATAAGTGGTCAAAATTACTGAGGATTTCAATGTGGAATAAATTTTATTTTACCAAAAATATAGGCGTTTTGTCAGTGAACTTTGGTGCTTTTGAAGGCATTTTCACTATGACTTGTTTGGGCACGAGTTCAAAGTTTGTGAATTGAGCTTGCACATCTTCTGTGCTAGTTTTTTCTTCGCCGTTTGCTATTTCGCCCGGTGTGTCTCCGCCACCTTGAAAAATTCAATAAAATGAATTACATGCAATAAATTTAATAAGTCAGTGCGAATACTCTAAATAAAACATACTTAATTCGTTCAATTTAGCAAAAGTAAGGTTCCTAATCTCTTGTACACCTAAAACTAAATCATAATTTCTTTCTAACATTTGTTTTATTTCAGCACCCATCAATGAATCCATTCCTAAATCTGCCAAATTTGTAGTTAAGGATATTTTCTTGGCATCCTTTATACCTAAAATAAGTAAATAAATAAATTTATCGTAAATCAGCAAATGTACATATATATATTGAGTCTATTGTTGAATAAGTACCTAAAATATTAGCTACGGTTTGAGTTATGTCTTGGTTTGCATTTAAATTTTTTCCACGATTTTTGTCTGCAAGTACCATAGATGCTATCACAGGATGAGGTAGGTGGAGCATGGTGGACATAGCGGATAAACATGAACTCATTCGTTGAGGCAGTGTTCCTCCAACAACAGTGTCGTTATCTCCCATAGTTTCTAGCACCAATCCGACATCACCTATCGCTCCCCACTGAATAGCCAAAGCTGAAAAAATCATATATCGTAAATTTGTATCGAAAAAGAAAGAATTTAAAAATCTGATTTTTTTAATTTTCAACCTGGAAGTCCTGAAGCTTGTCTAGCTTCGCAAATTCTTTCCATTGCAGAATTAGCAAGTCCATAATTTGCTTGGCCAGCGTTTCCTCTACCACAAGATACACTTGAAAACGCAACAAAGTAATCTATCTCTGGACATAAGGCGCGAGATGCGATATCCAAATTTTTTGTGCCTGTAAAGAATTTAAATGATGAAATAAAATCAAATAATTTGTAATTTGGTTATAAGATTTTTCAAAATATACCATCGACTTTTGGTCTGCAAACTGTTTTGAAGTCAGCCTCGGTTTGATTTTCCATAAATGCATCTCTCAAAACAGCGGCTAAATTGAATATACCACCAACTGGTCCCAATTGATTTGCATCGTTCAAGAGTTTTTGTGCGCCTTCTAAAGTAGTAATATCACCGGTCGATATAAGAACTTTGATACCAGATTCACGCCACCTTAAAATATGAATTATTCTAAGTATATACAGTTAAAATTAATCAATGCCATTATAAAGATATTATTAAAACCTGCGAATGCAAAGTGATTGATATCCAGTTTTAAGACCACTTCGTGATGTTAAAACTATTTTAGTAGCTCCTCTAGTGATTAACCATTGTCCTAATTCTAATCCGAAACCTCCCAAACCCCCTGAAAAAGAATGTATTGTAGTGTGCAATGAAAAAAATTACACATGCCTGAAACATTATATTTCCATACCTGATAGCACATAACTCTTTTCAGAATGCATGTAAGGTCTAGGTATAGCACTAACAGTCTTAAAGGTAGGTTGGAAAACTTTAGCAGATTCTTCCTGTCGGATTTTCAACACCACCTTTCCTATATGTTTTCCAGTAGCCATATACCTGAATGCTTGTTCAATTTGCTGTTCAGAATATACGGTGCAAGGCAGAGGCCTAACAGCTCCATTTTCCATGCCTTCAGTAACTAGTCTCACTACTTCTCTTTTTTCAGGACAGTCAGTGTCAAAAAGTGCATCCAGTAAAATTCCATGGAATGTTGTATTTTTCAAGAAAACTGCCATTCCCTATATATTGAAAAATGAGTAAATATAAATGATATAAATACAAATACCAAATAAAATAATTGAGTGAAAATTTACCAATGGCGTGTTGTTAGAGAGATCATATTTTCCGATTTCTAAGAATCGTCCTCCAATCGCTAAACATCTTATGGATGCTTGTAGTTTATCTTCTGCTAAAGAATTCAATACTAAGTCAACTCCTTTGCCACAAGTCTGATTAAGGACCAATTGCTCAAAGCTTGTATCACGAGAGTTTCCAATATTGCTATCAGTCAACTGAAAAAATAATGAAAATCAATTGTGTCAAAATTTATTATCAAATCGGGATCTGCTTTGTGGAAAATCTTAGTTACGAATTTGAAAAAAAGTATTTTTTACCTGTGGGAAAGTTTTTTTCAAAAATTCTCTCTTTTCTTTGGTTCCAACAGTAGTATAAACTATTACCCCCATATGCAAAGCAATTGATATGGCAGCTAAACCAACACCACCTGTTCCAGCGTGCACTAGAAGAGAATCACCTTTCTTCATGTTTCCTCGTACAATTAAAGCATAATAGGCCTAAATACACATAAATATTATTTACAACTCAGATTTTTATTAATAAACCATTTGTATCAAACATATTAACAAACCGTAGAATAAACAACTGGAACAGTGGAAGCTTGTTCGAAAGTCCATTTTTCTGGTATTTTCCACATAAAGCCTTTATCGGCCAAAAGAGTAGTTGCAAGACCTCTAGCTGCAACCATACCCATAACTCTCTCACCATTTTGAGTACGTCCAGCGAATTCCAGACCAAGAATACAATCCTAAGAATTTCATCAATTACAGTGAGTAAAATGTATTATAAAATGTTTAAGTATATTTTTTAATAAAATATCCTCGTACTTGTCCAGCTAAGTCACCGGGTAAAGCATCAGGTGGAAGTTTACCAGTAGCTAACATAATATCACGGAAGTTCAAAGGAGCATAATATACGTGACATAGTTGCTCATTAGGTTTAAGTTTGTCTTCGTTAAAATATGTTAATGGACCTTCTATCCAACGCAAACTGGCTAAATCACCACGAGCTAAGGCATTTATATATGCGTGTTCCACCTGAATTTAATATAAATGGATATCAAAATATGAACTAAGCAAAAGTAAATTTTCAATTTTCAATAAATAATAAAATACCTGAAGCATAGCTGAATCAGAATTTTGATTGAGTCTGATGTGTCTATATGAGCCCCACTGTCCATCTTTCATTACGTTCATTACTAAATCTTTTCTCAATTGGGGTTGATAAAATTCAGACGCTAAATCAAATTTATCAACATTATCTTGCATGAAATATAGTCTGATGTTATTTCCACCGGCTTCTTGTCTTAAACAATTGACCATACCAACTACACCCGTAGTAGTTTGTTTTTCACAAACTAAATAAATTTTATTGTGATGAGTTTCACTGAATTTTAATGCTCTTTTGATTTCTTCAACCCAAACAAAATTATTTTCGGAAACATAAATTACATATGGTACGGATGACATCTCAGTTCTATTACGTAATAAAACGTAAATATTATTTGGAGACGTTTGTTGTGATACAATTTCGAGATTGAATTTATCCACAAAAGCTTTATTTGCAGAGTTGTCAAAACATCCACGAATTTCTTCTAAAAGAATTGTTCCTCCAGGAATCAAAGCACCACACATATTTTTTAATACATCGCCATTTTGCCTCGAGATAACATCTGCTCCGATGACTAAATGGCAATTTTGTTCAGGGACAACTTTAGTAACATCTTTACTTGAAATTTTAATTGACAAAGGATCTAAAAGATTGTTATGAGCTGCAGTTTTATTAAGAGTGACAACAGTTATGTCTGTTCGTAGCATTGGTTCAGATTCCAATATATCCATAGCAAGAGGACTCAATAACGCTTCTGCAGGTCTATCGTTCGCGATTTCTACAACTTTCATTTTGAACATGCTTGTATTTTCAATGGCAATTTGCAAACTTGCAGTGAGAGCATCTTCTTTAGACATTTCCTTATTTCGATCGCATGTATATGGCATGAATACAAATTTTTCTAGTTTGGGAGGAGCTTGTGTTTGTTGTCTTCTTGGAGCTAAACTAGTTTTGACGCCACGCAGTTCAACACCACCAGATTTGACAATATTAATATCTTTGTACTGATATACAGGTAAAGAATTTTCATCGAGTTTTTGTAGCATATCCAAATGTTTTTTAGGATCAATGATTGCTTTTTGTAGTCTTGTAGGCAAATAAAGTTCTCTAGTAGGTGAGCTTATAATTCCAAATTGCAACATTGTGTCGACAAACGATATCCAATTATTTTCCCAATTCAGAGTGCCAGTCATTCCATAATTATCAGATGTTTTTATACCTCTGAAAATTCCTGAATAATCATAGCCGCGCAATCTGAAACATTATTTTTTTTTTTAACTAACATCTAAAAATTTCACTCAAATTAATAAAAAAAATCATATATACCTTAAATCTTTATAAACATCAAGAGTTTGAAGTGGTAAAATGTCTTGATTGGTTTTTTTTGTTGGTGGCAGAGGTAAGTCTAATTGTTCCTTAGTTACATCATCAGGAACGTAAATCCTACCTGATACAGCTATTGAACCACCTTCACAAATTTCAAAGTCACCAGTACCATTCAAAATATTCACTAAAAATTTAACATTGCCATCTTTAGGCATTATAGTGGCTCTGTGGAATTGTAAATTTTCCATCACAACAGGCAGTTCATCAAAATTCTTTTTCTTAAGTTTTGCAAGAGCTTTCCATGCGAGAGTCTAAAAAAATAGAAATTATAACATAAGAAATTAAAGCAATAGCACAAATGTTTTTCGTTGCATTAATATCCAACTTGCCATGTAGCCTGTAGCTGGGAACAAAATACGACCGTCGATTGTGTGACCAGCAATGAAATCATCTTCGGTCTTGGTCAAATTAAATTCAAAAACAATTTCTCCCGATTTCGAACCTAGTAATTTAAATGAAATTTATATTTGTTGAAATTTAAAAAATAAATGGAAATTTGATGTAAAACAACTAATTATCACCAATGTCACCAAAATATGCTACACTATATTCTTGACCATGATCCCATTCTATTAATGGAGATATCATAGGAGTTCCGCGACTGACTGGGAATTCTACATGAGGATACAGATTAGAAATATTAGGTTCTGCGCCAGCCGCATACAACCTGAAAATTAAAATTAAGATTTTAACTCATACGAAAGTTTTATATTGAGTATACAATACAAATTTATTACTCACTTTCCAACACTAGATAGCATGAATTGCATGTTATTTTCATGATCTCTTTTCATGAGGCCTACATTTGTGCAAGTTTTAGGTAAAGAACGCTTTAACACTGCTTGCAATAAGCAATGGGGAGCGATTTCGATAACAATTGCGTTTTCTGGAACATGTTGTAAGGCTTCGTGGAAAAGTACAGGAGAGAGTAAATTATTCACATGATATTCAGCAGAACTCATTTGTGCTAAAGAACATTAAAATATTTTTATTAAAAAAATTAAATATATTTTCACAAAAAACATTTCGATTTACAAACCCAAAGGTGTATTCCATTTGGATTGAGGAATAGAAGAACTAATCCATTTTGAACTTCTAGGTATAGGACTGGTAATGACCATGTCAAGACTCTTTTTCAACATTGGTGCAGCATCTGAGATATATTTAGAATGAAAAGCAACTCCGGAACTTTTTACTTCTTTTGCGAAAATTTCTTTGCTTTGTAATGTTTGCACGAATTTTGATATATCTTCTGGGGGACCGGAAATCTGTAAATTGTAGATGATAGTATAGTACCATATCACAATTTTATTACCCAACATTATTGAAATATGAGAAATAAATACGGTCACACTGTCAGCACTATTGTGGCAAGCGGGTGAAATGTTTTGAGGGCACTTTTCCAAGCAATCTTCCCAAGACATACCAACTGCTGCCATTGCTCCTTTTGGAACTTTGCTATCTAAAATGCTCCTTCCTCTCCAATAAGCAGCCAACACAGCCTGTTCAGCAGTGAATGTTCGGTCAGCATATGCACATCCTACGATATGCAAAATTTTAATATAGATATCAAAACTAGTTGAATTTGTAAATATAAATTGAAAAATATTGTGGTTTTTACCAAGTTCACCCACAGAATGTCCTACAATTCCATCAGGTTCAACTCCAATGAAGAATAATAAGTCAACCAATGCTACTTGAACTGCTGCAATAGACAAGAAAGAATTTACAACATTTTCAAAAGTTGTTTCGGTTCCATTGGTAACTAATTCAACTAAATCGACGTTGAATTGTTTTAATGCAGCAGCACATTTCTCAATGGTTTGTCTAAATACAGGTATTTTCATCATTTCTTTGGCCATACCAGGCCATTGAGAACCCATTCCAGAGAATACAAACCAGATCGGTCGTTTTTCTCCATTTGCTTGCTAAAAACCAAAAAAGCTTCTAGTAAGAAATTTATTTGAAATTAATGTGAAAATACAAAATAAAAATGCCATACAGTAACTTCTCTGGAACTTTGATTTCCTAAGATTGTATAGCCTCTGTAGTTATGTCCAGCTATATGATTTTTGTGAACTTTATGAAGCATTGCATAAAATTCTGGATCATATGGATTTTGTTCAACGAATGTTAATAATGTATCAACAGCCTTTTCATTTCTACCAGATACTGTTATTAATCTGGGAATTGTTTCAGGCGGAAATGTAGTTTGTTTATTGACTGGATTTGATTTTAGTACAACATGTGCATTAGCCCCACCAAATCCAAATGAATTCACGGCCACAATTCCACCATTCCATGGAGTATTTTTATCAACAACCTTAAAATATAGTATTGAGATCAAAACAATGTTTTCAGAAGAATTTAGTGATTTAAAATTGAAAATAATATAAACCTTTAGCCGTCCATCGAGAAGGCCTGGGATTTCAGTATTTGGTTCCTGGAAATGAAGGTTCCCTGGTATCACTCCTGACTCCATCGCAACGAGAAGTTTTGCAATGGAACACAATCCAGAAGCTGGTTCTGAATGTCCCATGTTAGATTTTACTGAACCAATCAATAAGGGTGTTTTACGATTTTCACAAAAATAATCTGCAATGGAATTTATTTCTTGTGGATCTCCTACCTAAATAAAAATAAAACGTAAACAAAAATAATATTGATAAATACACTTTTTTAATAAATTAACAAACTTTTGTTCCCGTTCCGTGTGCTTCAACATAAACTACATCAAATTTATTTATCTTTGATTCTTCATATACTTCTCTGATTAATCTATTTTGCATATTGCCAGATGGGAATGTGATTCCTTGCTCTTTGGCTCCATCTGTATTACATTTTGTATTCAAAACTGTAGCATAAACACGTCTAGCATTTTTTGCTTTTTGCAAAAATATCACAGCAGCAGCTTCAGCTCTGACATATCCATTTCCAGATTTGTCAAAAGCTTTACATTTTCCTATAATTTTCATTGAAAAAAAAAGTTTAGAAGTGCTTCAGTTAAGTTACATAGATTTTATATAAATATTTACCCTCTGATGACAACATGCTCAATTTGTGGAAATTAACTGAGCTAGCAGGTTTCAAACATAAATTTACTCCAGCGACTATGGCAGCTTCGCACTCTCCATTTCGAATAGCTTTTACGGCTTGATGTAAAGCAAACATAGAACTAGAGCACGCAGTATCAATAGCATAACTCGGTCCTAAGTTAAAAAACAATATATGAAATTAGAAGATTATTTGAAATTGGCTAATATTAAATTATGTGAAAATAGTAACCTTTGAAATCAAAAGTGTAAGAAATTCTATTCGGGAACATAGCACGACAACAACCAGTAAGAGCATAGCCATTTAATGTTTCTGGATCTAGTCCCCAGAATTCTTCAGTTTCACTGGTCGACGCACCAACAAAAACCCCAGTATTTGATCCCTTTATTTTGTTGGGATTGAAACCTGCATCTACGATTGCTTCATAAGTTAACTCGAGCAAAAGTCTCAATTGTGGATCCATAGCATGAGCCTGTTTGGCGTGAACACCAAAAAATGTTGCGTCGAAATGATCCAATATTTTTAATTTACCAGTTCTCGCAGGTAAACCATGCAAGCCTATAACCAAAATCTCAATTTTATAACAATTCTGTCAGAATTTGTAAGTTGATCAATACAATAATTACCGGTTGGCCATCTTCTTTCGTCGTCCGTAACCATATCAACGCCATCGAAAAGATTCTTTTTAAACTCTTCGATATTTTCACTTTCAGGAAATTTTCCTGATATTCCTGCGATGACCACATCGTCATCGTTTTGATGATAACCATTCTGTTTTGTGGAGGTCGGCATTTCTGTATCGGTCAGATTTGATTCTTCAGGCTTCGATTTAAACTTGGACTTTCTATGGCTTTTTGATGAGCGTTTACGTGGAATTTTGTCTTATCAAGATCCAAGAATCGAAGTTTTCTATAAAATATAATTTAATAAGTTTCTAAAATATAACAATAGAATCATGTTTTTTTTAAAGAAAAAATAACAGAAAGTAATATTTGTGCTTTTTGTTAATTTATTCAAAAATGACACAAATTGTATAATACAAATATACCTACATAAAAATTAAACCCAATCAAAAAGTTAAATATTTAAAATATTTTATCTTTATTATTACAATTCAATAACAATAAACCATCACATTGCAACGTGTACTTTTTCAACGTTATCGATACAATTAACAACTATTATCTCCAAGCTATTAACTACAATAATTGCGATTAATTTTTTATAAACATAACTTAAAACATAGAGGTTATCAGGATTCTGTATTTAAATATTAAAAATATCATATTATTTTGATTAATCCACAATATAATCTCTTATATTCAGTAAATATTTCACATTAATTAAGTTTTGTCGTTAAAAATAAAGGAAATTTGTTTGGAATTCGTTATGCTATTTCAAATAAATTTCCTTGTGAAAATTCAAAAAAAATGTCATCTTGAACTTAGTATTCATAACACAACAAATATACGATGCTAATTAATATAAGATGGTAACGTAAAGTTTTGCTATTTTATTAAGAAAAATAGCTGAGCAATTCATATTGAACATAAGCAAACAAGTGACGTAGAAGAAAAAAAAACTGAAGAAAAAGATAGAAGCAAATCAAAAAATGTGTAAAAAAAATACAACAACAAAAGGATAGTGTATCGGACAGTTGTGCAATTCATGAAAACACTTTTTACATACCGCTGACGCGAAAACCTTCGATCCTTGTGATAGCTGAAAGAAAAATCAGCATTTTAGAATCGGACTCGAACTCTGTGTTTGTTTGCTTGGACGATGATTTTCCCCATTATGAATATTTGTATAGAATCGCAAGATTTTTTCAAGAGCGTTCGAGGCGTGAACGCAAAACAAATAGGATATTTTTCCCTCTGATGACGTTACATATTTGTATTTATCCATCAAAGCAAACATACGCCATTCTATTTATTTGTATTTGAATGTGCAATGTACAATAGGAAAAATCAAAAAAGATTCATCATTCAAAGAATTGTCATTATTGTCATATACAGCTTTCAGGAAAAATTCTCAAACTTCAGTAATATTCGAAAGGCGTTGTTATATAGAGGATTTTATGTAGGTTCCATTTGACAGGTTATGATAAACATGAAGCTTTTCCGATAAAATTCCTAAAGTTAAGAATTTCCCTTTATCGCTTATGTTCAATCTCAAAAATCTTCCAAATGATTTAATTGTTAGAAAAGCAATCATGTCCATCTACCGACCGTATTACGTATCGCTTAACTTCATAGATTGACACGATCGAAAATTCTAAATCAATGCGTATTGAAATACAGATAGTTCTCGACTTACGACCGAAAAAAAATAATATAAATTTTATAAATTAATTCTTTTTTCAAAATTGAATGATCAATCTCAAGCGGATGTGAGAAATAAATACGGAGGAATGTAGAACCGTCAGAAAAATCGTATTGAAAAAAATGGCCGCTGCTTTTCATTTAATTTGAAACGATGGACTTAAACAGTGAAAGATTTTCAAATGTTATTTATTTATTATTTAATTACTTTTTTAATAAAAGTAAGTAAAACTATCGAAAAAAAATATTATTATACAAATTCGATTTACGACTGAGGTTCAGGAACGTATCTCCGTCGTAAGTCGAGGACTACTTATAAACGATTAAAATGCAAATGCACGTCATGTTTCACTGTTTTCATAATGAACTTGTTAACTTTAAAATTAAAATTCATTCCATTTCAGTATTTTAAATACAAATTAAATTATCTAAATATTCTTAGGGATGAAATGAACAGTTAAAATGTTTTTTTTTAATATGAGAGATTTTTATTTAATATAATAAACTTTTACTAGTTTTTTTTTTCTAATTCACATGATTTTTTCATATTTCAAATAAAATTTATTAAAAAAAAAAACTAATTTAAGTCGATATATGAAAATATTTTAATGAATACCCAATTAAAAAAGGAAAAAAATTAAATGGTCAGAATTTTAATTATGTTTTGGTTAGAGTTTTAATCAAAAACGCACAGAATAAAACAATAAATTGTCAGAATAAAATAATACATGGTCAGAATTTAATAACGAAACGGTCAGGATAGGTTAGGGTTCTTAATATTATTCTGACCATTTAATATAAATTCTGACTAACCCCGTTTAAATTCTGACCTTTTTGATTAAAATTCCGGCCAAAATATTCTGACCAAAACATGATCAAAATTCTGACCAATGTCAAATAAATTCTGATGAATGGGATAAAAATTCTGACCAAAATAGTATTTATTTTCTGTTCATTTAAATAGTATCCAGTAAAAAAAAAGTCTTGACTTTCGGTCACACGTATTTTCCATCTACGCAGTTACCCACCGCAACCTTTTCCGATAACTTCCTCGACCGACACAGATCAAACGTTCAAGATTCATAGATCGATTTACGTATACAATTACACACAACAATTACCGCACATTTTACGCAATCGTCGATACCTTACTCCTCAAGAGCGTACTTGCAAGGCTTCCATCAATTATCGCTCCGATGGAAAAACAGGAAAATCTGCGACGCGAGTTTTCCGAATGGATGGAGCGCATCTTGTCCGTTTCGGATATCGAGTTTTCGATTTTGAAACGTAAAATCGACGAAAAAACTGTATTGCGCATGCCCGCAAAGAGTGATTTGTGAATCGACAGGGTGTAACCTACCCCGTGAGGAATTTTCTTACCCCAGGTCAGATCTGGAGGGAATCTGGAACGAAGTTTGTTCCCGAGGCAGTGTCAAGGTCAGGGTGCGTGCTTCCGCGTTTTTTGTATAAAGTTTGAATTGAATAAATTGTGGTTGGTAGTCATGATGGAGTATTTTCGAATTTTAAACTGTTGATTGTTTTTTTTATGAATTTGAAAATATTATTTAATCGATGGTGCATTTATAGAATTGTTTCATAATGCATATCAGTAGTAATGTCGGTTATTGTTGGCCGATATAGGGTACAACGTGTTAACTTTTTTTTTAGATATTGTTGATTTTTTGTCGGAATAAGAGTCAAATGATTGATTTACGTACATGGATGTTTTTTAAATATATAATGATTATTGATAAAAAATTGAGAATAATTGTGTCGTAAAATTACAATATGTCGAATACATACAGTTTTTTTCACGTCGAAAAATACACAACTTGAATTATTATATAAAAAAAGATGAATGAAAGAATAAAATATGCTATTTTTTGCAAGTTTTCAATAATAGCATACAATTAATTTTTTTACAATTCTTAGTTATAATTCCATCATGATTTACACATCACACTATAAATAAATAAAAAAAAAAACAAAAAACTAAAAATCAACAGCCCGAAATTATAAATGACTAATCGACCATAAAAAAATTTTTCACGCATTCTCAAATGCATCATAGTGTAATATTTCGACCGACCGGGAGATGTAAACAACCGATCGCCCACATCGAAAATTTTCACACATCAAACTATTCCGACCGACCGGGGGGGACTTTAGACGCATTCCGTTCATCCTCGACGATTTTATCGAGCCGAACCTTTGACATTTCCACGAGCGACCTGCTCGTCTCGTGCACCACACCCTGGTCACCTGTTTGCGTTTTACGGCCTGACCGCGCGGGTGAGACCGCCGAAAAATGGCCGCCGCGACCGGTCGGCGTTTCGCGCCAACCGCCGCAGTTCGCGCACTCGACCGTGAAAAATCGCCGGCGGAACGCGGCTAATTGTTCCAATTGACAATGCAAAAATGCACGTGCTGCCAACTGCAGCGGGCTTTTTTGAAAACGGCGGTCGCGTGTGAGGTTGATGATTGCTGTGTCGTATAATTTTTATTGGTCTGTAAAAATGTAAATCGTTGGCCTTCATAAAAATCTTGTCGGTCAGGTGTTTTCTTAGAAATGGTTTGTTTTTATTTTTATTTTTGTGATTGTTGTCAAGCGCGAAAAGATCGATCGTGTAAATTTAGATATTTATGGATTTCCTTCGGACACATTCTAATTATAATCTACGGATGTAAACATTGATAATTATGCATGCAGATATGCGTCAAACAAATCACATCTGATCGTATAATAATTATAATATTGTATCAACAATTTTCTTTATATTTACGAGATAAGCGCAGTTATGTACTGTATGAAGATGACATATACACTTGACGCGACAGCAATTTTTTCATTAAAATGTATTCTCACATTTTTCGCCGTACGAATAAAACAAACTAAAATACCAGTTCTGTCTGAAATTTATCGATATTATTACGGTTAATTATCATATATCACATTACATTCGCACGCGTGAGGTTCAGTCGTAGTTTCAGCGGACAGTCGCCGATTTCAGCGACACGCATCGCCTACCTTTTTTCTTATCCGATATTATTTTTTAACACGTTGTCGTCCCACTCGTCGACAATTTGTCGCTAGCAATAAGCCGACAATGAATCGGCCATTAGAAGAAACGCGTTCGAATGTACACCCATGAACGTCTCAGACGTCGCTTACTCGAGATTCCGATTGAATTTTTATAAACGGATAAATTTTGATGAAATCATATCATTTGGAAATGATATCATAGAAACATAGGTTAAATATCAATTCCGCGTCATAAAAATTATAAAAAATCGATATGAAATGTGTGTAATTATTGTAAGAGTACACCAAATTTTCTTTTTGCACGGGGGATACGTTCCAAAGACTTCCGTGTAAAAAAAAAATAAGGTGTACATATAATATGGTAGATAGGTTCCAACTAGTAATACGCAATTAAAAAACGTTGATTTTTCATTTATTTAAAAAATATATTTAATATATTATGTAGTCGTTCTGTGTCATTACTAGATAATAAACGTGCCCGTTTTCTGTTGTTTTTTTTTTGTGGCGAAAAATCGCTTGCACATAATGCAGTCCAATATGTGGTTTTTTTTAAACCATGTTAAAATGAAAAAAATAAAAAAAATAATCGGTTATTTTTTTTAGACCGTGTCGTTTCGAATCCGCGCAAAAAGAGAATCCGGCGTACTCGAGAGGATTTTTATTTATTTTTTAATAGGAGTCCCAAACGCACATCCGTCCGAACTTCAGAATCGCAACACGAACCACTAAAATCAAACACACCCAAATTGTAACAAAAACACCCACTTAACAAAAAACCCCCGCACGATCAATACAAACCGAAACACATCCATCGGATCGAAATTAAAAAAAAAAACCGAAACAAAATCGAACCCTCGACCCATCGATCGAGGCACACAACACTTACGACGTTCAAAAACGAGCCACCCCAAGGGGGCGGGGGCGAGGCGGGGGATGGGGCGTAGCACGCTCCGGGGGGGACGGGGGGCGCAGGCCGACGAGGGGGGCGTGGGGCGCACGAGCTGCTGCGGCGGCTGCTGGACGACCACTGTCTAAAAGCGCGCTCGCGAAACGCTAAAACGGCGGCGGAGAGCGCGCGCAGCCGTTGCCATGGTGCGATGTCAGGCCACGTGAGCTCGACCAATCGGAGAGGAGTATTTCCGCGGGGTGACCACACGTGCGAATTCGCTGACAGGTACACGCGTATTGCGCATTTGGGGTTCGCGCGGTCGATGCGTTTTTCGGTGCGTTTTTGAGGTTTTTTTTGTTGTTTGTTATGTGATGATGATGATGATGCGGTAGAATCTCGCTAATCCGGCACTATCGAAAACTGGAGGGTGCCGGATCGTTGGAATGTTCGGATTGCTTGATTATTGAGAAAAAATCGTAATAAATAAAATAAAGCATTTCATAAAGAGAATATAATGTATGTATTCGTGTTCGTGGTCCAGATTCCGTCGTCTTCACGTGGTCCACTATCTTTTGTTTTTTTCTTTTTAAGATCGTGTATAGTAGCACGCCCAACTCCATATTCTTTTGCCAATTTGCACTCTCCATTATCTAACTTCTTTAAAATGTCCATTTTATCTTTCTAGAGTCTAAATGTCCATTTTTTAGCTAGAGTCTTGTGTTTCTGTTTACTTGACATTTTTAACATCACTATTCTCACTTGAAAACAGCAGGTAAATACGTATGCACGTGCACATGATAAGTTATGAGGTTAGGCTGGTAGACGACGACGGAGCGCATACGCGTAGAGAAGGGCGAGGGAGGCGCGGGCGGAGGTGCCGGATTATTGGACGTGTTGGTCTATTGACGTGTCGGATTAGTGAGATTCTACTGTAATAATTATAATAATAATACTGTCAAACTGCGAAAGGGTATAGGTGCATGTACGTGTATAAACGTGTTTCACCGCTAAGGAGGTTGGTGCATTCATAGGCGGTACATAAACTTTACATAATAATAATAATAATTCGATACGAAGTTGGCTCTCGGATAAGGTATATAGCCTAGACCCCCAATATTTGATGGGGAGATCTTGTCCTGCAGTGGGCACAAAACGGGTCGACAATGATGATGATGATGATATATTAAAACGAATCGTGACAGGTATTTGGTTTGGACAAAACTCAAAAACAGCTTGACCGATTTTTGTATTTATTTTATTTTTCTTTTGTTCGCTTTAACTAAGGGGTGGTTTATGAAGAAAAATAATAAGGAAATTCCTAAAGGAAAGCTAAAAATGATGGTACACTCCGAAATCTGCCCGACAGTTGTGTTGTGTAGATTACATATAATTAGAGGAATTTTGTTTTCAATGCGTTTTTGAAATAAAAAATTATTAATTGAACAAAAATGCAAAAATTTTAATGCATTCGGTACACCGGTGTGTGCAGAACGCGTGTTCACAACGAGAATCGGGAATTCGGAACCGATAACGGGAATCGGGAACCGGGAACGGGAATCGGGAATCAGGAATGAGAATCGGGAACCCGAGCAATGATGGGTTACTACCGCTAGTAATCTAATAAAATTCGTACTTCAATCCAATTTTCTTTTAAAATATCTTAAGCGAATTATAAATACGTCTTCCATTCATTTTGCGGTATAAGTCATTTGTTTCAATCAGATTTCATTTAACTCAAATACACTGTCGTTATTTTCGTTTGCGAAGTTTATAAATAGAAGACAATTTTTTCCCTTTTGCATTGTTTGCGTAA
>JAOXNN020000036.1:2988965-3026951 GCA_028571205.2 Hydropsyche betteni | reverse complement strand
CCCAATATTTGATGGGGAGACCCAGTCCTGCAGTGGGCACAAAAAAGGGTCGACAATGATGATGATGATGATGATATATTATATATATATTTTTAATATGGTGACATATATATTATTTTTTTCAAATAACGGCGTTTGCGTGTAGTGTTACATGGGGTGCTGAAATCACCCTACTATCTTTTATAGACACCACCTAACCTAACCTAACTCAATCCAACTTTACGTAATCCAACCCCCCAAATATAATGGTACATCTGACCTGTGACATCAATATACATGTATGCAAACTTTGGCAGTTTGATTTTATTGTTTCCGGATTTTTGTTTAATTCAATATATTATTGAATCATTTTGACGTTTAAAATGAAACTTTTATAGGAGCGTTTGTGCGGCCAGGAAATGAAAATGTTTTGACGTTTTTTTTTAAATAAATTTAGTCGACTGATTCGACCATCGATTTTTTTTTTCTTTTATAGCGTCAAGGATTCGAGTCAATCGAATTCGTGAAGCATTATTGAAACAATCAATAGATTATAATATGCCAGTACATACTTTCGCAATTTGTAGGTGTCTGCAATGGCTTGTCATCAACGACTGTTGATCTTCGGTGTAAATATCAAAGGAAGGTTATTGACTGCAGTGATGACTTACCTAGTGGCACTACAGTATCACTGGATTGTAAAACAGGATACGAACTAATTCAGGGCAGTTTGAACGATATGGAATGTTTGGAGGGAAATTGGGATAAACCAATACCCATCTGTCAAAAAAGTGGTGAGGATTTTTTCATTTGATTCTATAATAGATGCGTCATCGGAAAAAAATCATTCGATTCTATTATATTCTATAAAGGAGAAAAAACAATGTGTATAATATACTGAATTGTTAGTGCCATCTGTGTTTCGATAATATTTTAAAAGTAATAGCAAACACTTGAACCTATTTAAGAAAATATTAAAATATGATAATGGTTCAGAATTTATTGAACTCTTCGTTTTCCTATTCAATAAATTTAATCTAACAAAAAAATATTGGGATTTTAATACCAAGTAGGAATGGCACCAGTAATAGACCAAGTTCCTGTAACATACTTGATCATTTCTCAGAAGAAAGTAAAAATTAAAATTTTTAAAGACGATAATCTTTCGGGAAGGGTGCAAAAGATAAGTTTTAATAAGCAGCTTTTCTATCGCACAATTTTCGAACAATTATCATCTTTAAAAACCTTAATTTTTACATTTCTCTGAGGGAAGATCAACTACAGATACATGATTCGTTACTATAATATTTACCATAATTTTCAGTGGTTTACACAAGATGAAAATATAAAATTTTCGATCGTCAATCGATTTTTCAGCGACTTCGGTCAAATGCAGACTGCCCAATTATCCAATTGGTGGTTCTTACGAACCCAATACAAAGAAACCAGGAATGCTCGTGGATGTACAAATAGGTATCAGGTTCATGTGTAAAGACGATTATGAACTGGTGGGACCTGCGGCTATCATATGTTCAGAAAACGGGATGTGGAGTGGACAACCGAGATGTGTACGTGAGTGACGATTTTAATTTAATATATCATGTATATTTCAAAAGAGAAATTGTAGAAATTTTCAATGGCTTGTATGTATACTTAAATGGATTTTACAATTCTTCATGTTTATATGTTTAGGAGCTTGCAAGCATTTGACATCATTGACAGTCGACATGCGTTGTGAGTACAAAAACAGGGAAATTGACTGTTCTTCGAGAAAACTGGAGGGTTTCAAAGTATATACTGAATGCAAACCGCTACACAGAAAACTCAAAGGGACAAATGATGTACTCACATGTGTCAATGGCACATGGGATAATGCTTTACCACAATGCGACCTAGGTAAGGAATCATTACTGCCTAATTATAAGTAGTGTGTGATCGAATGATATTCTAATAATTGAAAACAAAACGAATTTTATGAATGATCATTTCGTTAAATTAAATAAGAAACACGTAGTTTATATGGTGTTTAATACTATATTTGAATGGTTTTATTTTTTATTTATTTTTCAGATTGTGGAGAGGAAAAAGGATATGCGGGAAAACAATTAATTTTGCAGCCCACAACAGAGTCTCGATTGAATTCTCCATGGCATGTTGGTATTTACTCTGTGAGTGGAAACTTTTATAGTCTCATATGCGGAGGAACTATTGTTTCTACTAAACTTGTCCTAACTGGTAGGGTAAATTAAAAAAAATATTACTTTATTTCAAAAATCACTCGATTTTCATGATGTTTCTTTTATAAGCTGCTCATTGCTTTGGATCGTATAACAAAAAGGTAACTGTGTCATCGTATGCATTGGCTGCTGGAAAATTTTTCAGAGAATGGGAACACAAAGAAAATCATTTGTTTGACTACATACAAAGGAAAACAGTTAAGTCAATTTTATACAAATAAATATTTGAAGAAAAAATGTGCCCTATTTATTTATTGTTGAATGAAACAATGAAACTTTTTACCGTGAAAAAGTAATGATTTTTTTTACAATTTTAGTTAGAAAATGTTTATTTGCATCCCAATTACAATGGATTTGAGAACAACCTACAAGGAGATATAGCCGTTGCAGTTGTAGAAATTCCATTCGAATTTTCTTTATCTGTGCATGCTGCTTGTCTAGAAACAAGTAACTTTTTTATTCCAGCTAACGGATCGTACGGAAAGGTCAATATAACGACTAAATAATATCAATTAATAAACTGTGGAAAAACTTGTTCATTTGATAACTTTTCCAGCTTGTAGGATGGGGTGTTACTAAAGAAGGGGATGGAAATTCAGCAGCAACAGACTTACAAAGGGCTGACATACCGTTAGTTGATGAGGAAACGTGTACTACTGGTGTACCGGCACCATTTATAAAGTTTGTGAAAACATTGGGAAAATTTTGCGCTGGGTCTCTACAAGGTGATACATTTTTAATGTTTAAAAAAATGTTTTCTAAAAATTGAGTAGGGGAAGGGGGGACAAGATGGAGTACTTAACGTTTGAAGTCGAATAAAAACTAAATATCCATCATACGATTCCGAACTTCAATTATTAACTTAATCAAACTTCTCTCTATTGGACTATAATTAAAAAGTAACAAAAATTAAACATTTTTTTAAAATAATAATCGAAAGAAAAAAAAAAACTTTTACACCATCTTGCCCTACCCTTGGGGTAAGATGGGGTTCCCTGTTAGGCAGGGTAGAATAGGGGTGGGGTAGGGGTAGGGTAGATGAGGTAGGGTAGGGCGAGGCTAAAAGGGCCAATTTAGCAATATTGCTTCATAACTATTTAACTAAGGGTCCCGGAAAAGACCCAAATACCAATGAATAGCGTAAACCTTCATTTACACATAATTACTAAAGAATATGACAAGTTCATGTTTATTCGCCAGATATTGAAGATTTAGAGAGTCAATTCGAATGCTCTTTATGCCCCGCTATAAGAGCAAAAAGAGCCAGTGAAAACCAATACCCGCACCCGTACCCGGGTACCCGCACCCCATCTTGCCCCAACGGAAAGTTTTAAGTAAAAAAACACTTTGAGGTTATAAATTGACAAGTAGTCGTGTAAATATTTAGTCTAAAATAAAGCTTAAAGTACAGGGATTCCGATAATACTATGTCGTTTACATCACAACCTATGTATTTCTAACAGTCACGGTCGAAACACA
The DNA here is from genome assembly GCA_028571205.2 of Hydropsyche betteni. NCBI lineage: Eukaryota > Metazoa > Arthropoda > Insecta > Trichoptera > Hydropsychidae > Hydropsyche > Hydropsyche betteni. Next base: position 3,023,256 of record JAOXNN020000036.1, on the reverse strand, counting down.
TTACGAAAATAACATCAAATAATGAAAAAACAGTTTTTTACTCAAAGCAACGTCATTTGCTCCGCTCAGGTTCTGGGTGTCACCACACTGGAAAGTTTCGAGATAAAACTACAAAATGGCGTTAGTAGTTTTATTAGAACTGTTAGTTCCTAAGAAATAGTGGGACCCCGTCTTGCCTCGCCACCACGTCTTGCCCCCCCCTTCCCCTACTAGGTTTGAGATTGAACTGAATTTTGTTTTCCTAACCTAACCTAATTTTTTTTTTGTTGAGTAGTGGAAATCTTCAGAAAGACAGCTACTGGTTTATTGGTCGATGGTAGTGTGGGATTCTTACCCACTAACCTAACTTTACCTTTGAGGTTGCCAAAATGGTTACTAATACGCAGAATCGTTTCTCCTACCTTTATCACTGAGTCATCAGCATCGAGGTCCGAGCTATTCTAGGATCAGTACTTCTCCGACCTACAAACGTACCGGGAGTAGGTACATGGATGTTTTTGTTATTCATTGCCATTTGCGAATTTTCGTAAGAATCCCTCCAAAATGCGGTGTTTGTATGTCATGTGCACTGGAGAAAAAAAGATCCTCAGCATCAATGAAGTGTTGCCGTTGCCGGTTCTTTATATGCAAGAAACATTCTGCGATTGAGGTAGTTTGCAACAATTGTAAGGATAAGAATATTGATTCTGACTAACATGTCGATGAAATATTTTTTTTGTTAAACTTAAAGTCGAATTTATGACACGCGCTTGCTCAAGTGAAATCATTGGGCGCACCCGCTCGAAGGTTAACCCAACCAACCCATAGGTGCCTTAGGTGTTAAGTAAAGTTTCTAACCTTACCGAATTTAACCTAACCCAACCTAATACATTTTTTGTTGAGTAGTGGAAGTCTTCAGAAAGACAGCCACCGGTTTACAGGGTCGATGGTAGTGTGGGATTCTTACTAACCTAACTTGACCTAACCTAACCTATAAGTGCCTTAGGTGTTAAGTAAAGTTTCCAACTTAACCTAACTTAACTTTACCCAACCATACTATTTAATCTATGATTAGATAGTATAAAAGAGAATTGAATAATCCAAGATGATGAATAATTAAATGACCATGACTACGGCTCTAGAGAGCATATAGGTTCCGTTAAATAGTTTAATTTGATAGCTGCTTAGTTAAGGCAGAAATTAGCAACCTTAATGATAAATTTAAGGTTAACAGGAAAAAAATCTAACTCAATCTAACCTAACCTAACCCCTAGGTGTTAGGTTATGTTTGGTTAAGAAAAAAAAATCAGTTCAGTCTCAAACCTAGTAACACCAAAAATTCTGATAAAATGTTTTCGAGTTTTTGTTTTCAGCGATATCTTTTTGTATTGCGAAATGTTTAATTCATTCGATATTTTTTATTATTATTTCATGTTATTTTTTGTACTGATAAAACAATTTCTTACTTGCCTTGCTTCAACATACTGAGATTCTAATTATACCAGTCGAAAGAGCAGAGTTTTCTGATTTTATCGTTTTCGTCAAAATATGTCTCGAATTAGTTGATACTTTTGGTAAAATGTCGGCAGTGTTTTTAATGAATATTGGAAATATATAGTGCTGATCGCATTTTTTTTCTTGGAATGGTTGATATTGAAGAATTGGATTATGTTTAGTCTCACATTTCGATTCGACAATGAGTAGTTTGCTTTAGTTTTGTTACAAATGGAGTGGGATGAATCAGTGGAGCTATGATTAGGTATAGTTGCCAAATTTTTTTGTTCATGAAACATTTTAATGTTCGGTTATATTTGTGAGGAAATTTTTTTAAATTTCGCGCATCCTGAATATGTCGATACATTCGTTTTGATGCACTTATATAATGTTGATTTATTTAATTTAAGCTGAAGTAACAGTGACAAAACTCGAATATATTTACCTTTATTTTGAATCCCAAAAGAATCTCTTTTTCATTTACGAATATAATGAAAATTCACAACGAAAAAAAAAACGAATCCGAACCGGTTACCTGTATAAATAACACAACATATTATACTTATGAAGAACAAATTTAAGAAAGGGAGAACTCTTTATCTCTGTATTTAAATACACGTTTCTTTCGTTTGAAAATGGAACGAATAGGGCGTTTGCTATTCTTGGAGCTTACCACGGTAATGAAGGCCATTTATAAGCAGGGGATAGGTTGACGTTATGGCGGCTCGCAATCGTTCAGTCGCCCCATGTTATTACGGCAATGATGATTTTTCATTTTACTAACCAATCACCCTAAAAGCGACACGAATTGCTGAACGCAATACACGTGAGGACGTTCTTTGTTTTGCGATGTCGTACGTAAATTCAATTGAATCACACAAAAAAAATGTGTTGTCGATCAACGTATATCGCGAGCTGTTTTTGTTTCTGAATATTATCGAAAGATAATTCAGTTTGAGATCGTTTCTTCACTGATTGTGGAATTGTAATTGATTTTTTTGTTTTCAGTTTAAAGTGCAAATCGTTGTGTTAACCGCATTGTTATCGTAATTCCATTGTGTTGTGCGTATTGTAGTCAACACGGTCATCATCAACGTACTTAAAACTGTCGCAAACTTTTCAATATGGTAATCATAATTTTGCGTAATTGAAACCGTGTCACAACTTGTGAAATACTTCATGATACATTATCATTGTATCGCTTTTTAGAATTTGGCACTAGAAATGAAAAATTTCCGATAAATTTTATTCTTATTTTCCTCGGAAAGTTTTTATCTGTTTTGAATAAATAAATGTAATTAAATCAAATTATTGTTAGATATATTTATAATATTTGAATTAAGCAAATCTTTTAGGTAAAAAATATTATTTTTTTGAATCAGTAGTATCCATCTCGTTGGGATGTATTCCAGACGCTCGCTGGAAAACGTTGTTTAACTTTGCACTACATATACGTGTTTGTTATCAGAGCAAATATCGGTCATATGACCATCTAGTTCTAAAATTAGGTTAAAAGCATAATAATGTATTTATATGGGAAAAACTATTTTTCTTGTTTTTTTTTCATTGGACGTTAATTTAATATTGTAATTTATTTTAATGCCATTTGAATACGGGACAATAATTTTTTTTTGTTTGTTGCAGACCATGAAAAATACTCCAAAAATTAATTTACATTTGCCCAGAAGCCTTAGTCCAGCCAGATACAAATCCAGGAGTAAATCTCCTTCACCATCATCAGAACCTGTAGCCAGTAGTACGAATAAAGGAGATTCGAATAAATTGCTGCCTGGTGTGGCAACAATGTCTTCAGGATCAGCTACAGGTGAGTGAATTAATTTTATTATTGAAAACGAGGGTTTTTCATTTTTCCGATGTTATTTAACCTTCAAATAAATGCGAAAGATATTTAATTAATAATATTAAATTATAGACATCTGTCGTTGTAATAAAAAACTTATGAAAACTCAGAACTATTGTGAAGATCTATTTATATTTAGCAAAAATAGATGGAATGAATAATTTTAATATTTAATTATGTTATAAGTAGAGGTATGTTACGTGCATTTATTTGTTGAGATAATGTCATAGTATTTTATTCTATTTAATTGAATGTTTTGAGGATTTTATCTTTTCTTATAATTTAGAAATTATGGAATTCTTTGTATGATAAGAATGTATTTGACTAGTGTTATTGAACTTGAAATACTTTATAATGTTATTTATTACATTATCATAAGTAGTAATATACAAACGGTGCATTTTCGTTGATAACATACTATGTATTTCGAAATATTATATGAAATTTATCAAGTGTGTTAGTATGAGATAGTTTTACTGTAATGTGTAAATATTAACATGTTTATACATATGGATAATATTTAATAATTATAATATAAATAATACTTTTCTATAAAACATAATTCATCAGTAAATAAGGATAATTCTTTTTATTCTAACTTTATCTTATAGAATATGTTGTTTTCCTTTTTTTATTACCAAAAAATCGTAACAAATGAAGCGAAGTTCAATTCCCATAGAAGTCGACGAACTTGAAATTGATTAATGTGGCGCATACGTCGTGATTTATTGGGTTTCGCATCTTGAATTCTTGTGTTTTCAATTACGCGCATGTATGAATATTGATAGATACGTGTAGACATCGTTACTTTTGATTCGAATTTCCATTTACATATTTGTGTAATGATTACCTTTTTGCTTTACTACTACATAATGTTGATATTGATTTAATTGATTGGAAAAATTATTCCACAATTTTTTTTTTCGTTCATAGATGTTCTTTTGATTCAATGTTTTTTCTGAAGTGTAAAATAACCTGTAATTGATATTCCAAATGGTTTTTACTTGTAATTATGATGAATTTTTTTTATTATAATTTTTTTACCTAATGATTTTACTTATATGAATATCATAAAAACAAATAATATAATATATATTAGCATTTATTTAAATTTTACTACATTTGGTTTTAAATTCAGTGTTTTTTCGTCAATGTAATAAAATTGGACATTCTTCGGGTAAAACACATCTGTTACTTGAATCACGAACGTATCCTGATCTGCAGACACATGCTCCTGGATTGCAGATCTTAGGACACATTATATGTTTGCCTTTGTTCTCGCAAGTAGCCGGACATACATCTCCGCAATCGTTGAACACTTCATTGGGATTTTCGCATGTTTTCGGGCATGAATTTGACGCAATGCAAAGGCCGTCCGGACCTTTAACAAAGCCTAATTTGCATTGGCAACCGTTTATTTTGCAAATACTGGGACAAATCCTAGGTGCAGTGGAATCTTTATTTTCGCAGGTGGTTGGACATGGGTCTCCGCACGGAGTCACAACGGCGTTGGGATCAGTTGGGCACACTTTATTATTTTCCGATGGGCACGATTCTGGTAAAATGCAGAGACCGTCTGGACCTAGGACATAGCCATCGTTGCAATGGCAACCGTTTACTTGGCAAATTCGGGAACAATTTCTGGGTGCAGTGGAATCTTTATTTTCGCAGGTGGTTGGGCATGTATTTCCGCATGGAGTCACAACGGCATTGGGATCGGTTGGACATACTTTGTCATTTCCCGATGGGCACGATTCTGGAGAAATGCAAAGGCCGTCGCGGCCTTGGACAAATCCTTCTTTGCATCGACAGCCGTTTCTTTTACAGATTCTGGGACAAACCTTAGGTACATTGGAATCTTTGTTTTCGCAGGTGGTTGGGCATGGATCTCCGCATGGAGTCACAACGGCGTTGGGATCAGTTGGACATACTCTATTATTTTTTGAGGGACACAATTCTGGTAAAATACACTGGTTGTTTGCATCGCGGACATATCCTGGTTTACATCGGCATCCTCCCGGAAGTGCACATTGTTTTGTACACATTGGAATATTGTTTCTATTTTCACACGTGACTGGGCATAAGTCTTTACATCTTCCGAAATGTGCATTAGGGTCTTCACATTTTATTGGGGGGCACATGGAGCTTTCAATACAATTGCCTGTTGCGTTTCTCACAAAACCATCTTTGCAAAAACAACCCGAAACACATACTGCTGCAGTTACTAAGTTTGATTGTGAGCCTTTTAAGAAATCTTCACAAGTTTCTTGGTATGTTCCACCGCACGACTTGTATACTTCACAAGGACCACATCTTAATTTTCTTTGAAAAAATGCCTCTACTGAAGACAAAAACAGCACAAAAATACTCAGATTTATCAATTGAGATTTCATCGTGAATCAATATGATATTCACAATGACACTAAAATGTGATCTACGCGTTGTCGTAATTTATACCCCTACACTATCTTGTTATTGAAAGATTTTCACAATTTGCTGAAATGGATTTCATTTTGATGTGATTGATATCGATCTGTGACCTTTTTTGTGATGATTCTTGATTTGGTCTTTGTCTTTATTTTGATTCTCTAAGAGAATTATTATTTTTGTATTGAAACGTGACATTGCCTTGTAATGTCGTCATCTCGACCTCTTAACTCAAAAAACTAGTCAATAATTTGTTACTGTGTTTGTAAAATATTATTAAAATTTTGAAGTGATTGCAGTTCATTACACGTGTATGTAGATAATATCTAGCATATAAACCAAGTATTTTCATTATTTTTTAATTATGCCCAAAATTTCATTTTAAGGATTATTTTTGTCATTTGATTATTCTTTATTTGTCAATGGTGACATAAATAACATGTTTTTGTGCGTATTGAAATGTAATATTAAAAAAAAAAACGATTTATATTTTACAGATCATATTTTATTGTAGGATTCAATACTATACATTAACGCTTCTTTCAGAATAGATATGTAATATAATTCATTTGGATAATATTTTATTAAAATTTTTCACAAATATTATTTTTATATGGTAAAAATCATAAACATAAAAAAAAAATATTATTTTAGAATTAAAAATTAACCTTTTTTTCAAATCTTGAAATTCATCATATTTATATGATATATTGAAGTCAAATTTATTATGTAAAAATTAGTGGGATTCACGATATTTATATTTTTGGAGGATATGGACATTGACTTTTGAGTATGCAAGTTGAGTCCGTATCCGATTTCTTCACATATCCTTTTTTGCACTGGCATCCATAGTAGAAGCACTTACGTTTACATGGAAGAAATTCTGGCTTGGCACAAGTACCTCCCTCACAAGGGTTTGCGCATTTTACCAACTCTGCATTAGGATCAGTACAACACTCAGCCGGCTTGACGCATTTTCCTTTTGGGTTTCTTACAAATCCTTCTTTACATTTGCATGCTGGTTTGCAATCATCAGAGGGTAAACACTTAACTTTTAAACCCGTCATGAATGTATGACAAGTTTTTTCAGGTGGACAATCTTTGCATTTATCGTAAATTTCATTTTCTTTGCATTTTAATGGAGGTGTAGTTGTTGGTGGGCAGTTCTTTGCTAGTGTGCATTTTCCATCTTTACCTTTTACATACCCGTCTTTGCATTTGCATCCGTTTATAATACATATTTTCGGGCATGGTCTAGGACCAGGATCGTCTTTATTTTCACATGTAAGAGGACATGGATCACCACATGGGACTATTATGGCATTGGGATCATCTTTACATATTCTTGGTGGACATTTATCAACAGGTATGCATATACCTGCACTGTCACGTGCAAATCCTTCTTTGCAATAACACCTTTCAGTGCATTTAACGTTGACAATCGGGCATTCTTCCCCTAACGTAGCACATTCGGTGTCACAGGGCGATCCACATGAAAAAAATTCATTTGGTCCATTGCATTTGGGGCAATCTTCTGGCTTAATACATTTTCCACCTGGACCACGTACAAGTCCCGGTCTACAAGCACATCCACCGTTTATGTTACAAATTTCTGGACATGCCCTAAATTTATCATCTTTATTAGCACATGTTATAGGGCATATATCTCCACAAGGCACGAACACTTCATCTGGATCAGTACATTTTTTGACACATTCTTCGATTTTGATGCATTCTTTTTTATCGTTTCTCACGTATCCTTCGCGGCAAATACATCCTGCATTACATTCACCAGGAGGAGATGTTGAGCTCAAGTTAGGTTTGTCACAGGTGTTGACGAATTCAGTATTACCACATAAGTCAAAAATTTCATTAGGCTTACAAGTGTCGCAGTTTTTATAAAAAACACAGACTCCTTTGGTATTCCTCAAATAGTTTTCTTTGCAAATGCATCCTGATGCACATGCCGGTTTGCAAAATTTTCCTACGTTAGGATACTTGCAACTATTTTGACAGGAGTTATTACCGCATTCAGAGTAAACTTCATTGACTGGACACTGGTTATAGATGGGTGGTGTGGTTCCAGATGCAACTGTTACTATGGCCAGTAGAATGAAGATGTTGGTGAATTTGGACATGATTGGTGTTAGCACGGTTCACGATTTGGACGAATGAGCAGTCGAAACTTTATCGGCTCTTTTTATAATGATTTTGAAACGTATAATTGTTTTTTTATAATGTGTTAACACGTTCCTTGGTATGTTTTTTTCCGCTGAAAAAACATAGTTGCAATTATGATTCGTTTGTTAACATCTTTGTATTATCATCTGTGTCAATTTTTATATTGATTTTCATTATCGAGAACAAGTGGCAATTTCCATTTTAATTTCGATCACTATTTATTTGATAATTAAAATGATAATTTCGATTGAATTCAAATTTACCGCAATTGACATTCAACCATCTAACAATCTTTTGATATTTATGCGAAAATTTAGGTTTTTAGCTGTAATCTAATTGGTGCATTATGCAATTTCGTTCGATTATTGCTAACATAAAATGAAAATGTATACAATACGATTTATTATATTTTGTTTTAATATTTGCATAGAATGTTTTATTTTCACAGTACATATATTATTTTTTGATCACGAGAAATGATCACGTTTTGCTTTGAATGCTCTTTTTTATACAAAGTACGATTATCTTTTATTATTATTATTATTATTATTATTATTATAGTCATTATAATTATTAACCTATTTATTTCATATTCAATCAATGTATGCATAGTTATAAACTATATATTATGTCAACTTTTGAACCTAGTCTATCTTGGAATTATTGTAAACGATGTATTTTATTTATAGATACTGCTAACATATTATATCTTCCGTGTCATTTCTATTTTTGTTACCATCTGAAACGTTTCGGGGTAATTGTAAGTGAGATTTGTATATATTTGAATTAGTAGGTCGATATTTAATTCAATTGGGTTATCTGACGCTTGTAATCAATTATTTTGCTGACTTATGATAAATAAAAGTACATATATATAAAAATATTTTTTGTAATTTATAGAAACACATATTTTCAAATCATCAAACGTGGAATTCAATTAATTGTAATCGTTTAACAACGTATAATAAGATAATATTTTAAATAAAATATTTGAAAAGTATGTTGAAAGATAAATAATTGTTAGTTATTTTTTTTGCGAAATTTGCATTAATTCTTCAATAAATCAATTATTTTTTGCAGCTGTTTCTATAGAAATCATTTTTTTTCGTACGTTAGAAATTTGTAACTGATTGGCTTTTTATATACATATATTTGGAATTTATTTAGGTATAGATAGTATTCATTTTTTATACATTACATTTAAAATGTATAAATCATAAAAATAATAAAATTATTTAATTTGAAATTACATCTAAAAAAACTTAATTAAAATATTAAGTATGTTCTATACGACACTATTATTCCCATTTGACAAAGCATTAGGATATTCTGTTAATTTAAATATCTTGTATTTTGAACAATCGTCTGTAGGCACGCATTTTCCATTTTTCAAAACATTCTTCACATAACCTTCTTTACATACGCACCTTGGCTTGCAATTTTTATCCATCATACAGTTGCTTTTGATTCCTGCTATTTGCGTTTGACAAGAAATTTCAGGGATACATTTTTTAGGACACTTGTCGTATACTTCATTTTCTTTGCATTTTACCACGCAATCTTTTGTAAGAATGCATTTTCCTCTAGAATCTAGCACATAACCATTCTTACATTTGCATCCTGGTACACATTTTTCGTGACATTTTCTCTTAGGATTTTTCCAGTTATCGCACGTTACAGGGCATGGATCTCCGCATGGTAACCATTCAGCATTAGGATCAGTCGCACATGGTTTTGGACATTCATTGGTTGGTATACATTTTCCGGCGTCATTTTGTACGTGTCCGAAATCACATTTACATCCATCGAATAAACATATTCTGGGACACGGTCTCGGTCCGTCGTCTTTGTTAGTGCATGTTGTCGGACAAGGATCACCGCAAGGCAACACAATTGCTTTTTTATCTGTAGGACATATTTTCTGACATTGTTCTATCGGGATACATTCCCCATTAAAATCTCTTACGAATCCAGGCTTGCAGTAACACATTTCAGTGCACTTTTCATTTTCGTTCATGCATTCTAAACCCAAACTGGTACACGTGACATCACAAGAAGGACCACATGCGAAAAATTCGTTAGAGGTTGGACATTTTGGACACTCCTCTGGTTTGATGCACGTTTGATTAGTACTTCGAACGTAACCTTTCTTGCAAACACAACCCGCTTTAGCACACACGTTTGGACATATTCTTGGTCCTAGATCTTTATTAGCACAAGTTGTAGGACACATTTCACCGCATCTATCATAAATTTCGTTCGGTTCTGGACATGATGTTTTGCATAGTTCTGGCTTGACGCAAGTACCATCTGCGTCTCTCAAATATTCTGGTCGGCATATGCATTTGGCAGTGCAATTCTTTTTGATGCAAGTTGTATCTTTGTCTGGCTCGTCGCAAGTATTTTCACAATTTTCATATACACACCGTTTCAGGAACTCGTTCGGCTTGCAAGTGTCGCAGTCTTCGTACAATACGCATTTTCTTTTGGTGTTTCTTAAATATCCTTCTTTACATATACAGCCCGATTTACAGATCTCAGAGTCACAAAGTTCGGAATAGGTGGGTTTTGCGCACGTGTTTTCACATCCGTCGTTTCCACATTGGGAGTATACTTCGTTTTCACCGCATAGGGGATCTTCTGCTGATGAACTTATGAACAACGTGAAAAAAACTATAAAATATATTTTGAAATACATCTTCTTTGAATTAAGGTGAACGATGTTGATTTGAAACCGAACGAAGATAGACTGACAATTTTGATTGTCTTTTTATATGTTGCTTTTAAAATTTTTATTTAAATATTGAACACTCTTTTCGATTAATTCTTTTGTACTGGTGCAAGGATAGCGACTCGTTCATTCGAACATTTGTATCAATATTTAGAAATTATATCGAGTTGATTGCTTTGCAAATTTTTCTTATATTCCATGGATTTATGTCTAGGTTATATTTTGAATTATTTCTCAATCAATGTAATAATTATTTTTTTCTTTGATAACCATAAACTGAAAGGTTGTAACGTCAAACATGTTTTCATCTTTGAATAATTTTGCTGTGCGTACTTGAATTTTAAAATAAATTACTTCATGACTTCATTGTTTATTTCAAACTGTGTCGACGTTACTTGAATGTGTTTTTTCCCACAGTTTCAAAAATTTTGAATTATAAATGTAAACCTTTTTCATTTTGTTTATTTTAAACACTCATACACGATTTTATGAATACTGATTATTTCATTGCAATTTCAAACCACACACCTGGCAGATATTTCCCAACCATATTCGCCCAGTGCGGACAGTTTTACGAAAGTCGCTTAAGGATATTCAGCTGGAGGACCTCGCTTTATACGTGTGGCCTTTTGGACGAGTTCGTGGGTGTCTTGGCAAACTTCACCATTAACCGCCACTATTAAGACCTCCGAGGCTCTGCGAAATATTTCGGCCAAATGGCCTGTAAAATTGCCTCGAGTACCGTGCCGTCGACATACGTTCAATATATTATAATTTCTCAGCGGTCCTACTATGAAGGTGTGTAAGCGATTTATATTTGAGAAAAGAGTTTCAATCATTTTTTTGCGTTGAAATTTTGCATCGAAGCGTATATTTTGATATTGAATTAAATTAAGCACGTTGCTTAAAAATGAGCATGATGAATCGTTTTTTTTTCACATTTTTAAGTTTTAAATTAAGAAGAAAAAATTGCTGGTATTAACTTTGCAATGTGGTTCATTATTCTTTTCCGAATGTAAATTCTATGCGCTTATTCCTTGATTATTTAATTTATTCTTTAATGGTGAATAATTTAATGTATATTACCCTTTTGAATTTTTCATCACACTGTATTTGTAATACACATTGTGTGAATAAAAGTATTATGGGATCAGTTTCCATCAAAATAGAACTGTAACATTGGAATAGTAAACTATCATGAATTGGGCACTTAAATCCTATGTTGTACAGTATATCTTGATTGTTATAGAGTTAGACACACCAGTTTATAATTCACCAGATTTCTGAGTTAAAATTCCATAGTATTGTCTATACTTTCTCATCGTAACAAAATGTTATCTTCCTTACAATATATCTTCATATAATGTAACAGTAGGTTGGATGTTAAAATCAAAATTTATGAATCATATTTCGAAATAAAAGTCGGTTGAGTCACTTACAATGGATATATTAGAATTGCCTTTATATTTTTTAGGCTGAAAAATCATGTGTTTTTTTATATCGTTACTATATTAAATCTTCATTAACGAGTTATAAAAGAAACATTTATCGCCGAGTTGAATTTCTAATTCTACTAATATAATAGTTTTTATTCCATATTGAATCTGTAGGAGTTATTAAGCTACATATTTTTACAACCAGCAGCAATAGTTAAGAAAGCCTATTTAAATAATATGTGATTTTATATAGGAGATGTGGCTTGAATTTTCTCCAACAGGATAATAATTTGCTGAAGCTTTGCCAATGGGTATTTTGCCAAATGTTAGCATATTCACGTAAATAAATTTAAGATTTATTTTCCGTCAATAATTACAGCAGTCAAACTATTTTCACGATACTTATTCATTGCTTTGTATCGGTGTATTATAATATGTATAATATAATTTCATATTGATAAAAAAAATGCTTACGTGTAAATGATGTTTGCCATTACGTTTTTACGAGTTATTTTTGTTAGTTTTTCCATAAAATAAACTGATATTCTTCATAACTAAAACGCATGTTTCTTCTTGATAAGTCGAGAAAATAAATTTATTATTCCGCTAATTTTTATTGCACATTAAATCGAAATTTTCTCCGCTTCGACATCTCCATTAATAGACGTTCTTAATTGCATATTAACTTCAGTATACATATTCTCGTACGTGACTCGGTATTTCGGTAGTTTACAAGCATACAATATGTATATGGATGTTTTGCAGAGTAATCACATAATTACCCAAATAACCGGATTGATTGTACATAAAATGATTTTATTAATAAACAATTTAATTTATCCGACTATACTTTTCCATATTGAAATTTCCCAACAATACAAAGTTACCTCGCAACTATTTTCGCACAGGAACATTCCGCATACACATCGTCGGCGATATTTTCCACGCATAATTTTCAAGTGGCTCTCATTCCCATCGAACATTTCCGCGAAGTTCAAAACATCAGGACGGAAAGTCGCGAATTTATCGCACGATAAAAAGTTTCCGAAGCGAACGTTAAATTCACCCCGGCGAGGAGTCCGCCCACCTGAGTGTCTTCGGAAATATGATAATTTTCTCAGTGCGATCATAATAATTTTGCTCGTTTTGCGCTACAAGTTCGCAACTCGGGTTTTATTGGCGTTCGTGTGTGGTGCCGAGTTTTCTGCGTGGCGGAGCTCACAGCTCATTAATTTTTAGGCACGTTTAATAAAAAGCGTACGAATGTGTATTGATTTTGTGGGAATCGAGATGTATCTGTGTGTTGGGGGAATATTTTTAGTTTGTGAAGGTTGTCGGGATAGATGAGCGATAAAATGGTTCGAATGTTCGTTAAAAATTGAGTTGGTGTTTCTAGAGTTAAATATATTATGTAAGCGTATAGTATAAAATAAGTTTTTGTTGTTATCACGAGTTCGTGATTTGATTGAAATATCACTAGTTGTACTTATGGCGTTTTGTTCAGTTCTAAAACACCTGAAATTTGTTGTACGTGGTTTCTAAGTTTTAGAAAGTTTGCCATCTCGTATACATGTTCTGACCACTGCGGTGTATTTAGGTAACATATAATGTTATACGAGGTTGTTATATAATGTTCAATACGAGGTTGGCTCTCGGATAAGGTATATAGTCTAGACCCCCAATATTTGATGGGAAGACCTTGTCCTGCAGTGGGCACAAAAAAGGGTCAAAAATGATGATGATGATAATGTTATAGTGAGAAATTTAAACGTAAAAATCTTCTATTGAAAATCAAACGTCGTTTTTTTAACTTTTTTTCTTCATTTAATTTTTCAATCAATGAATTTAACGCATAATTAGTTTTTACAATAATCGATTTTCATTTTATTTCATGATAATGATTAGCGCCATCTACATATTTCCTTACACAATTCCCTTATTAATTGAATATAAACCAATACAAGCCATACAATTTTCAATTCATCTGACGATATAATTGAACCGTTAACCTTTGATTCATCAATCTGAGATTATGCAACTGTACGCAAATCGGAAAATTCTCGGAAAACTCTCTTCGTCGTAATTACACCGTTCGATGAATATGAATAGAAAAACGGAAATAATTTCTTTGAATAACTTTTATATATAAAATATCATTTTATTTCTAAAAAAAAATATCCAAACGACAACTATTATCATACGCACGAGCGACGACAATAATTACGATATTTATATTCGTCGAACTTTTCCTCTTACAGACAAGGAAAAGAGGAAATTATCCGAGGGATTTTCCCGCGGAGGGAAGGGGTGGGGGGGGATTTTTCCCGCCGTGATAAGCAAACGTTTTCCAGTCGGCCTCTGGTCGTCGCAACGGAAGGTTGTGTCGCGCTATCTCTCTCCTCGAACATTTTGCAATACGAAATTTTCGCAACACACACACACCCTCAGTTTGGTCAGAAGACGTGTGTGTGTGCGTGCCGGTCTAGTGTACGTATACGGATGCGCTAGCTTCGAATTATCGGCTATCGAATATCGGTTTCGACTGGTGCTTTTGAAGTATTTTCGTCGTATGAAAATTTGGCTTGAATAATTTTATAAAATTCGTTTCGGAATATGTTGTGTTCCTTTTGAACTCGACGCGCTGCTCAAGGTTGAAAAACGGGGTTGTTTTTTCGAACGAAAAAGAACACCTTCCGACTAGTTAACTTTCGTTGACGACAAACAATATATCACCGGACGGAATTCTGCGAAAGTGCGAATGCGGCTCTGTGACGGATGACTGTTAGTTAGTATTCTCCAGTTCGCCGCAGATGAGGGATGGGGAAACGTGGAAAAACATCCAGCGGCCACTTTACGACTGCTTTTTTCCCTTGTAGGAAAGTCTTTTCGAAGTTCGACTACTTTACATGCATACTCGTTGCAAGTTTGCGAGCGGAAAAGTATACGGGTGCCGAAAGGTCGCATATATTTTTCACGTTATCTGATTTCGATTTAGCGAAAGTATATATAGAGAGAAAAGAATATATATTTTTATCAATATCAATACGTTTATTTAATTTCACTTCAGCGACGATACCTTACCGTTTTCTTATTCCTCGCACGCTCGGATCCAACTAACCCCATTGTTCAACCGCCAATTCGCAACTAATTATAAAACAACCACACACAAGCACTCATCCGTTCCCACCGCGATTCCCAACCGATCCCATCCATATTCAAGGCGCCCACGATGCCGCAGAAGCGGACAAAAACATTTACACTCCGACTATTCCTTTGAAGCGTCGCTTTTCATGAAATATTTAGAGCCACCTTCCCGAAGCCGGCGTGGTTTTCGACCGAATGCGAAAATTTCGAATCCGTCGTCCGTTCGATTGGGCCGTTTGTGATGCAAATGGGAGTTCGCTTTTGATGCGCGTCTACCACTAATTGGACACGTCGCGTGTGCTCGGAATGCATAATTGTACCTAAATCTTTCTGTACCATCACGTATCCAGTTGTGGTGTTGAAATTCGTATTGTTTCGCCCGTTACAATAGAGAGAAATTCGAATTTTAACATTTATCTATATCCAAATTTGTTTATATAATATAATCAGTTTGATTGAAATCATTATCGTTTTTTATGTTAATTAATTTTCGTTGTCGGTTTCATTATATATTCCGCGGATGTCGAAATGCGACCGCTAATTGCTTCAATGTCGACGTATGACTTGCGTTGGTAAGTACGCTGTAATGAAATTGTTTCTAGTAGCTCTGGTAGTTACGTTTCGTCAAATGAGCCGTCAGATTATGGCATATTAAGTCTGGTAATTGAGTGTCGGAGTAGTGTGATTTGTTTTGACACTTTGCTCGTATGATGTATGGAAAGTTTTTGGGTTTTCAGAGTTTCACGTTAGAAATTCGTATGGAAATCATAAGTTTGTATAGTATATGATAGAAATATTTATAATTTGCTTCAATTTAATTATAATTTTGGCAGAAATGCAATCACTTATAATATACAAAACTTTATTTATGCTTTAACAAAACCAATCTTTTTATGAAGCTTGAAATGTCATTTATTTTAATGAAAGTCATTGTAAACGAACTTAGCAAAACTTTAGAGATATCTCCAATTTCTAATTATATATAGAATGGTAATTTTCGTATCTACCATATAGTATATATGTAGATAGATCTTTATGTAGAATAAGAAAGTATGAAAAGTGAGAGAGTATGAAACTCGCGTGTTTCGTATCTGTCATAGTGAAGGAGCTCGTTCGTTACGCGTACGCTCCTAGTAATTTCGCTTGATGTGAGGTAACTTTTTTATGTTTGTGCCTAAATTTAGTCTATTTTTTATAAACGTGAGTCTTCAAATGTAATTCATCAATTGCTGAGTTATATTGGTTTTCGATCAAATTAATCTGGTAATTCGAAATGTTTGATGGCAGTATTTTCACGAAAGAAATAAAATACAGATGTAAAATTTTATTTTCTTTTATGAGTAAATTATTTTATATACAACTTATCTTTTTTGAATAATAGGTATATTGCTGTGCAAAATGTTTAAAATGTAAAAATGAAAAAAGCTTTGATGTTTGATATTCTTTCTTTTGCATGTCGATTTTAATCAAAACGATATTATGTTTTCATAAATATATTTACAACATACATAAACCTGATTTAAAAATATATATGTGTTGTTTGGTTTATTTTTATGTGCGATAAATATTCATAGCAAACGATTTAATCTAATCTTTTCATTGAGCACAGCCATGAGTTATGAAGAATTTCAAATGCAAATTTTGCCGAAATTCGTACGCGACAGTAGATTTAAAATTGAAATTCGGTTAATTGCCACCCAGGAATTCTTTTGCTCGGTGCTTTTCCTCAATTAAAAACTTTCCATTGTTTTCCCGACGACTACATTCTGAATATTTTTTGCCAAACATTTAGTCGCTCTGGATCGATCTCATCCTTGTTTTCCCTACATTCCATACTAACATTATAATAATATTCTGCCTAGAACAATCATAAATCAATCGTGCCGCGGAGAGGCCTGAAAGGGCCTAGATTTTGACAAACCCCAACGCGTACGTATCGCAAGATTTATGCGAAAACTCGACTGGAAAAATCTAATACGTTGCACGTTTCGACACCGCATATTTTACATATATTTTACGTGATTTATGTCATATTAGATCAGAACATAATATTGTTATTGTATCAGTTATTTTATGGCACATTGGAAAATAATAGAATTACTTTAAATATACGATTGAATAGAGCTCTTGTATTGAGCTTCCGTTATCTATTCACGTAATTTTCTAGTTGCATGGAGTTAATTAATATCATATAATATATATGATTTTTACGATTTATTCGAATGATAATTAATAATAATAATGTAAAGTTATTCCTATATAATATTTTACATGTGATAGAATGATAAATTATCTTCGTCTTGGTTTATATTATTTTAAATTGAATATTAATCATAAAATAAGATCGGATAGCCATCATTTTCGAAATTGGATTGTTATTCAAATTATTAATAATATTATTTTTATTTGATATATGACTTGGCAATTCCATTTTCTTACATGTAAGCCGAATACGGTTAACGCCGGTCGTTATCCTCTTCAGGATCTCACAAAGAAAATGCGATAGGTCATCTCTCCGTTTATGTCGTGGGACTAATGTGTTTTTCTCTTTCGGTTTAGTTGCGGGAAAGCCTTTGTGAGACCCTTCTGAAAAACGAATCCTTTGCGAATCCTGACGATGAGACGTCAGATATACGACGACAGTACAAATTAAAGGATTACCGCTGTGAAATTTGTGCTGCTAGCGTTTAATACGTTCAATTTTCTCGAAAAGCTAATTCATCTGCTGTGAATGTTTCTTTTTTGTACTTTCGTTTTATTCGAAGCGCCGTTTGTTTTATTATTTTAGCAAACTCGTAGAATAATGACGTTTCTTTTACGTTTGGATTGTCGCACTTAAAGCGAATTTATTTAAGGGTAATAATTGGTGAAGTTTTTTCTTCCATGTTGGGGCGTGGTTTATTTTATGTAGCGTAAAATATTCAGTATGTGAAATATTACCACTGTTCGTTATATTAAATACGACGTTGTAGAACCCATTAAACTTTCTTTTTGTTTTGCTAGCTCGCAAATGTTTCTTTTTTTTTATTCATTTCCTCCAAAGATGCGATGTTTTTCCAGTTTTATCGGCCGAATTTCACAATTGATATGAAAATTTTCTCATTGTTCTCATTTGTAGAGATCTGACATTGTAACGTTTCGAGTTTTTCACTCGTATTTATTCAGTGTTCGATTTGCATCTTTCTCGTTATAGAAACCGCAATTTATACACACTTCCACGAGTGCGCGTTTTCCGATTTTCTCGTAAATTGTATACAAAGTCGAAGCGACACAGAGATACGTATTGTATTATATTATTTGCATACGGGAAAATAAGATTTCAGATAGAAAGCCGAATAAGTTAACCTTACAAGGCTTTCATGTTTGATTTATATGCAATATAAATTTGTTTATTTAAACACAATTTGTAATACAAATTTCTGTTGTAGCAACTGTATATTAAAATATTATTTAATTAGAATAATAAACTTATTTACATGTTAGAAAAGTAAAGAGGATGAAGAAAATTGTACTGTAGAGAGTTAACTCGAAATTTCATTAAACATAAATGTAAAAACTCACTGTCGGCATGCGTAACAAAATTTTAGAAATTCTTAAATGTTCGAAGAAAACATCAGAGAGTTTCACTCGTTTGCGAGCTTTCTAAAAGCACTCAAACGCTTTCGGGCCATATTTATGTGAGTATCTTGCTTATTACGATAGTTAAGCGTAAATTTTATACTCGGGCGGCGCCCTCGACCAAGTATGACAAGATAGTAAGATGTCGGCAACTTAATAAACCTTCAAGTCACTTCAGAGCAACCTGAAAAGTACTCGTGAATCCAGGCCGGCTGAAGATAGTGCCGGTGCTAGTTTTCACTGCATATTATATGACATCTCCCTATGGTTTATCTTGTTTCTGCGGGAGCGTGAATTTTAACCTAATTTCTTGTGCTTGCTCCTAGAATTATGTGTGAATGTTTTCCTTTGTTGTGTGCGTGTTTTCAACGAGTCATTCAGCTTAGATCCATTATCAATCTTTATTAATAAGGATGACATTCGTTTCCGTTCGGTGCTCATTGTTGTCGTTCTTCGCATATGAAAATAGAATGGTTGGTTCGCATTGAAAGGATCTTGAGGCATATAATGCGATTTCTTTTATGATATTGTTCTCGTTTATAAAAATAAATATATGTTTTATTTACGAACGTGTATACCATACATGTCGAAAAACGATAATTTCCCGATTTGTAAGAGTTTAAATAAAAATCTTTTTTTAAAACGTACAAATCTTTCTAACCATAAAAAGTTTATGAAGTAATTTCCTCATTTAAATATCAAACATTTCCCGTTAAAATATTCGCAACTTAAACGTCATTATTAAAGTATTCGATTCGTGTAATGTGGTACGGAATCGCGATATTACAGGTTAATCTCAAATTCACGGTACATTTATTTATTCTGCGATAGTATTATTTGAAATTTAATTGTAAAAGTTCAGTACTTTCAAGCGTCGCATAATACTTATTAAATGCGAATTTTACGACCGTACACTTCAAACAATTTTCTTTTGTCTTTGTGGCGCTTTATTATTTTTCATATTATTCAAACGGCATACAATTTGATGACGGTTTACGTTTATTCCTCATATAAATCGGCTCGTATACGTCTCTGGCAATTTCGCTTCATAGTTGGTTATTAAGTTCGTCCCCGAGAGGGTCTCTACGAGCAAAAAACACATAACACGAACGCTAGGAAAAGCCAAATAAAAATAAATACGAAAATAGTGATAAAACCCCGCGTAGTACTAATGGAGTCTCCTCGGTCGAAGAAGCTTTTCAATGTCGAACAGAAAAGTCGACGGGGTTAAAACACAGTTTAGATATGACAATTTTCACTGCAGAAAGTTGTTTTTATTTTTAACGTCAGTCCTTATGTAACTTTTGCGTGGTATTTTTAGATGGATTATTCTTTAAATAAAAATCGAGCCGTTGCGGATCTTTATAAAACGTGGGATTTCAGAATATAAATATCTTCGCGTTTAAATTTATTGCTCCTATATTTTATAATAAGTATTTTAAGTGATACTCAAATTGGGGTCTCATGTTCGCCTCTTTTTTCAACATTAATCCAGCGTATGGAAATAATTTATATAAGAGGGTATTTTGATCTAAAAACGGAACGTATTTCATTATTGAATTAATCCTATTAAGTACGAATACTATATTTAGCCCTTGTTTGTGGGGTTTATTTGATTACGATTATATTTTTCCCGTACATTCACATGCTTTTGTAATCGTATATTTCATACATTCAAAATACATTAATTTTCAATGAAATTAATTTCATTCACTCAGAAAATCACACGATATCATATTTATATCAATACTCGATACGTTTTCATACATCACCCGAATCCGTCACATTAAACGAAACCCTACGACTTCAACTAATTAAGTACAGCACAAACAAAACATAGTATTCAATCGAATTTACACAAAGGCCATTGGTAATATGTTATGTACACGGAGAGGACACGTTCCGCCGAGATCGATACAACGTGTTGGTATTTAATTATCATAGGAAATGCATGTCGTAGATGATACGCTCAGATGATTTGGATCACGTACACGTAGAAGTATGTGTACGTTTGCTGTGTAAATTATTATCGTGTTCATATTCGAAAATTGTTTATTTTGCCCGCACAAATCTCGCAACGACGGTTTATCCGTCTTTCGTCTTGCATTATGTATTTCCGTTTTGCGTATATCTCTCTATTTCAATTTGCATAGTGGCACCGAGTTTGAATGGATCGTAAGTCGTGGCATTGATTGTTGTTAAAAGGGTTTTCCAAAACAATGGATGTTATTACTTCTCTATATACAATTGTCGTTTTTTTTGTCGGACGCCGCAGTGGAATTTCATGTGTTCAAAATTAAGGTTGATATTTTTGGTGTATATGCGATTTTATTTTATGTTCTAATTTCTAATTCTCTCAGTTTTAAATTAGTAAAGTTCTACTGGGTGTGTGTACGTGTTTTTATTTGGAATCGTTTCGTTTTGTTCGTTTAGTATGCATAACGTACGATTCATAATATAATAATGTGAATTCGTCGAGCGGGAAATTCTCTTTCATATATCTGATAGTTTTGTTCCCGAGTTCGCATATTAAAATATTTTCAATTAAAAGTTTTATATCGAATTTGTCTGTTTTTTCTCAGTAACGGGTATTAGTATTCATTTGAGTATTTAATTTTGACTATATTTGATTTAAATTAAATTATACTTTTAACTTCATTATATCTTTATTGAAATTATCATAATTTGACTGTATGTATATTATATTTTTTCATTGAAATATTATTTTTTTTTTTTATCAACTAAGCTTTACATGTAGGTCGCCTGCGGCCATTTTGAATGCGATTTCCATATATATGGGAAAATTATACACCCTGTAATAATTATCGCGTTTCGGCAACGACTAAATTAATTATCGTCTGTCGTAGGACAGATTCGCAATAATCATGTACATAAATTTGTATATATATACGCTACAGCACAAAGGATGTGACGTCCTTTCGCAGCATTGACGAATGTTTTTCCAGCAGCGAGAGAGCGTTCCTCTTTCATCCCTCGTTTTTTCCACTCCATTTTGAGTCATAAACTCTCCGAGGGCTGAGTAATCTCTGCCATGCGAAAGGGCGGCTTCTGCGTAAAAAAGCGAACGAAAAAGTGATACGTGTTGATGATTTATGAGATTTAATGGTCACGGTTCGACGGCTTGCCCTCGCAGTCAACAATTATGTACGCGAGAAAGGCGATCGCTCCGTTCTCGAAAAATATTAAATATATATTTTCGAGCACAAATGAAAATAGCGTTTTAATTAAATAAAATATGGATCCGTTTCATTCGAGAGAAAACCCTCAAGCTTTTTCATTTTTGATGGAATTATTTTTGCGATTTTAACATTTTTTTTTTATTATTCATTCTAACGCGGTTTTCCCTTTGGTTCCACAGTTAATTTTGTTCTCGAATGTAAAACACACACCGTGGTTTTATTTATACAATTTTCTCGTATATAATGAATTACGTTCTCACAATGTATTATTGTCATTATCCTCCGCGTAACAATTCATTAAAAATTTACTTAGATTTTGATTTCAATAAACCTTTCGACAGAAGCAAACATCGCGTAACCAATTACCCGACATCTCTTGTGGACTATAACCATCCACCACCCGATTACACCAACAACGGAACCACAATCAAACGCGGCTCGCACATTCGGCGACCCTTCCCCAGACGACGACCCCCGATGTTTAAAGCCTCGATTATTTTTCCGAACGACCATTATAAGAGACCAGCACGATTTCGGCGCAAGGCCCAAACCCAATATCCGACCTCTTAGGCTTCCTCGGGGGACCACTTCTGGCCGTGTCGGAAGCGGAAACCGCCGAAATCGAGCCTCCCACGTGGCGAAGGGGTCGTTCGTGCTACAGGATGTCATCCTGCGAGGCTCGCCGACGCCAGGACTCGAACTGGAACAAATTAAATTCCGGCCAAGTGCCATAATTAACGTGCTTCCTAATCGCGTCGTGTTTGCGCCGACGAGAGCGGCTTTTCATTATAGGGGCGTCGGTGGGGTGGGCTCGCTCTGGGAGGAAACTTTTGATTTGTGCGTCGTGTGTGTGTTTTATGGTGTTTGGTTTGGTTTGATTTCAGTCTCTATTGTTCAGACGGTTCTTATTGAATTTGTATTTAATTGGATTGTGCTCTGAAGTTGGACGCAATTCGTTTGAACTTCAGGCGTGTTCGTTTGTATTTGATTTTGCGTCTATTATAAATTTTCATTAATATGACGTTTATTGTAGATGAAACACTTTTATATAATTTTTTTATTAACTACGTGAAGATGAAGGAAAAATAACTATAAAAAAGTTGAATGTTGAAACTATTTACAGATGATCTAAGATCAATTATATAAGATTAGAGAACCTATCCAAGTATTAATCGTACTTTATGTTGCTTAACTTCACTGATTGATGTAAGCCAATGCGTTTGACGTAGCTGAGCCTTTGACGTGTTATAATAAATTATATGAAACAAAGAGTGATTAATGAAGGAAATATTATATCACAATCGTTATTTTTTTATAAGGATAGACAATGTATATACGTGCAAAATTATCATTATAATATAAATTAATGTGTATCAACTATTCAAATGTATTTATTTATTTTACAAGAGATTATTCCTATTATTATTTATCTATCTAAAATTATTTAAATAAATATTTAAACTTATATTATATTAACAATTGAGTCAACATAAACGAAAGGGTCATGTCAATATTCGGAACAACCCGATTGTTGGTCTTCTCACAAATGTAATCGATTCGCTTAAATATTCATAGGCCATGAATATAACAAAATAAAAATTACAAAATACAAACACATCAAACAAATTTCTTATTAAAAATGCATAATTTAATTTCGCTTATTACGACAATTCGATCTATCTAAAATGTTTAAAACAAACGCAACGCCAGCAATATCAATAGTAACAACTCAAACGCAAGGACCATGTCAATATCGGGTCGAATCCGTTTGTTAGTTTCCTCACGAATCGAGTCGATTCCCGGGAAATTTCTTGTCGCATCTGTTGAAGTCGTAGGTAACGAGGCTTTCCTTGTAAAGGGCGGTTCGTAACGTGACTCTGGGTTCTCTCTTGCTGAGGCCACGATAAATCCTCACCGTGGAAATACAAAGGTTGGTGAAGTATCTCGTTAATACACCGAGGACTGGGGCTTTGTCGGGATAAGTCGCAGTTTTAAGGGGCTCGCGTTGATGGTGGTATTAATGCTGATGTTAAGTCGGAGAAATTTAATTATCTTTTTTTTTATTAATTGTTTTATAAATTGGAATGATCGGAGTTTTGGATTTTGAAAGATTATCAGAATTAATTTTCGATGAGACAGTTCGAAGGTTGTTAATTAATCAAATTCGGGTTGATTGATTGTTAATTAATATTCGATTTATCGCTTTATGTTTAAAATACGAATTCCAGTAAAATGTACCTATATTTAATGTGTTTCGAAAGAAATTAAATATTCATGGTGATATAAGTTTTATTATTATTTTTTCATGAATTTATTTGAATGTAATCTTATTATTCTTAATCTGAGCATTAAGAGTAAAGAAAAATCGTATATCAAGATGGATGTTTTGATGTAATCCGCCGCGTTTTGTGAAACACGAATGTCAAAAGGGTGAGCTGAAAAATTACACGAGACATAAAGGGCTTAATATTTGTACCTATCCTAAAAAAAAATTATTTTCATATCTGCGGAATCTCATTTACCGCCTTACGTTACACACGCTCTTATATAAATATAATATAATATAATACGTAGAGTTTTCGCCGAGTGTTTCATCTCAGCGTTATTTAATTTTCTTTCGTTCTCCTTCATGTGTATCCATTATTCATAGCCGCATGTCAAAATTGAAATAAAACGACTATTTCGAATCGGCGCTTTATTATTCTAAAATATGTAATATATAAATACGCGAAAATACACAGGAGCTTTTAAAACAAATGTATTTATCATTTTGTTTGTCGGTTACGATCGTTATACAACAACAACATCGAACGCTGAAGTGTTTTCGATTTATTCGACGTTCGACATCCAGTTTTACAACGCGGCCGAAATAAAATCGGTCTGTGTGTACCCTTAGGGAATTATCTGGAGATCGATGAAAACATAAACTGAACAATACGACCTTTTTCCGAGCGTTATTCGAGTGTAAATAGGCTTTCGATCGTATAACATAATAATTGTTTTCGATTTTATATTACATCATATTTTTATACGTCAGAATTAAACTATGGCGTGCTTTAGGTGGAAGAAAGACGCATTTGTTTACGAATAAAGGGAAAATTGTGTGTACAGAAAAAAAAGGGAAAAAAACAGGCGAAGGACCGTTCCGAAGATAGAAACAAGGGCTCCGCGTTCGCGCAATTTACGAGCGACAAAAAAGATTCGTTTCGGCGTAGCGTTTCCAAGATACGTTTTTCATGTATCCAATAATCCTTTTGATTCAAACGAAAGGGAAAAAAATTGGGTAGAGAATAGCGCGTCAATAGACTTAATAGATCTTTCTTTGAATCGGGACCGAATGTAATTTATTGCTTTGTATGCTCCCGCTACGGCGACTTACATATCGGGTAGTAGTTTTTCCCTATAGAGGAAATCGCCACAAAGGGGCGGTTAATTACTGAATTTATCTACCGGTGAATCGATGTAGCTCTGTTGTGTTTGGTTATGTTTTTTTTTACTCCCGTATTGTATTTTGTATATTATGTTTAACGAAGTCGAATGTAAATGTTTGCGTTGTTCGGTAGACGCGGAATCGTCTACTTTGTTTTCGCAAGCGTCGACTATTCTCAAAGCTCGTCTCGTGAATCAGGTTCGATACGCGTCGACTTTTCCACTCGGTGTTTGTGTTTGATTTTGTGTTATTTTTGATGTTGACGCTAATGAAAGCCTGTAAAATCCACTTTTCGACCTTTTTCGATTGAAGTGTCTCTTGATCCTGTCCTTTTCACGAGCCGAGTTCGATTCATATTTTTTCGGATGCGAGCTTGTTAAAAATTTTCATTATGTTTCGTTATATTGGAAATTGTGTATTTATGATTTCAAAAAACTTTTTTGCTTAAATCATACAAATTAATGACTTTTACGTCACATTCAGCTTATTTCAAATCCCGATTTTTTTATTTTTTTAATTAGAAAAAAGTATTATATTTTTTCTTCATTAGAAAACACAGCAATTGTTAGACACGCTTTTATATTGTTCAAAGTATTCTGTCACGTTTCCATCGTTGCCGTGAAACAAACGCCTTTATTTTTCTTCATTAAAAATTTTCATTTTAGAAATTCACCGTCAACAAAGAAACTAATTATTTCTTTTAATCATTCTTTCGAAGCAACATCCCAATCTAGCGCCCAAACTCTATACAGGCACTCGAACGCTTCGGCTCTAAACTCCCGATAAATTTCCGCTTAACCATTTAATCGAATTAATTATTGAAGATTTACACGCCGATTTTGGCCCGAGTACCGCTTGGGAACACCTGGCCCTAGAAGGTTTCGTATTTACCCTTATTTTTTATTTCATTCGTCGCCGTTTCCCGTCGTGCGAACCCTTCAACCTCCGATAAGTACCGAGGCGTCCTTTATTCGCGAAGGCTCCACTTTCACAGGATCTCGAGTTTCCCTCCCTGCGGGCACGCATCTCGCCTTCGTATATCCTGCAAAAGACGCTGTCCAACTTTGCAGTCCATGGGTCGCATATGGTTCAACTTTGGTTCGCCTATTTGGAAAAAAAGACTATTTTTCTTGTGCGAAATATTAGTTGGTTCAAAATAAAATAGTTAACCATATAATCGGGAATATTTTTAATATTAGGATGAAGTAATTATTTCATTTTGTCCAAATGTCATGTTGAATTTCTATTTATTACGGAGCTAAGCATAAGTGACGTGGTCAGTAAATGGATGTGTGCATTGTTAGCTTGAGGCCATTTTGCAAAAAATGAAAGATGGTTTTTAGTATCCAATATTATGCATTTCATCATTAAATAACGAACACATGAAATCAGGATAAAATGCCCAGATTCTTGATGAAAATTATATAAGTGACGTTGTATAGACTGTTTATGACTATATTATATGCATATTAAAATTGAATTTTGCAATGTTATATTTTTGATGATATTATGTTTATGAAATGATAAGATGTTACTGTTAACAAATTTTTTTTAAATACATATTTTTATGACATTCCTTGAAAAGCTTATAAGACGAAAATAGGTCAATTTTCCACTTACAAAGCCGAAAATAAGTTGGACAGCACTGCATACTCAAGGAATGAAGGTTTTTCACCCATGGCCCTCCCTTTTGGGTTTCATCTCCCTGAAACCCAGCCCTAAGCCGACACTAA
The DNA here is from genome assembly GCA_028571205.2 of Hydropsyche betteni. NCBI lineage: Eukaryota > Metazoa > Arthropoda > Insecta > Trichoptera > Hydropsychidae > Hydropsyche > Hydropsyche betteni. The sequence continues at coordinate 2,996,022 of JAOXNN020000036.1, read as the reverse complement.
TGCCCTACGGCCTAAAAGCGAATAAAGGAGATCGATTTTGTCTCCCGTTAATGAACGGGCGGAAAAAGGGCGCGAAACAACCCTGCGGATAATTTAACGAGCTTGTTTCGCACTTCGGAGAAACTTTGCTCTGATTGAGTCAAATAAATGAACTTGATGCCGACTTCTTGTGTGTGTGTTGTTCTTGTCATTTTAAGATGAAAAATTCGAGTGTCTTCAAACGGCGTCAATTTGCTTTGTGTTTTGCTGTTTTTGTGTGCACGTGTGTGTTTGTGGGAAAACTATTTTTTTTTATCGTGTTTCAGCTTGGTGTAATTGAAATTCTTAAGGTTTTGTAATTATGGTTGTGAAGTTAACTAATTTATTTCGGAAGGGTATTCTTAAACGGTTCATTTATTAGTAATCCTAACGATGAGAAGAATCTGCTTTCGATCTCGAACATAATTGAGGTTAAGAAAATTATCTAGATTACATGTAGATAGTTAAAATTTATCCAATTAGAACGAAATTTGATACTTGCGAGAATTTTTTTAACGAAATTTTTGTACCAAAAATTTTAAGACCCGGAAATGTAATTTCGCTTTTTTGCGCTACACTACATATTTTCAATGGATTATATTAAGCTCGGACCCGTTTCGATGGTTGAACTTTTCACAAACTCGACTTACCCCTGAGCTTTCGACGGCCTTTCCTTTTTTTCCCTTCGTTGCTCATCTCTTTGGAAAACTCGCTCATAACGCGCGGCCATTGTTGAACTTCTTCTTAAATTGGTCCTCGGCAAGAAGGCATTCGCCTATAATGTCTAGCAAAAGAATTTCGCAACTTTAGTGCGCATATAATAGTAATAATCATAATGCGTTCCGTGCTATATGCTTTTATTAGGAACCCTTTTTATCGTGGGTTGGCGGAATTTATCGAATTTTCATCGGGATCAAAATATAATACAAAGATTACTTATACTATTTTTTACTGTGCATTTTCTCAAGTATATATTTTATTATGTCTTATCGAAATTAGGTTTAATCAAAAAACGTAAAAATAACGATATTTTATACAGTAAACGGTTCAAACAGTTATATTTGCTTGAAATGAAAGAATATTTAAAAAATAATATATTTCCGACACAGATCTCTTTGCTAGCAAAGTGATCCATCTTTTGCATGAAATTCGCTCAATCTTTTTATTGCAATATCTCTCCGTAGACACACTTCAAAAGAAGCCAACATTTTCAACAAAGAACACAGAACCGATACTATGCGAATATCCAAAACTGCTGCGATATTAAACCGTAAATAAAAAAATCTGAAATTCAGGTCACCACAATAAATAACACGATATCTTAAAAAAATAATATATATTTTTTGCGCCTTGAGGCTACCCGACTAGGACTGCTTTACTGCGCAATTTATTTGCGGAATTTGCAGTTCGTTTCGTCGGCGATTTTTTTCCCAACACTACGCCTCGATGTCACTCGATGTCTCGGTAGAAAAACGCTTTTCCGCGGATTTTCCGACCCGGCTTCTGTGCGGAAATCGCTTAATTCGGCGCGGGATTTTCCGAAGCGCGATTCCTCTCGGTCTATTATTGTACTTCGACCTTTCCAAATTGCTCAGTTGATTGTTAAATGTGGTTGTTGGCGTACACGTCTGCAATGGCAGTTTAGAGTGGTCGTTGATGGTTGGTCTTGTATGGTTGTGTAACGGTGATTTGATTCGTATTGTTTGCGGTTTGCGGTGTCACATTATAATTCCGTAATATATTATTATGTTTGTTAATTTATTTTATACAATTATTTTAATCATCAATTTTTCGTGTTAATAAAATGTAAATAAATTATGTTATTTCCGTTATATTATATTGTTGCAATGTTTAAGAATGCATTTGTATTGTTGATTACTAAGAAATTCGCGCTTCGATGATTGTGTGAAATAATTACCGTACAAGGTTATTTATATATGATTTAATTCTATATCGTATTATATAAATTTTTCAATGAAGATATTATTTTGATAATTTAATTATTGAATAAAAAATATCGATCGAATAACTTCTGAAATTTATCCCTAATATCACAATCGCGCAGACATGACATAACGACATCGCGAAAAAAAAGAAACGAACAGATCACACAAAATCGAATCACAAAACGCTTCCGATAACGAAACCTCCGTAACCTGGCAGATAAAAAAATCTTCCAGAACGAAAAGTTTGAAAGTGAAAATTCCGAAACCGACACCTGCCGTATAATTATCGGCGCGGACTTGTCATTATCTCTCAGTGTTAAGTTTGAGTTTTCCCGACTTTTCTTCACTTTAATTACGACCGAAATGCTAATGGCCCCGAAGGAACCTGATGGCTATTATGGGGCGTTCTCTCTTTTCCGTCCTCGAACGCCATTTCGCCAGGGCGATTAATTTAATGACGTCCCGACAAACAAGCCTGACAGCGGCAATTTTTTTTCCACGAGATTGCGAAAACGCTTACGTGCATACGTAATGTTCCCTTTCAGCCGCGTGCGTGTGTGTGTGTGTATGTGCGCGCGCGCGCGTTTTCGTATTTTATTATGTAAAGCCTTGCCATCGTCGGTTCAAGCCCGTGACTGTGGCGTGGCTAATATGTAGCTGGGATAAGCCAGGCTTAAGGTCTTGCATAGATATGGATCGTATACGTTATCGCATATATTTTTGATTTTCGTTTTGTGTGAAAAAAAATTTCCCAGATTTTTTTTGAGTGTGCGTATCCTGTTTGTTGCTGAATGTAGTGTTCATTTTGGCCAATTGATGTGGATAATTTTCTTGGGTGTTTTTTTTTTTTTCAGTGAAATAGTTACTCGTTGCCTTTCTCAGTAAGAGTGATGTGATTACGAGAGTGAAAGAGGAAAAGAATGTTCACTTATTTTAGGAATTTACTACATGTTTAGAATAATAGTGCAGACGAAAAACTATGTATTATGTTTTTTTAGAGTAGAAAATATTCAAATAAAAATAATTTTTACCGCACTTGAAACCGAATATTTCGATTCGATCTTTAAAAAAATATACACAAATATTAGCATTGGCTTGCTATTTTTAGTAATAATAATGCTAAATAAACTTGAATACGTAGTCATATCATCAAGGCTAAGTACATATATGATAATTTCATACATAGATTGGGCATAATTTGTAATACAATGCACACAAACGTAAACGATACGTATAATGTTAATGATAAACGTCACGAAAAATTAATATTGACGTATTCTATTGTTAATTCTTGATAATAATAGTATCTACTTATATACACCACGATTTCACGGTTGTACATACGCATGTTCGTATATATCACTCTAGTATGCGACCGCTTCATGAATATTGCATTCAGCTCAAACGAGTTCAAACTCTGCAATGTTTTTTTCGTTTAATATATACCAAATTATATCATATATAGAGCGAAACTCACCTAATTTAAAACTAAAAGCACGATTTTAAAGCGTTTGCTACGTGCACGTTTCCGTTGTGAACAAATGCACGGAAAGCTTTTTATAATTTGTCTCTTTACTACTTTCAGTTCTAGTCTAACGAACGTTTTACGTGAAAAATGGTAGTTGGTACGGCTTTTGTTGCATTATCTTTTTCAGAGACACATTTTTTATTTGAATAATATTTTATTAAAATAAAATATGGGTTATAAATCACGTGCATTATAATATGATCTTCATATTGTATCCACTACTATATGAAAGTCTCTCAATATCATTGAAATTATAAATACGTAATTATAAAAAAAAAATAATTTTATTAAATAAAAAAATCCGATACACATTGATAAAATTTGAATAACAGTTTTTCGAAATTAAATTTATTTTTGACATGAAATAAAGATTTACCACATTTCGACAATACGTACGAAATAAATGAAACCCAAAAGTGAATCTTTCATTATTGCATTATTATTAAGTCTTGATCGCCGAAACGTTCCTGAATATTTTCACAGCCGCAATTAATGCATGAAAATACAATATGTATAACAGAATCGATAAAGCATCGATCACAGCAGCCGAACGCGCTACATCAAATACGTAACCGAGTCACGCTCGTGATGCTTTCACGACCCCATCTCGTAGCCGCCGAACTATACACTTCGTAAAATTTACGACAATCATCAAACGGTGGAACATCGCGCTCCGCATCGCCAATTATCGACATCACCATCGCACAATGGGGTCGATTCCCGAACGTGAGGAGCCATAGCATTCAACGAAAGCCTTTTTTCGGTTTCGTAATGCGTATTGCGTGTAGCGTTTGTTTACCGGTTCGCCTCCCTTTGTAATTTAATTAAAGTCATAAAGCGGAATTCCGAATGGATCGCCCGGTTCGAAGGTTCGGTTCGCTAATCCGGAACTTTCCGCGAGGAACAAGTTTGTTCTTCTTGTTCTCGTGTTGTGGAAGCAAAGATAGCGTGCTGGTTCAGCGCGATTACTTGAATTCTGTTTACGGAAATGGCGACTCTTAATTATCCGCCGAATCGTTCTGAGAAAGCGAACCGATCCGATTTAATAATATGAAAGTTTTTTTCACGTGTAACTTTTGTTACTAAATTAGATTTGTTTTATATAAACATAATTCGAATTCGATTAATTTTTGTGTATTATTTATTGGTTACGTCCCATTATATTATAATAGATACGATTCTTTGATAAAAAAATTCGGATTGTAAATACGGGCGTTTACAAATATAATGGTTCGGATTTCGTGTTTACATTGCAATATTAACACTCGCTTGCAATTTATTTCGGAACAGTCATCACTTTCAACACGCCCACGTATTACGTATGCCGTTTAGACGCTTTAAAAACGTATTAAATATAAGCCGTTATATTATGGCGAAATAAAGCGCACATGCCGTCGTTTATAAAACGCTAGCGAGCTTAATCTGATTATTACGCGGCAGCTTTACGGTCCGAAACGAAGATTAATTAAAAAAAAAAAATACGTTTTTCCCTTATTAAAAAGGGCACCGACAAAAAAGTCGTTTTTCCTAATTGATTTTTCCCAATTAAGGTTCGACACGGCGCACAATTTCGCCCTTGTCAACAACACGCCTCCCGATTGAGCGATACACGAAATTTTTCGCAATGTTCAGATTCGCGAAAGATGCGAAAGTTTTTTCGTAGACGCGCAGTGAATTTACAGCAATGGATTGAGTTTTTGTGACGTTCCGTTGACGATGGTGTTCGGTGTGTCTGTCAAATGACGTCGCGAAGGAAACAGGGCGCACCAGTGCTTGTCAAAGTGTGATGCCGCTGTGTTGTTGGCCTTGGAAGGGCTCCCGAAAGTGTGGTTCGATCGAAGCCAAGGAGACTCCGGAGCCGTCTCCGGAAAAGCAGAACCAGCATCAGCAGCAATATGCCAATCCACCGGAGATCAAAGTCTCCGAAGCGCCCGAATATGGAAATGGTAATTATTGTATAATTTAAATTTCAAATTGTTATTATAATTTTTGAATTGAGTAACTGAAATTTTGATTGTGCGTATACGGTTGCTCGAGTCGTAATGCGTCCGTAATCATACGTGATGATTATGTGTCCGTGAGTGTCAAAGTTCTGAGAAATACGAGTTGATATGCTTTGATAACGTGTTTATGTTTGGGTCGTCATTTTCGTCCCAACAAAGCATATTGAAGTGGTGTAGTGTTTGAATCAGTGCCAGAAGTTACGCTAATGCTGTTTAGTACCTCGTTGCGTACTAATATGATATTCATAGTTACGAATAATGGTTTGGCTAATTAATACTATAATATAATTAAACTAATGATCTTCATTGTATTAATTTGTATTCCGAAATTCACTTACCCTTTAGATTATGAATATGTACTTGTCGAAATTTGTGCTTCGAAAACTGATTTTTCTATATAAAAACTTGAGATAATCAGATAAATTTTATGTTTTTTATCATCGGTATTTGCAAATTTATGTTTCTCTTAATGCGACGTCATCAATCACCATAACAATGGCGGATCATCTTGAACATTGTCAGATTGTTGAAATTTTTGCGGCACTCCCTTCTGTTCATTTTCTCAATCGCGTAAAATAATAATTATGTTCGCCGTCGTTCTTTCTTTCGAGCTTTAAACGTCGAACAGAAGGTTTTAATATCTCTCAGTTCCTTTGAGTCTCAGACAAAAGGCATCGAACCCAGAAGCAGGATAAACTTTAATTGTTCTTTTGCCGAGCGTATTATATATATAATATAAACGCACCACATTTAGCGATATCGAAACACAATAATTTCCCTTTGAGCGTTTTTATTTCCCGATAATTGTGTTGCGATAATGCAATAACGCGGAAACCGTAACATCGAATAAAGTAATATCGCGGAAAATTTCGCGCAAAGTATTTAACGACATTAAACATTAATTAGGCGAAAAAGCCCATCGTCTGTCTACGTTTTTGAGGCCTCGTTCTCGAAATCTCCTTAAAAGCTTACTTACCCTTCAGCGCGGCGCTTTTCCGATCGGATTTTCCCGGTTTCGCGTTGAGTTTTCCGACATTCGCCGAATTCGACGAACGAAACATAATGATGTTCGGGTGCATCCGATCGACCGCTTGTTCAATCAACCCTTAACGAGATAATAGTGGTGAATTGAAGTCTCGCGAGCGATCAATCGTGACGTGGGTGGTTCCCTGGGGTTGAGTTTTCCGCGAGCGCTTTTCCTCGCTCACCCTTTTCCAATTATTTTTTTCAATTTACGGCGAACAATGGGCAGGATTATATATTCGCCTAAATAAATATATATATTTTTTATAGCTCAGTTTGAATCGTTGAACTGTTTTCTACTTTGTTTACGGTGGATCGTTTGTAGCCTTATATTAAAAAAATGAATGTTTTGTTTTATCTCATAACATTGTTTGATTTTTAATATCATGATGATGTATGATTTTTTATATCTGTTTTTTTAGTTGTAAGTGTTTATGGATGAGGGTTACATTTTGTAATTATTTATTAGACGTAAAACAAGCTTTGAGCTCCTTTTATAATTAACCTCATCAAATTTAATGAATATATATATGTATGTG